>JAQIUQ010001844.1:0-455348 GCA_030378365.1 Hybognathus amarus | reverse complement strand
TCATCTAATTCAGCATACTATTGATTTGATTGAGGCCATCGAACTCGTTCTAATCCAAAATAAAGGCACTAGACCCTTCCAAGCTTCTAAATTATTGAGATATTGATAAATGGCTCAATATCTCAGCATGTTATAAAAATCTCATAAATATCTCAATATCTCAGCTCTGGAAGGGTCTAGAGCCTCCATTTTTGCACTCAGGTCTTGGTCCCATGGTCCTCAATCAGAATCCAGAGTTTCAAGAAGATTGAGAGAAACTTTTTTTTTTTGCACAAAAGAAAACATAAGGGTACCACTGTAGTTTTTTTTTTGTGCAAAAAAAAAAAGTTTCTCCAATCTTCTGGATTCTGATAGAGGGCCATGGGACTTAGACCTGAGTGCAAAAATTGAGGCTCTAGACCCTTTTAAAGCTGAGATATTGAGATATTTATAATGGCTCAATATCTCAGTATGTCATAAATATCTCATAAATATCTCAATATCTCAGCTTTGGAAGGGTCTAGAGCCTCCATTTTTGCACTCAGGTCTTAGTCCCATGGCCCTCAATCAGAATCCAGAGTTTCAAGAAGATTGGAGAAACTTTTTTTTTCGCACAAAAAAAACATAAGGGGTACCACTGTCGGTTTTTTTTTTTTTTTTTGAGCAAAAAAAAAGTTTCTCCAATCTTCTGGATTCTGATAGAGGCCATGGGACTTAGACCTGAGTGCAAAAATTGAGGCTCTAGACCCTTTTAGAGCTGAGATATTGAGATATTTATAATGGCTCAATATCTCAGTATGTCATAAATATATCATAAATATCTCAATATCTCAGCTCTGGAAGGGTCTAGAGCCTCCATTTTTGCACTCAGGTCTTAGTCCCATGGCCCTCAATCAGAATCCAGAGTTTCAAGAAGATTGGAGAAACTTTTTTTTCACACAAAAAAAAACATAAGGGGTACCACTGTCGTTTTTTTTGTGCAAAAAAAAAAAGTTTCTCCAATCTTCTGGATTCTGATAGAGGGCCATGGGACTTAGACCTGAGTGCAAAAATGGAGGCTCTAGACCATTCCAGAGCTGAGATATTGAGATATTTATAATGGCTCAATATCTCAGCATGTTATAAAAATCTCATAAATATCTCAATATCTCAGCTCTGGAAGGGTCTAGAGCCTCCATTTTTGCACTCAGGTCTTGGTCCCATGGTCCTCAATCAGAATCCAGAGTTTCAAGAAGATTGGAGAAACTTTTTTTTTTTCGCACAAAAGAAAACATAAGGGGTACCACTGTCGTTTTTTTTTTTTGTGCAAAAAAAAAGTTTCTCCAATCTTCTGGATTCTGATAGAGGGCCATGGGACTTAGACCTGAGTGCAAAAATTGAGGCTCTAGACCCTTTTAGAGCTGAGATATTGAGATATTTATAATGGCTCAATATCTCAGTATGTCATAAATATCTCATAAATATCTCAATATCTCAGCTCTGGAAGGGTCTAGAGCCTCCATTGTTGCACTCAGGTCTTAAGTCCCATGGCCCTCAATCAGAATCCAGAGTTTCAAGAAGATTGGAGAAACTTTTTTTTTCGCACAAAAAAAAAACATAAGGGGTACCACTGTCGTTTTTTTTTTTTTTTTGTGCAAAAAAAAAGTTTCTCCAATCTTCTGGATTCTGATAGAGGGCCATGGGACTTAGACCTGAGTGCAAAAATGGAGGCTCTAGACCCTTCCAGAGCTGAGATATTGAGATATTTATAATGGCTCAATATCTCAGCATGTTATAAAAATCTCATAAATATCTCAATATCTCAGCTCTGGAAGGGTCTAGAGCCTCCATTTTTGCACTCAGGTCTTGGTCCCATGGCCCTCAATCAGAATCCAGAGTTTCAAGAAGATTGGAGAAACTTTTTTTTTTTTGCACAAAAAAAAAAACATAAGGGGTACCACTGTCGTTTTTTTTTTTTTTTGTGCAAAAAAAAAGTTTCTCCAATCTTCTGGATTCTGATAGAGGGCCATGGGACTTAGACCTGAGTGCAAAAATTGAGGCTCTAGACCCTTTTAGAGCTGAGATATTGAGATATTTATAATGGCTCAATATCTCAGTATGTTATAAAAATCTCATAAATATCTCAATATCTCAGCTCTGGAAGGGTCTAGAGCCTCCATTTTGCACTCAGGTCTTAGTCCCATGGCCCTCAATCAGAATCCAGAGTTTCAAGAAGATTGGAGAAACTTTTTTTTTCGCACAAAAAAAAAACATAAGGGTACCACTGTCGTTTTTTTTGTGCAAAAAAAAAAGTTTCTCCAATCTTCTGGATTCTGATAGAGGGCCATGGGACTTAGACCTGAGTGCAAAAATGGAGGCTCTAGACCCTTCCAGAGCTGAGATATTGAGATATTTATAATGGCTCAATATCTCAACATGTTATAAAAATCTCATAAATATCTCAATATCTCAGCTCTGGAAGCATCTAGAGCCTCCATTTTTGCACTCAGGTCTTGGTCCCATGGCCCTCAATCAGAATCCAGAGTTTCAAGAAGATTGGAGAAACTTTTTTTTTTCGCACAAAAAAAAACATAAGGGGTACCACTGTCGATTTTTTTTTTTGTGTGCAAAAAAAAAGTTTCTCCAATCTTCTGGATTCTGATAGAGGGCCATGGGACTTAGACCTGAGTGCAAAAATGGAGGCTCTAGACCCTTCCAGAGCTGAGATATTGAGATATTTATAATGACTCAATATCTCAGTATGTCATAAATATCTCATAAATATCTCAATATCTCAGCTCTGGAAAGGTCTAGAGCCTCCATTTTTGCACTCAGGTCTTAGTCCCATGGGCCTCAATCAGAATCCAGAGTTTCAAGAAGATTGGAGAAACTTTTTTTTCACACAAAAAAAAAACATAAGGGGTACCACTGTCGTTTTTTTTGTGCAAAAAAAAAAGTTTCTCCAATCTTCTGGATTCTGATAGAGGGCCATGGGACTTAGACCTGAGTGCAAAAATGGAGGCTCTAGACCCTTCCAGAGCTGAGATATTGAGATATTTATAATGGCTCAATATCTCAGCATGTTATAAAAATCTCATAAATATCTCAATATCTCAGCTCTGGAAGGGTCTAGAGCCTCCATTTTTGCACTCAGGTCTTGGTCCCATGGTCCTCAATCAGAATCCAGAGTTTCAAGAAGATTGGAGAAACTTTTTTTTTTTCGCACAAAAGAAAACATAAGGGGTACCACTGTCGTTTTTTTTTTTGTGCAAAAAAAAAAGTTTCTCCAATCTTCTGGATTCTGATAGAGGGCCATGGGACTTAGACCTGAGTGCAAAAATTGAGGCTCTAGACCCTTTTAGAGCTGAGATATTGAGATATTTATAATGGCTCAATATCTCAGTATGTCATAAATATCTCATAAATATCTCAATATCTCAGCTCTGGAAGGGTCTAGAGCCTCCATTTTTGCACTCAGGTCTTAGTCCCATGGCCCTCAATCAGAATCCAGAGTTTCAAGAAGATTGGAGAAACTTTTTTTTTTCGCACAAAAAAAGACATAAGGGGTACCACTGTCGTTTTTTTTTTTTTTTTGAGCAAAAAAAAAGTTTCTCCAATCTTCTGGATTCTGATAGAGGGCCATGGGACTTAGACCTGAGTGCAAAAATGGAGGCTCTAGACCCTTCCAGAGCTGAGATATTGAGATATTTATAATGGCTCAATATCTCAGCATGTTATAAAAATCTCATAAATATCTCAATATCTCAGCTCTGGAAGGGTCTAGAGCCTCCATTTTTGCACTCAGGTCTTGGTCCCATGGCCCTCAATCAGAATCCAGAGTTTCAAGAAGATTGGTGAAACTTTTTTTTTCGCACAAAAAAAAAACATAAGGGGTACCACTGTCGTTTTTTTTTTTTTGTGCAAAAAAAAAAGTTTCTCCAATCTTCTGGATTCTGATAGAGGGCCATGGGACTTAGACCTGAGTGCAAAAATTGAGGCTCTAGACCCTTTTAGAGCTGAGATATTGAGATATTTATAATGGCTCAATATCTCAGCATGTTATAAAAATCTCATAAATATCTCAATATCTCAGCTCTGGAAGGGTCTAGAGCCTCCATTGTTGCACTCAGGTCTTAGTCCCATGGCCCTCAATCAGAATCCAGAGTTTCAAGAAGATTGGAGAAACTTTTTTTTTTTGCACAAAAAAAAAACATAAGGGGTACCACTGTCGTTTTTTTTTTTTTTTTGTGCAAAAAAAAAAGTTTCTCCAATCTTCTGGATTCTGATAGAGGGCCATGGGACTTAGACCTGAGTGCAAAAATGGAGGCTCTAGACCCTTCCAGAGCTGAGATATTGAGATATTTATAATGGCTCAATATCTCAGCATGTTATAAAAATCTCATAAATATCTCAATATCTCAGCTCTGGAAGGGTCTAGAGCCTCCATTTTTGCACTCAGGTCTTGGTCCCATGGCCCTCAATCAGAATCCAGAGTTTCAAGAAGATTGGAGAAACTTTTTTTTTTTTGCACAAAAAAAAAACATAAGGGGTACCACTGTCGTTTTTTTTTTTTTGTGCAAAAAAAAAGTTTCTCCAATCTTCTGGATTCTGATAGAGGGCCATGGGACTTAGACCTGAGTGCAAAAATTGAGGCTCTAGACCCTTTCAGAGCTGAGATATTGAGATATTTATAATGGCTCAATATCTCAGTATGTTATAAAAATCTCATAAATATCTCAATATCTCAGCTCTGGAAGGGTCTAGAGCCTCCATTTTTGCACTCAGGTCTTAGTCCCATGGCCCTCAATCAGAATCCAGAGTTTCAAGAAGATTGGAGAAACTTTTTTTTCGCACAAAAAAAAAACATAAGGGGTACCACTGTCGTTTTTTTTTGTGCAAAAAAAAAAAGTTTCTCCAATCTTCTGGATTCTGATAGAGGGCCATGGGACTTAGACCTGAGTGCAAAAATGGAGGCTCTAGACCCTTCCAGAGCTGAGATATTGAGATATTTATAATGGCTCAATATCTCAGCATGTTATAAAAATCTCATAAATATCTCAATATCTCAGCTCTGGAAGGGTCTAGAGCCTCCATTTTGCACTCAGGTCTTGGTCCCATGGCCCTCAATCAGAATCCAGAGTTTCAAGAAGATTGGAGAAACTTTTTTTTTTTTTCGCACAAAAAAAACATAAGGGGTACCACTGTCGTTTTTTTTTGTGTGCAAAAAAAAAGTTTCTCCAATCTTCTGGATTCTGATAGAGGGCCATGGGACTTAAACCTGAGTGCAAAAATGGAGGCTCTAGACCCTTCCAGAGCTGAGATATTGAGATATTTATAATGACTCAATATCTCAGTATGTCATAAATATCTCATAAATATCTCAATATCTCAGCTCTGGAAAGGTCTAGAGCCTCCATTTTTGCACTCAGGTCTTAGTCCCATGGCCCTCAATCAGAATCCAGAGTTTCAAGAAGATTGGAGAAACTTTTTTTTCGCACAAAAAAAAAACATAAGGGGTACCACTGTCGTGTTTTTTTTGTGCAAAAAAAAGGTTTCTCCAATCTTCTGGATTCTGATAGAGGGCCATGGGACTTAGACCTGAGTGCAAAAATGGAGGCTCTAGACCCTTTCAGAGCTGAGATATTGAGATATTTATAATGGCTCAATATCTCAGTATGTCATAAATATCTCATAAATATCTCAATATCTCAGCTCTGGAAGGGTCTAGAGCCTTCATTTTTGCACTCAGGTCTTAGTCCCATGGCCCTCAATCAGAATCCAGAGTTTCAAGAAGATTGGAGAAACTTTTTTTTTTCGCACAAAAAAAAAAACATAAGGGGTACCACTGTCGTGTTTTTTTTGTGCAAAAAAAAGTTTCTCCAATCTTCTGGATTCTGATAGAGGGCCATGGGACTTAGAGCCTGAGTGCAAAAATGGAGGCTCTGACCCTTCCAGAGCTGAGATATTGAGATATTTATAATGGCTCAATATCTCAGTATGTTATAAATATCTCATAAATATCTCAATATCTTTCAGCTCTGGAAGGGTCTAGAGCCTCCATTTTTGCACTCAGGTCTTAAGTCCCATGGCCCTCAATCAGAATCCAGAGTTTCAAGAAGATTGGAGAAACTTTTTTTTTTGCACAAAAAAAAACATAAGGGGTACCACTGTCGTTTTTTTTTTTTTTGTGCAAAAAAAAGTTTCTCCAATCTCTGGATTCTGATAGAGGGCCATGGGACTTAGACCTGAGTGCAAAATTGAGGCTCTAGACCCTTTCAGAGCTGAGATATTGAGATATTTATAATGGCTCAATATCTCAGTATGTCATAAATATCTCATAAATATCTCAATATCTCAGCTCTGGAAGGGTCTAGAGCCTCCATTTTTGCACTCAGGTCTTAGTCCCATGGCCCTCAATCAGAATCCATAGTTTCAAGAAGATTAAGAAACTTTTTTTTTTCGCACAAAAAAAAACATAAGGGGTACCACTGTCGATGTTTTTTGTGCAAAAAAAAGTTTCTCCAATCTTCTGGATTCTGATAGAGGGCCATGGGACTTAGACCTGAGTGCAAAATGGAGGCTCTAGACCCTTCCAGAGCTGAGATATTGAGATATTTATAATGGCTCAATATCTCAGTATGTTATAAAAATCTCATAAATATCTCAATATCTCAGCTCTGGAAGGGTCTAGAGCCACCATTGTTGCACTCAGGTCTTAGTCCCATTGCCCTCAATCAGAATCCAGAGTTTCAAGAAGATTGGAGAAACTTTTTTTTCGCACAAAAAAAAATCATAAGGAGTACCACTGTCGTTTTTTTTTTTTTTGTGCAAAAAAAAGTTTCTCCAATCTTCTGGATTCTGATAGAGGGCCATGGGACTTCGACCTGAGTGCAAAAATGAAGGCTCTAGACCCTTCCAGAGCTGAGATATTCAGATATTTATAATGACTCAGATATATCAGTATGTCATAAATATCTCATAAATATCTCAATATCTCAGCTCTGGAAGGGTCTAGAGCCTCCATTTTTGCACTCAGGTCTTAGTCCCATGGCCCTCAATCAGAATCCAGAGTAAGAAGTATGAAATACTGTTTTTGTGAAAAACATAAGGAGTACCACTGTCTGGGTTTTTTTGTGCAAAAAAAAAAAAGTTTCTCCAATCTTCTGGATTCTGATAGAGGGATATGGGACAATATCTCAATATCTCAGTATGTCATAAATATCTCCTAAATATCTCATAAATATATCAGCTCTGGAAGGGTCTAGAGCCTCCATTTTTGCACTCAGGTCTGGCCCTCAATCAGAATCCAGAGTTTCAAAAAATTGGATAAACTTTTTTCGCACAAAAAAAAAGACAGTGGTACCCCTTATGTTTTTGTTTTGTTTTTTTTTTGTACAAAAAAAAAGTTTTTCCAATCTTCTTGAAACTCCAGGATTCTGATAGAGGGCCATGGGACTTAGACCTGAGTGCAAAAATGGAGGCTCTAGACCCTTCCAGAGCTGAGATATTGAGATATTTATAATGGCTCAATATCTCAGTATGTCATAAATATCTCCTAAATATCTCCTAAATATCTCAGCTCTAGAAGGGTCTAGAGCCTCCATTTTGCACTCAGGTCTAAGTCCCATGGCCCTCTATCAGAATCCAGAGTTGCAAGAAGATTGGAGAAACTTTTTTTTTTTGTCAAACAAAAAAAAACATAAGGGGTATCACTGTCGTTTTTTTTTTTTTTTGTGCAAAAAAAAAAGTTTCTCCAATCTTCTGGATTCTGATAGAGGGCCATGGGACTTAGACCTGAGTGCAAAATGTGAGGCTCTGAGACCCTTTCAGAGCTGAGATATTAGAATATCTATAATGGCTCAATACTCTCAGTATGTCATAAATATCTCATAAATATCTCAATATCTTAGCTTTGGAAGGGTCTAGAGCCTCCATTTTTGCACTCAGGTCTTAGTCCCATGGCCCTCAATCAGAATCCAGAGTTTCAAGAAGATTGGAGAAACTTTTTTTTTCGCACAAAAAAAAAACATAAGGGGTACCACTGTCGTGATTTTTTTTTTGTGCAAGAAAAAAGGTTTCTCCAATACTTCTAGATATCTGATAGAGGGCCATGGGACTTAAACCTGAGTGCAAAAATTGAGGCTCTAGACCCTTTTCAGAGCTGAGATATTGAGATATTTATAATGGCTCAATATCTCAGTATGTCATAAATATCTCATAAATATCTCAATATCTTAGCTCTGGAAGGGTCTAGAGCCTCCATTTTTGCACTCAGGTCTTAGGTCCCATGGCCCTCAATCAGAATCCAGAGTTTCAAGAAGATTGAGAAACTTTTTTTTTCGCACAAAAAAAAAACATAAGGGGTACCACTGTCGTGTTTTTTTTGTGCAAAAAAAAAAAGTTTCTCCAATCTTCTGGATTCTGATAGAGGGCCATGGGACTTGAGACCTGAGTGCAAAATGGAGGCTCTAGACCCTTCAGAGCTGAGATATTGAGATATTTATAATGGCTCAATATCTCAGTATGTTATAAAAATCTCATAAATATCTCAATATCTCAGCTCTGGAAGGGTCTAGAGCCACCATTGTTGCACTCAGGTCTTAGTTCCATTGCCCTCAATCAGAATCCAGAGTTTCAGAAGATTGGAGAAACTTTTTTTTCGCACAAAAAAAAATCATAAGGAGTACCACTGTCGTTTTTTTTTTTTTGTGCAAAAAAAAGTTTCTCCAATCTTCTGGATTCTGATAGAGGGCCATGAGATTAGACCTGAGTGCAAAGTGAGGCTCTAGACCCTTCCAAGCTGAGATATTCAGATATTTATAATGACTCAATATCATCAGTATGTCATAAATATCTCATAAATATCTCAATATCTCAGCTCTGGAAGGGTCTAGATCCTCCATTTTTGCACTCAGGTCTTAGTCCCATGGCCCTCAAATCAGAATCCAGAGTAAGAAGTATGAAATACTGTTTTTTTGTGAAAAACATAAGGAGTACCACTGTCTGGGTTTTTTTTATGCAAAAAAAAAAAAGTTTCTCCAATCTTCTGGATTCTGATAGAGGGATATGGGACAATATCTTAATATACTCAGTATGTCATAAATATCTCCTAAATATCTCATAAATATATCAGCTCTGGAAGGGTCTAGAGCCTCCATTTTTGCACTCAGGTCTGGCCCTCAATCAGAATCCAGAGTTTCAAAAAGATTGGATAAACTTTTTTTCGCACAAAAGAAGACAGTGGTACCCCTTATGTTTTTGTTTTGTTTTTTTTTTGTACAAAAAAAAAAGTTTTTCCAATCTTCTTGAAACTCCGGATTCTGATAGAGGGCCATGGGACTTGAGACCTGAGTGCAAAAATGGAGGCTCTAGACCCTTCCAGAGCTGAGATATTGAGATATTTATAATGGCTCAATATCTCAGTATGTCATAAATATCTCCTAAATATCTCCTAAATATCTCAGCTCTAGAAGGGTCTAGAGCCTCCATTTTGCACTCAGGTCTAAGTCCCATGGCCCTCTATCAGAATCCAGAGTTTCAAGAAGATTGGAGAAACTTTTTTTTTTTTCAAACAAAAAAAAACATAAGGGGTATCACTGTCGTTTTTTTTTTTTTTTTTTTGTGCGAAAAAAAAGTTTCTCCAATCTTCTTGAGATTCTGATAGAGGGCCATGGGACTTAGACCTGAGTGCAAAAATTGAGGCTCTAGACCCTTTCAGAGCTGAGATATTGAGATATTTATAATGGCTCAATATACTCAGTATGTCATAAATATCTACATAAATATCTCAATATCTTAGCTTTGGAAGGGTCTAGAGCCTCCATTTTTGCACTCAGGTCTTAGTCCCATGGCCCTCAATCAGAATCCAGAGTTTCAAGAAGATTGGAGAAACTTTTTCGCACAAAAAAAAAACATAAGGGGTACCACTGTGGTTTTTTTTGTGCGAAAAAAGGTTTCTCGAATCTTGTGGATTCTGATAGAGGGCCATGGGACTTAGACCTGAGTGCAAAAATTGAGGCTCTAGACCCTTTTAGAGCTGAGATATTGAGATATTTATAATGGCTCAATATCTCAGTATGTCATAAATATCTCATAAATATCTCAATATCTTAGCTCTGGAAGGGTCTAGAGCCTCCATTTTTGCACTCAGGTCTTAGTCCCATGGCCCTCAATCAGAATCCAGAGTTTCAAGAAGATTGGAGAAACTTTTTTTTTTTTTTATCACAAAAAAAAAAACATAAGGGGTACCACTGTCGTGTTTTTTTTGTGCAAAAAAAAAGTTTCTCCAATCTTCTGGATTCTGATAGAGGGCCATGGGACTTAGACCTGAGTGCAAAATGGAGGCTCTAGACCCTTCCAGAGCTGAGATATTGAGATATTTATAATGGCTCAATATCTCAGTATGTTATAAAAATCTCATAAATATCTCAATATCTTAGCTCTGGAAGGGTCTAGAGCCTCCATTTTTGCACTCAGGTCTTAGTCCCATTGCCCTCAATCAGAATCCAGAGTTTCAAGAAGATTGGAGAAACTTTTTTTTTCGCACAAAAAAAAACATAAGGGGTACCACAGTCGATTTTTTTTTTTTTTGTGCAAAAAAAAAAGTTTCTCCAATCTTCTGGATTCTGATAGAGGGCCATGGGACTTAGACCTGAGTGCAAAAATTGAGGCTCTAGACCCTTTTAGAGCTGAGATATTGAGATATTTATAATGGCTCAATATCTCAGTATGTCATAAATATCTCATAAATATCTCAATATCTTAGCTCTGGAAGGGTCTAGAGCCTCCATTTTTGCACTCAGGTCTTAGTCCCATGGCCCTCAATCAGAATCCATAGTTTCAAGAAGATTAAAGAAACTTTTTTTTTCGCACAAAAAAACATAAGGGGTACCACTGTCGATGTTTTTTGTGCAAAAAAAAAGTTTCTCCAATCTTCTGGATTCTGATAGAGGGCCATGGGACTTAGACCTGAGTGCAAAAATGGAGGCTCTAGACCCTTCCAGAGCTGAGATATTGAGATATTTATAATGGCTCAATATCTCAGTATGTTATAAAAATCTCATAAATATCTCAATATCTCAGCTCTGGAAGGGTCTAGAGCCACCATTGTTGCACTCAGGTCTTAGTCCCATTGCCCTCAATCAGAATCCAGAGTTTCAAGAAGATTGGAGAAACTTTTTTTTCGCACAAAAAAAAATCATAAGGAGTACCACTGTCGTTTTTGTTTTTTTTTTGTGCAAAAAAAAAAGTTTCTCCAATCTTCTGGATTCTGATAGAGGGCCATGGGACTTCGACCTGAGTGCAAAAATGGAGGCTCTAGACCCTTCCAGAGCTGAGTATTCAGATATTTATGAATGACTCAATATCTCAGTATGTCATAAATATCTCATAAATATCTCAATATCTCAGCTCTGGAAGGGTCTAGAGCCTCCATTTTTGCACTCAGGTCTTAGTCCCATGGCCCTCAATCAGAATCCAGAGTAAGAAGTATGAAATACTGTTTTTTGTGAAAAACATAAGGAGTACCACTGTCGAGGGTTTTTTTTGTGCAAAAAAAAAAAGTTTCTCCAATCTTCTGGATTCTGATAGAGGGATATGGGACAATATCTCAATATCTCAGTATGTCATAAATATCTCCTAAATATCTCATAAATATATCAGCTCTGGAAGGGTCTAGAGCCTCCATTTTTGCACTCAGGTCTGGCCCTCAATCAGAATCCAGAGTTTCAAAAAGATTGGATAAACTTTTTTTCGCACAAAAAAAAAAGACAGTGGTACCCCTTATGTTTTTGTTTTGTTTTTTTTTGTACAAAAAAAAAGTTTTTCCAATCTTCTTGAAACTCCGGATTCTGATAGAGGGCCATGGGACTTAGACCTGAGTGCAAAAATGGAGGCTCTAGACCCTTCCAGAGCTGAGATATTGAGATATTTATAATGGCTCAATATCTCAGTATGTCATAAATATCTCCTAAATATCTCCTAAATATCTCAGCTCTAGAAGGGTCTAGAGCCTCCATTTTGCACTCAGGTCTAAGTCCCATGGCCCTCTATCAGAATCCAGAGTTGCAAGAAGATTGGAGAAACTTTTTTTCGCACAAATAAAAAACGACAGTGGTACCCCTTATTTTTATTTTTTTTTGTGCAAAAAAAAAAAAAAAAAATTCTCCAATCTTCTTGAAACTCTGGATTCTGATAGAGGGCCATGGGACTTAGACCTGAGTGCAAAATGAAGGATCTAGACCTTTCCAGAGCTGAGATATTGAGATATTTATAATGGCTCAATATCTCAGTATGTCATAAATATCTCCTAAATATCTCATAAATGAAGTGGAGTGAAGTGCTGCCATGCTTCTCTTCAATGTAGAGTTATATATATTACATTAGATTACATTTTAATCGCATAAATATTTGGACTAAGAACAGTGAGAAGATTTTTTTTTCAAATGGATTTTTAGTAGGCCTATACTATTGAATAATGACTGAATACATAAGCTTAAGCAACAAAATATTGTTTATTTTTGTTCAGACCAAGTCCAACAGACCAGTGCAATTGTATGTTTTGCATTGAGGTGAAACTTGAGGGTCGATGTGATACGCGAATTCCTTGTTGCATAGCTTGCACACAACCCTGCTCTTAATGACGCTTCCATACAGCGCTTAACTTTTTTGCTCACTAGCCAATGTGGCTGGTTTTACAAAATTACTAGCCACACAGCACTTTTACTAGCCACATTTTAAATGGGGCTTTAAACGTACTTAAATTTAATAATTTTATCATTAGCTCTGGTTGTAAAGCTCATTTTTTGAAAACATGTTGTCTATTCTTAGATTCTATAGATTCTTATTGTATATAATAAAAGTGCTGCATCTTTTTTTTACAGCAGTAAATAATACAGAGTAGAACAATTATCTGCATTAGAAACAATGAGCAAATGTGATATGACGTGACATAAGGGGAGCCCTGCTAGTAGTTACACTGTGTACCTTAATCATGAAGATTATAATTTTTTTTCTTTATATCGGCCACGCACTCACAAACTGACTGAACGCTGTGTTGATGTGTGTGCGCGCGTGACCAGTTGCGTGTGATGATCATTTGACAAGTGTGGAATGGATGTAGGCTACATATTTGGCGTGCGCACCTCGCACAGCGGCACTGCAGGAGAGCGAGATTCGCGCCTATGTTCTGGATTATCCTGCTATTAAAAAGATCGCTATATCAAATTAAGTTGATAATTAAGGGCAGACTGAAAACAGCCCTCAGTCCGACGGCCAGCCCAAGAGTTTAATCTCCACGTGTTTAATGTCGTGCAATTCGTTTGTTATGTCATATGTCTTTTGACAAGACTTCAATTTTTGAACATTCCAAAGTGGCTAGTGGGAGTGACTGTGTTACCCGCCACGCGTGAAATCCACCCGCATTTGGCGGGTGTTAATGTCAAACCCTGCATCCATTCGTTTTTATAACATAATTTCCCATGCCACGGGACCAACCAAAGCGGTCTCATCAGCTTCTTTCGATGTTCACTGTTTGTTGTTTAGTTGTCTGAAGCACTGTAAAAAAAAGTCATGAACGCTAGCTGGTGCTCCCAGTATAATCAGTCCGCCGAAACTAATCCAGGGAGAAATGTTCCGCGGTGGGAAAATACATGCGAATTAAAATGCGTTAATTTTTTTGTGTAATTAATTAATGCGTTAAAGTCTGTAATTAATTAATCGTAATTAACGCGTTAAAGTCCCGGCCCTAATATATATATATATATATATATATATATATATAAAAGAGTGTCAGAAAGAAGACCCAAACTTGTGACCTATGAGAAGGACTGTACTTAGTGTTGATACAAAATCCTCAATCTCCCCAGGTTGTCCAGTTAGAACAAAGTAAAGTGAACTTAGAGCAAAGTAAAGTGCAAGGAATAGTACACATACTACGTTAATCTAAGCTATGAACAGACAACAATATTTTCCTAAACTCACATTCTCATGGACGCATGAAGCAGAACTGAAGAGTAAGATATTTCCCTCAGATACTGGATTAGAGATGGAGCGAGGTGTCTCCAATGAAACGTTAATCACAATGATAGGCTAACAGTCAGCGGTTGTGCTAGTAGAGCTGTCTGATTGATGGGAGAAACAAAAGGGGATTGCTGATTGGTCCAACTGTTGCTGGGCACGTATAGACCTTATGCACCAGGAGAAACGTGAGCGCCGTCATCTTTAGAATATTGTCTTTGAACTTCCGATTTTGCAGGTCGCCCTGTATATTTCTATGGCATCGGCTGTCCAGGAGTAATTAGCTGAAGAAGTGGATTTACTTGTAAAGCAGATGTCTTAACAAATGTCAACCAGGATTTTTACGAGTAGTTCATTCATGCCTATGAAAGATCGCTGTGAAAATACAGACCGGAAGGCAAACAGACAACGGCGCAGCACTGAAAAGGGCGGGGCTACATAAGGTCTATAAAGTTAAAGTGACACTACAGTAAACTAGATAATAACTTCTAATAACAAAAACACAAAAAATAAATTCAGAAACCTTGTTAACAGTCCAAATGAGCTTCAGTGCAGCTTAAAAGGGCTTTAAACGACACCAGACGATGAATACGGTTCTTATCTAGAACAGTCATGACTCGAAAAAGATTTGTTCATTTTGATGAATGAGTTTTAACAGGAGAGTCACGAACACTCATCACCGAACAGAGCAAGGTGTGCATTTGTGCTTTATTATTCATTTTTGAAATGACTGATGGTTTCACTAGATAAGACCCATTATTCATCGTCTGGTGTCATTAAAAGCCTTGAAGCTGCACTGAAACTCTCATTTGGACCTTGAACTCTATGGTTCCCATTGAAGTCCATTATGTAGAGAAAATCCTGGAATGTTTTCATCAAAAGCCTTAATTTCTTTGACTGAAGAAAGAAAGACTTTAGAAAGACATCTTGAATGACATGGGGGTAGTAAATTATCAGCAAAAGTTTTTATTTTATTTTTATTTTATTTTTATTTTTTTTAAGTGAACTACTCCTTTAAACTGGGAATGTCTGGAACGGCAATACTTTGAAGTACAATACAATGGGGCAGACCTAGTAAAGGTTAAATTGTGTGTGCTTTGGAGCTGTCGTCTTTCTGATCTTGATACTTAAGCAAAATTCTGACTTAATCTCTTTTGTTTGCTCGGTGTACAATAAAACTCAAAGGCGATGCATTGGACTTGGATCATTTAATGTAGGCTATATGTGTGCAGTTGCATTTTTGCATTTTACCAGTTCGAAAAGGTAGTGCATTGTCTTCCCTAATTTGCAATATTTTATATTTGTTTAACATTCCATTTCTGAATACATTTTTAAATCAAATGCCATCATACGGACATACACTCAAAAAAAAAATAAACTAGGAAGGTTGTGCACTTTACATAATATATTTATATATAGTTTACTTTTAATAATTGTGTTTTTTGACTTGAAATGTTTTTTTTTCTATTAAGGTGTATGTAATTATGTCTCAACTTAACAGTACAAAATCCTAACGTGTTGTCTTAACACAAACCATTTATGTTAGGTAAAAATTATTGAAATTATTGCAATTATTGAACCATTTAAATTACAGTGGGTTACCATTGTGGAGAAGAGTAAACAATTTGGATGGGTTGAAGACTGATTCAGCAATATTTACATCATTTGCTTTGGCAGATGAAGCAAATAAATCTTATTATTTAAGATGCTTAAACTAGCTATTGGTAGTAAGTAGATGACTGTAGTCTAGAAATGAATTATATGTGACACTAAAATTAATTATATAGCATTGGATGAATGAATAAATTAATTTGAATAACTGAACCATAAAAGGGAACTTTTTAAATTCACTGACACTATTTAATTAAGCTGTGTTAAGCCCAACCATGTGTCTTAATTAAGCCCAACCATAGTAAATACGTGGAATCAACCTCAATGAATTAAGTTGACCCAACGTAAGTACAGTAAATTGGAATAACATAATTGCATAATGCTGAAATAAAGCAAGTTAATCATGTGGAAATCCTTTCCATGATTTTTTTATGTTCATTCAAATAGTTATTTTTTTGAGTGTACATCATATTTCCAACAGTTTGGTCCGGCGACTACCGAGTGGCTGTCCATGGTGCTGAAAGACATGTGTCAGTTAGTGGTGTGTGTAGCTGGTATGAACTACACAAATAAAATTGATGATGCATTTCTAAAAAAAATATATACACGATATAGAAATTTAAGTATAAATGCTAACAAAAGTAAGAGTATGTATTTAAAAGATTAACCCTTTAAATTATTTAATATCAAAATACATTTACATTTAATCATTTAGCAGACGCTTTTATCCAAAGCGACTTACAAATGAGAACAATAGAAGCAGTTAAACTAACAGTAGGACAACAATACGTAAGTGCTATAACCTCTCTCAGTTTAATTTTAGTGCAGTCTTTTTTTTTATAGAATAGAAGAGAAGAGCATGATCAATGAGGGCAATAGTACGCCTACTGTTGGTTTATCTGCAGTGTGAGAAAAAGTCAATATTTTCTGCATTGAGGGTTTTGAAGAAAGCACTTCTTTATATTAGTTAATAATAATGTTTCATCGTTATTTTGATATGCCATGTAAAAATGTCATTTAACCCCAGAAAAATCTCTGTAAATACGAATTGTCTGCACACCTTAAATTAAACCACACAAGCTGTTTGCCTATAAGCTCATCTTAACCACACAGTGTCGCTGTTGATTAACTCTTGATTAAAGCTTTTTTGGGCATAAGAACACACCCATTTGGTGCTTGTATTTTTCTATTCTGTTAACAACTGCCATTTGTCGAAATAGCAGTGCTGTCCGTGACATAAATCAGCTGTTTGTGACGAAAATTTCGAAACAACGTTTTTATTTACAAGAAAACATGGCGAAAACATCTAAATTGTGTTGGGCCAAATGGCGATTATGGACAACGTCGCTTCTCTTCTGCGTTACCGCTGCTGATGTTCGTTATTCTTTGCCGGAGGAAACAAAGACAAAATATGTTATTGGAAGTCTAAATAAGGATCTTAATTTGGATTTTAATCGCTTGAGGTTTCGTAAAGCCCGTTTGGATTATCAAGGAGAGAGAAGGTACTGTGATGTCGACCTAGATTCTGGAAATCTTTTTGTTTCGGAACGAATCGACCGAGAGTTTATATGCGGTACGACCTCTCCCTGTCTCATGCACTTTGAATTTATTCTTGAAAATCCTTTAGAGCTTCACAACGTTGTTTTGGAGGTCCAGGACATCAATGACAACCCTCCTATTTTCCCCAAAGATTCAATTAAACTTGAGATAAGCGAAGCGGCACCGACAGGAAGCAAATTACAAATAGCTCGCGCACGTGATTTGGATGTTGGAATGAATTCAGTTCAGACTTATATTCTCAGTCAAAACAAACATTTTGTTCTTGATACAACGTCAAATAAAGACAGGCATGTGGACATTGTTTTGAAAAACAGCCTGGATAGAGAGACAAAAGGAGAACATTCCTTGGTTTTGACAGCGGTCGATGGGGGAAATCCTCCTAAATCTGGAACTGTTGTTATTGAAGTGCTCGTGATAGACGTGAATGATAATGCACCAGTGTTTTTGCAGCCTTTGTACAAGACTCGTTTATCTGAAAATTCAGCACTCGGAACGTCTGTCATCCAAATTACTGCAACCGATTTGGATGAGGGTGCAAATGGGCAAATAACGTATTATATCAATCACCTATCCGACAAAACAAAAGAATTGTTTAAAATTGACAAAAACTATGGAGAAGTATCTCTTACTGGGCAGTTGGACCACGAGAAGGCCTCCTCGTTCGAGATAGAAGTGCAGGCGGAGGATGGTGGAGGTCAGACAGGCCACTGTAAAGTTGTTATTGAAATAGATGATGTCAATGACAACGCGCCGGTTATATCTGTAAAGTCTCTAAAAAAGCAAATCCCAGAAAACATTCCACCTGGTTCAGAGATCGCAGTGATAAACGTAAAGGACCAGGATTCAGGGAAAACAGCCTAGTTACTTGTTCCATTTCGACGAGTCTGCCATTTCAACTACAGCCGTACATCAAGTCTTATTTCATAATCTCAACAACTAGTTCGCTTGATCGAGAACAATTCGAAAATTATAATGTTACAATAACAGCAAAGGACGGAGGTACACCCCCCTTATTCTCCAATATAACTCTGAACATACAAGTTTCAGACATCAACGACAACTCCCCTACATTTGAGTTACAGAATTATATTGTTTATATAAGTGAAAATACCAAACCAGGCACTTCTGTTTGTTCTGTCAGTGCAAATGACCCAGACTGGAGACAGAACGGGACTGTACTGTACTCTCTGGTACCCAGTGAAGTCAATGGGGTCCCAGTGTCCTCATTTCTGTCTGTTAATGGAGACACAGGGGTGATTCATGCTGTAAGATCATTTGACTATGAGCAGTTCAGAAACTTCAGTGTCAAAGTTGTCGCCAGAGACAATGGTTCTCCTCCGCTCAGCAGTAACGTGACTGTGAAAGTCTTCATAACAGATGAGAATGATAACTCTCCTCAGATATTATACCCTGTTCCAGATGGAAAGTCTTTAATGACTGAAATGGTCCCTAAAGCGACTCTCTCGGGCTCTCTGGTCTCCAAGGTGATTGCTGTAGATGCTGACTCTGGACAGAACGCATGGCTGTCCTATCAGATCTTGAAATCTACTGATCCGGGACTTTTCTCCATTGGTCTCCATAGTGGAGAGATCAAAACACAACGAGACATTTCTGAATCTGACAATATGAAGCAGAACCTTGTTATTTCAGTGAAGGATAACGGGCAGCCCTCTCTGTCTACAACCTGTGCTGTGAATTTACTCATTTCTGACAACCTTTCTGAAGTTCCTGAACTTAAAGATATGACTTATGAGGACAACAACTCTAAATTAACATCATACTTGATCATTGCATTAGTGTCCGTGTGCACCTTCTTCCTGACGTTCATCATACTGATGTTGGCAGTGAAGTTTTGTCACAGGAGAAAGCCCAGACTGTTGTTTGATGGAGCAGTAGCTGTTCCCAGCGCCTATCTGCCTCCCAACTATGCAGAGGTGGATGGAGCAGGAACTCTCCGCAGCTCTTACAACTATGACGCGTATCTAACCACAGGCTCACGCACAAGTGACTTCAAGTTTGTGAGATCGTATAATGAAACACGCTTCCTGCTGGTGGGACTCTAACGAAGGAAGACAATATTCAGTTTGGCTCAAAGCATGATTACACTAGATGTTACAGGATTTGGAAGATGAGGTAAGAGAGGCTTAACATCTACTGACTCTTTTGGTCATCTGCATTGTCCTTTACCAGTAGAACCCACATTTTCATATTTTCTTTATGGGCTTCGTGGTTATTTTAATTAGTCTGTAAAAGTAGTGAATTGTAGGAAGTGCATTTAACCCTTGAGTGTTCTTCAAGGTCTTTTTGACCCGCAAATGACTTTTGATTAATTATTATTGGATTAAAGCCACAAAGGAAGGGTTGTTTATGACAAAATAAAATTGGAAATTGGAAAATATTTAAGGAAATTTAGTAGCACATTAGTTAAATCACAATGTCTTATGGAAGAGAAAGTTGTTAGAGAAATCTTAGCCATTTCTAACATTCCTAATGTGGACCTGTTAAGGACAGAGATTACATGTAACAGAGCTGCAAAATGAGCTTTGATACTATGTACAGAATACCAGCACAAGGAGCCTTTATTTTAAATCAAGGCAAAAATTAGCATGGAGAGAAGATGTCTGCTTATTTGTTTTAACTTAGTCGAAGGCTAAACTAAATTATTTTTATAAAAATTAATATGAATGTCTCTATTACAGATAATTTTGAAATAATTTCTACATTTTGCTGTAATTATTACTCTAATTTAAACACTTCTAAATTCAGTGAGCATAATATGACATCTTTTTGTAATCATTTTAAGAATGTAAAAACAATTACTGAAGAGGACCAAAAGTTATCTGATTTCCCAGTAACTAATATGCAAATTATGCAAGCCATTGAACTTTTAAAATGTAATAAATCACCCGGTGAGTTCTAAAAGCAATTTTCTGAAATTCTTGCCCCATTTCTTTATGAAGTATACTTTGAAAGCTTAAAGTGCTCACAACTTCCGACAATATGATGCAAGGTATAATTTTGATTTTTGATTTTTGGTTTGATTCCTAAGCCCAAGAAAGATGTGTTGCTTATTGACATTTGGAGACCCATTATTCTTTTAAATAATGACTATAACATATTTGCTCATGTCTTTGTCCAAAGGTTCAAACTGGTATTAGATTCCAATATTGATGGAAATCAATCTGGGTCTATGAGAAACAGACATATATTTAATAATATCAGACTTATTTTTGATCGTATTGATTATTTTGACCTTATAAACGATGATAGCTTTATACTTTTTTTTTTTAAAGCCTATGATTCTGTTGAGCATCCTTTTATTTTTTTTTATGTTTAGAACACTTTGGGTTTGGGGCTTAATTCTGTAATGCCATGAAAACTCTTTATGCAGGTGGAAATAGTTCTGTGAAATTAAATAATGACACTACACAAAGATTTTATCTGGAAAGATGGGTTAAGCAAGGGTACCCAGTTTCTGTTTACCTCTTTCTCGTTGTTGTTCAGGATAAGTCACTGATGGCTGATCACACAGCTCTTTTCTCGAAAAATGTTGATCAAATTTAGTCATCTGTCAAGTTCACTGAAACTTTCACAGTGCTTCTGATCTTTGCCTTAATTTATAAAAATGTGAACTGTTTGCTTTAAAAAGTTGCCATGCCAGAACAATTTGTAATATCCCTGTAAAGGATGCTTCAACTTATTTTAAACCTATTTTAAATAACACCTTCAAAATTAACTTGTTGGAATATTTTCTAAAAAACACTAATTCTGTGTGGAATATGATTTCTAAATCTGTTTTTGACCAACTTGGTGGCCTTTCATTTTTGCTTATGTGTGATTACAGAATCGAAAAACTTCCAGTTAAACTGTCAGTTTTGACAGGCAAAGACTTTTGGCTTGGAATTTACAAGCATATTTTTTCACCACATCATTATTACATCTGGAATAATTGTAATATTTTGTTTAAGCATAACTTAAGAATATATTTGTGAAAACTTGGTTTGACATGGGTATTCTTTTAGTTGGACAGTGGTTGAATTATCAAGAGTATTTAATAACTTTTAATGAATTACTTGGATGCTTCTTCCCTGTTTCCCCTAAAGAATTTGCCTCTGTAATTGTTGCTATTTCTTCGCATGTTGTCTCTTTATGTAGAGGTATTTCATACTCTAAATGTGTGTCTTTATTGAATCTAGCTGATACGTTCTGTGGTAAAGTTTGTTTTTCGACAACTATACATTCCCCTTTTCAAAAAAAAAAGTAGTGAGTAAACCACATGTTATTTCCTATTGGTCAGGGTTTATTGGAGCTATTAATTGTAGAAAGGTCTATCTGTTACTTAATAAATATATTATTACAAATAAGGTCAAGGAAATGTAATTTAAGATATTGCACAAATTTCCAACCGCTAAACATTTTCTGTCCAAGTTTAAGAAAGACATAGAAACATTGTTCATTTATTTATTTAGCAACAAGAAACTGTATGTCATTTTTTGGCATTGTCAATTATACAGAGTGGTTATGGTGGGAATACGTTTATTAATGACAAAGAAATGCAACTTTCTTCTGTTATATTAACATTTTATATATATATATATATATATATATATATATATATATATATATATATATATATATATATATATATATATATATATATATATATATATATATATTAGATATGAAAGTAGTCTGGAAAATGAAGTGTACTATTAATTTTGTGATTATATTTGTTAAGTTTCATATTCTTCAGTGTAGATTTAGTAATCAGTAACCTCTTTTTCTGTGGTATTGAAAGAATTAGAAAATTATGTTTTTTTTTTATTAAGGAGAGTACAAACAAAAAAAGCTGTTAAAACCATTCATTTATTGAATACATTTAAGATTTGTAAAATATATCAAAGTATTTTATTGTTTGTTTGGTATATTATTTAGTTTCGTTTTTATTCACTTTCTTGTATATTTTTGTATCCTTGTATGTCAATGTTTCTTTTTGTCTTCTTATTTTTTCTGCTCTGTACTTGTTGTTTAAGCAATAAAAAAAGAAAAGAACAGAAAAGAAAAGAAAAAAAGCACAACAATTAAAATTGTATTTAAAAAAATATAACTATGTTTGACCTGGTGAAAAAGACCTTCCTTACAACGAATTTACTCACTTAATATTAATGTAGGGTTTCGTCACATGATCAGTCAGTGAGGTCACCTGGTTTCAGCAGCACATGTATGGACAGCGCCAGCACTGACTGTTGTGCTCTACCTCGAAATAGTCTCGTTTTTAAGCTCTTGCAGTATAATTAGTTTAGGAGAATAAATATTCCACAGCAACGGTCTTGGAAAAAAAGTTAGACTTTGTTTGATTCATTCATGTCGTCTTTTAATAGAACACAAGCAAAATGCAATGAGCAGAAAAATACTCACAGTGTCGCTATTCACCAAGAGGGCAGACTGATGCGTCTCTCCTCCCACACTTAATGTATGCAGTGTGAGCTCTGTCTGGTAGAATAAACGACGCAGAAAATGGAGTAACAGTCCGTCGACGCCGAGAGAATAATTAGACTATCATCCGTCAAAGATTATATACTGTTGGAGAGGTGCAACATCAAATCTTCAAAATGGGATATATACTGTCTTCCGGTCCTTTGTTTAAGTTTTTCGTGGCTCTCCTTCTGTTTCCTCTGGGAATCGTCTGTGCAGATCTGAGCTACAATATTCAGGAAGAAACGAAGCGTCAGTTTGTGATTGGAAATATAGCCAAGGATCTCAGGATGGAAGTGAAACAATTATCTGCTCGTAAAGCTCGGATAGACACGGAGGACAGCAGCAAACGGTATTGTGATATTAATCTGAATACTGGTGATTTAATCGTGGCAGAGACAATAGATCGAGAAGAGCTTTGTGGTTCTCAAATTCCCTGCATTCTCAGTTATGAGCTCGTCCTGGAAAACCCTCTTGAAGTGCACCGAATAATTCTGAATATTGAAGATATAAATGACAATGCGCCACAATTTCCGAGTGACCGTTTGAACTTTGAAATCACAGAATCAGCAGTAAAAGGCCAGCGATTCCGTTTGCATGAGGCTCATGACACGGATATCGGTCAAAATGCTATTGATAGCTATTCACTGGAGAAAAATAAAAATTTCATCTTGAACCTACATGATAGTGCAGATGGAGGGAAATACGCAGAACTCGTGTTGGAAAAGGAGCTGGATCGTGAACAGCAGAAGGAGATAGAAATGATCCTCACTGCCACTGATGGTGGTTCACCACAGAGATCTGGCACTGCTGTCATACACATCACTGTTCTAGATGCCAATGATAATGTCCCAGTATTTAGTCAGTCTGTTTATAAGGTCACTCTGGCTGAAAATACACCTTCAGGAACAGAAATAATCAGAGTGAGCGCCACTGATGCAGATGAAGGTCCAAACGGGGAAGTGACCTATGAATTCAGTAGAATTTCAGACAAAATTGCTAAATTATTTTCAATTGACAAGACAACTGGACAAATTGTGGTGACTGGAGAAATTGATTATGAAAAAGACAAAAAGTATGAAATGGGAATTCATGCCCAAGATGCCTTTGGATTGGCATCAACTGCTAAAGTTATCATAGATATAACTGATGTTAATGATAATCCACCTAGAATCATCATTAAATCTTTGAATAACCCGATACCTGAAAACTCTGATCCAGGCACTGAAGTGGGAATCATTAATGTTCAAGACAAAGACTCAGGAGAAAACCGGCAGATTCGTTGCTCTGTTCAGCAAAATGTTCCTTTCAAACTGAACCCATCTGTTAAAAACTATTTCTCTCTAGTAACTACAAAAGCTCTAGACCGAGAGAAAGAATCTGATTACAACATTACCATCACAGCCACAGATGGAGGATCTCCACCATTATCCACATCCATGACAATTCATTTATTTGTCTCAGATGTGAATGACAATCCTCCTGTATTTGAGCAGCAGACATACAGTGCTTATATAAGTGAAAATACCAAACCAGGCACTTCTGTTTGTTCTGTCAGTGCAAATGACCCAGACTGGAGACAGAACGGGACTGTACTGTACTCTCTGGTACCCAGTGAAGTCAATGGGGTCCCAGTGTCCTCATTTCTGTCTGTTAATGGAGATACAGGGGTGATTCATGCTGTAAGATCATTTGACTATGAGCAGTTCAGAAACTTCAGTGTCAAAGTTGTCGCCAGAGACAATGGTTCTCCTCCGCTCAGCAGTAACGTGACTGTGAAAGTCTTCATAACAGATGAGAATGATAACTCTCCTCTGATCTTATACCCTGTGTTCAGATGGAAAGTCTTTAATGACTGAAATGGTCCCTAAAGCGACTCTCTCAGGCTCTCTGGTCTCCAAGGTGATTGCTGTAGATGCTGACTCTGGACAGAACGCATGGCTGTCCTATCAGATCTTGAAATCTACTGATCCGGGACTTTTCTCCATTGGTCTCCATAGTGGAGAGATCAAAACACAACGAGACATTTCTGAATCTGACAATATGAAGCAGAACCTTGTTATTTCAGTGAAGGATAATGGGCAGCCCTCTCTGTCTACAACCTGTGCTGTGAATTTACTCATTTCTGACAACCTTTCTGAAGTTCCTGAACTTAAAGATATGACTTATGAGGACAACAACTCTAAATTAACATCATACTTGATCATTGCATTAGTGTCCGTGTGCACCTTCTTCCTGACGTTCATCATACTGATGTTGGCAGTGAAGTTTTGTCACAGGAGAAAGCCCAGACTGTTGTTTGATGGAGCAGTAGCTGTTCCCAGCGCCTATCTGCCTCCCAACTATGCAGAGGTGGATGGAGCAGGAACTCTCCGCAGCTCTTACAACTATGACGCGTATCTAACCACAGGCTCACGCACAAGTGACTTCAAGTTTGTGAGATCGTATAATGAAAACACGCTTCCTGCTGGTGGGACTCTGAACAAAGGAAGACAATATTCAGTTTGGCTCGAGCATGATTACACTAGATGTTACAGGATTTGAAGATGAGGTAAGAGCAGCTTAATTCTTTTCGAGCCTTTTTATATTTTTCATTTTATGTCGTATCCGCTGATATGTTTTATTGATACCCTATTTTGCATTAATGTCACGTTTACTTTATTAGGGCGGTTCCTGATTAAAAATGTAAAATTATTTTGTGAAATATATTAAACTTCACGATGTAGGCCTATTACATAAACTGCTATCATATCTTGTTGTATAAAACAAATATTTTAGATCACGTATGGTCGCGAATTTCAGATATCTTAAATGTATACTTCCTGCACACATTTATCAAATCTTGAACGCTGCATTTCTCAGTTCTGAAAAAAAGCTATATTTTTATAGAAAATGATCTGTATATATTGTTTTCCTATTATTTTTTATTAATGTAAATTGCGGTCTTTTTTTATTAGAACAAAATGACATGGCATTGGCTAGTAAACTTTTGTATTTGATCTCTGCTAGATTTAAGATCTGTTGCCATTTTTTTATGTTCAAAACAAAGCTTAGGTCTTTGGTAAGTTTTAGCGTATGGTCTATAAGTGTTTGAACATATATGATTTTGAAGCCGATAGTAACCTAGACTGGAGCCTACATGTATGTTTAAACCTAGTTTCAGCACCACATGCCTGGACAGCGACAACACTCTCTGTTGTACTTTTCTTCTGAATGCGATACCTTTTTTTTCTGGTTTATTTACAGTATATTGCCTACTGTTTATTTATGTAAATGATTATTTTACAATAATACTCGATGGCAAACACACTTCACTTGGTTAATCCCTGTTGTCATTTCATACATGAAAGATGCGATGAACAGAAAAATACTCACAGTGTCGCTATTCACCAAGAGTGCAGACTGATGCGTCTCTCCTCCCACACTTAATGTATGCAGTGTGAGCTCTGTCTGGTAGAGTAAACGACGCAGAAAATGGAGTAACAGTCCGTCGACGCCGATTGAATTATTAGAAAAACATCCGTCAAAAAAAATTTGGGCAGGTGAAAAATCAAACCTTCAAAAATGGAATACAGATTATTTTCAGTTCCTTTCTTTACGTTTTTGGTTGCTCTGCTTCTGTTTCCTCTGGGAATCGTCTGTGCAGATCTGAGCTACAATATTCCGGAAGAAACGAAGCGTCAGTTTGTGATTGGAAATATAGCCAAGGATCTCAGGATGGAAGTGAAACAATTATCTGCTCATAAAGCTCGGATAGACACGGAGGACAGCAGCAAACGGTATTGTGATATTAATCTGAATACTGGTGATTTAATCTTGGCAGAGACAATAGATCGAGAAGAGCTTTGTGGTTCTCGAATGTCCTGCATTCTCAGTTATGAGCTCGTCCTGGAAAACCCTCTTGAAGTGCACCGAATAATTTTGAAAATTCAGGATATAAATGATAATGCGCCACTTTTTTCAAATGAACGTATCAATTTTGAAATCACAGAATCAGCAGTAAAAGGCCAGCGATTCCGTTTGATTGAGGCTCATGATTCAGATATTGGACATAACGCGGTCAATGGATATTCACTGGAGAGAAACAAGCATTTTGTTTTAAATGTTCATGATAGTGCAGATGGAGGGAAATACGCAGAACTCGTGTTGGAAAAGGAGCTGGATCGTGAACAGCAGAAGGAGATAGAAATGATCCTCACTGCCACTGATGGTGGTTCACCACAGAGATCTGGCACTGCTGTCATACACATCACTGTTCTAGATGCCAATGATAATGTCCCAGTATTTAGTCAGTCTGTTTATAAGGTCACTCTGGCTGAAAATACACCTTCAGGAACAGAAATAATCAGAGTGAGCGCGACTGATGCAGATGAAGGTCCAAACGGGGAAGTGACGTATGAATTCAACAGAATTTCAGATAAAACTACAAGATTGTTTTCAATTGATAAAACAACAGGACAAATTTTGGTGATTGGAGAAATTGATTATGAAAATGAAAGGAATTATGAAGTTGGAATTCAAGCCAAAGATGCCTTTGGATTGGTATCGAACTGCTAAAGTTATCATAGATATAACTGATGTTAATGATAATCCACCTAGAATCATCATTAATTCTTTGAAAAACCCAATACCTGAAAACTCTGATCCAGGCACTGAAGTGGGAATCATTAATGTTCAAGACAAAGACTCAGGAGAAAACCGGCAGATTCGTTGCTCTGTTCAGCAAAATGTTCCTTTCAAACTGAACCCATCTGTTAAAAACTATTTCTCTCTAGTAACTACAAAAGCTCTAGACCGAGAGAAAGAATCTGATTACAACATTACCATCACAGCCACAGATGGAGGATCTTCACCATTATCCACATCCATGACAATTCATTTATTTGTCTCAGATGTGAATGACAATCCTCCTGTATTTGAGCAGCAGACATACAGTGCTTATATAAGTGAAAATAACAAACCAGGCACTTCTGTTTGTTCTGTCAGTGCAAATGACCCAGACTGGAGACAGAACGGGACTGTGCTGTACTCTCTGGTACCCAGTGAAGTCAATGGGGTCCCAGTGTCCTCATTTCTGTCTGTTAATGGAGATACAGGGGTGATTCATGCTGTAAGATCATTTGACTATGAGCAGTTCAGAAACTTCAGTGTCAAAGTTGTCGCCAGAGACAATGGTTCTCCTCCGCTCAGCAGTAACGTGACTGTGAAAGTCTTCATAACAGATGAGAATGATAACTCTCCTCAGATCATTATACCCTGTTCCAGATGGAAAGTCTTTAATGACTGAAATGGTCCCTAAAGCGACTCTCTCGGGCTCTCTGGTCTCCAAGGTGATTGCTGTAGATGCTGACTCTGGACAGAACGCATGGCTGTCCTATCAGATCTTGAAATCTACTGATCCGGGACTTTTCTCCATTGGTCTCCATAGTGGAGAGATCAAAACACAACGAGACATTTCTGAATCTGACAATATGAAGCAGAACCTTGTTATTTCAGTGAAGGATAACGGGCAGCCCTCTCTGTCTACAACCTGTGCTGTGAATTTACTCATTTCTGACAACCTTTCTGAAGTTCCTGAACTTAAAGATATGACTTATGAGGACAACAACTCTAAATTAACATCATACTTGATCATTGCATTAGTGTCCGTGTGCACCTTCTTCCTGACGTTCATCATACTGATGTTGGCAGTGAAGTTTTGTCACAGGAGAAAGCCCAGACTGTTGTTTGATGGAGCAGTAGCTGTTCCCAGCGCCTATCTGCCTCCCAACTATGCAGAGGTGGATGGAGCAGGAACTCTCCGCAGCTCTTACAACTATGACGCGTATCTAACCACAGGCTCACGCACAAGTGACTTCAAGTTCATCACATCTTACAATGCATAACACTGTCCCTTTCTCTGAAACTTTGTGTGACACAAATACATCAGACACATGTAGTAACACCACTGCTAAAGGACTAAGCTACCCCACTCTGGTAAATAAATAATTTTGATTAGTTTTGACTTAACATTTTTATTTCTTTATTTTTTTTCTTGTTAGTGTGTGTGCGAGTATGAAGGTCGTGACCCCGTCATTTTCCTGGTTTGAATTCTGTAAAAGCATTTATGAGACACAAAGTTCTGATCTGTTTTTTTAGCTTTACGCACTGAAAAAAAAACTTGGTTCAACTTAAAAAAAATTACTTCATGTGGTCTACAATAACTGGTTTTGTTGAAATAATAATCAATAATTTAAACATATTCAACTGATTTTAACCAACCTAAAAAAAAAAAAAAAAAATAAAAAAAAAAAAAAAAAACAAGACTTTACTGAAGCATAACTGCCAATAGATATAACCTGATTTCTCAAGCTAGGTCAAATTACTTAATACGTTTGATAAAATCTTTTTGTTTATTTAAATAATAATAATAATAAATATCAATAAGCACAATGTATGAAATGAACTACTAAGTAAAGATGGATTTCAGCCTGTCTGACTGACCATAGAATAGAACCCACTGCCTAAGCACAATGGTAACCACATCGATTCAGTAACAGAAACAACTCTAAATGTTGAACATAACTGAATATTAACATAACATAAGTGAAATTTCACTTTACTGAAAAACACATAAAATAACACTTGCAAAGAATGTTGGGAACTGCACATCCACTTCCCTGGGCTGCATTTCTTAAAAGCATTTTGAGCCTAAGTAGATTGTAGAGCTTTTGCCAATGGTCTTTGTAATAGCACAGTAGCCTCATAGCATAATTCTCTAAGTCATATTTCAATGTCTTTGAAAAAAAAAAAAAAAAAAAAAACACCCAAAATGACTTAGGCAGTTATGCTATGAGGCTAACAATATGGTGCTTGCCTGAGAAATGCAGCCCTGGGCAGTGGATCGGTAGTTTCCAGCATGCTTTGCAAGGGATTGTGGATTTTGGAGAGTAAATTTTGGGGGATTAAGTGTTATTTCATTAGTATTTCGGGAAAGATGTTACTGTTAACGTTTAATGTTGGACATTTAGAGGAGCTTCTGTTATTGAACTTTACCATTGTGCTGAAGAGTAGCGGCTGTCGATTGCGATTTCCACAATGATGCAATTTAATGCGTTTCATAACCCCAAATCACATTTTCTCACTGAAGCAAAATTTGCCGATCAGCAAGACACAGGTGCATGTGTCGAATGTGTTCATCCTGAGCTTTAATGAAAAAGTTAAAACAGAATTTTCTTGTTTTATGTAACATTAAACCAAGTGAAGTAGGTTACACTGTAAAAAATATTGTTGGTTTAACTTAAAAAAATTAAGTAACCTGGTTCACTGAAATTGAAAAATTGAGTTAATACAATGAAGGAGATTGATTTAATCACCAGAAACTCAAAATATGATGTTATTTGAGAACTACATCAATTATTTAAGTTGATTTGACAAAAGAAAAAATGTTGTGATTACAAATCATGAAAATGTATTTTTTACAGTGTACAACAACAAAAATAGAATTTGTATGTAGAATCAGCTATTAATACTTCCTTAAAGCAACAACTGCACATTCACTTTTTAAAGTGCAGTCAACAAAAATCTCTCTCAGTTATAGTCATTTTAAGGTTTTCTGTCATGTTTATCTAATGATGTCAAACTACACATGTGTATTAATTCATCTGTAAATTCATGTTAATTGTAAGAAAGTGTCTGAAAAAAATGTAAACCTTACTGTACTGTCCTGTGGATATCACAAACAAGTAATTGTCAAATAGGCTACATTTAAAATTCCAAGACAAATTAATAAAAGTTTGTGTCACTTTACTCAATTGGCTCACTTTCTTTATAACAAGAAAAAAATATTACTACTACTACTACTACTACTAATAATAATAATAATAATAATAATAATAATTATTATTATTATTATTATTATTATTATTATATATACCTCTATGCTTAAAATAAAAAAAGTAAAAGTATGATTAGGCCTACTATTGATTTTGTTTAACTTAAATTGTATTTTTTTTAACCCATGCAGCTTTAATGGTTTGAAGGTTTATTGTAAACAGCCATAACTTGTTTAATCTCTTTTTTGTCTTTCATGCTATCCTCTGTGAACCGATACTGGATTTTCCGATTTTCTTCTATAGGTAAGACAAACTATTTTTTTTTACTCTAATTTAACTGAGATGCATGCTTATGATGGATGATTGTATTGTGTTTAATAGAGACTGAACAACTTGGATATCTGTTTGAACAATTGACCAAAAACATATTCACTTGTACAACCGGGCACAACCTTGATACTATTCCAGTTTTTGTTCTACCTTTCATTTCAACGAGAGTCTGAGAGTGGAACATTGTGTTCTGTATTGAATTCGTTAGGTGCTGTTCATTCCGATGGTGCTGAAATGCTGAAACGGTTTCATCCAGTTGCCTGTTATGCTGTGTTGCGTTGGTTAATGATTGAATAGCCTGTGACCCAGTCCCATTTCAACATGAATCAGTTACATATACTAGCCTACTAATAATAATAACATTATATTATTATTATTTTACTGATGTTTTACATGTGGTTGCAGCCGTAGTGATTCTACTGGTCTTGTATTTGCGACTTTAAAGCTCTGAGTGCCGCTGTTGATTAACATGTGAGAAGAGAGAGTCTGTATAGTCTGTATAGTCTGTCCCTTACTGGCTCGGTTGGACATATGCAGCATTTCTTCGACGGAAAGAACATATGCGTTATTTTGGATTTAAGTTTTTTTTGTGTGTGTGTTTGATCCCACTTTTTTGACCACACATTGTATCGAGATGGCATTCTGTTGCTTATTAACCATTTCAGACGGTATTTGGATGTTTTTTACGCATTCAAAATGGCAGGTTGTGTTTTTCATTCTTTGCTTCAGCGGAATGGACGTCATAAATTGCAACGTGAGATATTCCATCCCGGAGGAAATGCCAGAGGGATCATTCGTAGGCAACATCGCTAAGGATCTGGGGATAGAGATAAGTAGACTCATATCTGGAAAAGCTCGTGTCGTAACAAAGGGCGGACGACAGTATGTCGATCTGAGCAGAGACAAAGGAACTCTAGTAGTTAAAGAAAGGATAGATCGCGAGGAGCTCTGTAAGCAAACGACGCCTTGCAGCTTCAGTTTTGATCTTATCGTTGAAAACCCTATCCAGCTGCACCGAGTCACTGTTGAGGTGCAAGATATAAACGACAATGCTCCGTTATTTCCGAAAGAAAATGTTAACCTGAAAATAGCTGAAAATGCAGTTTTAGGAGCTCGCTTCCCTTTAGATAGCGCTATAGATACAGATGTCGGTCTGAATAGTATTCAGAGCTATAAACTGCATCCAGCTGATAGTTTTAAACTGGAGGTGCATAGTCAGACTCGATGGCAACAAATACATTGAAATGGTTTTACAGCGAGAACTTGACCGAGAGGAGCGCGGTGAGATTAAATTGGTTCTTGTAGCAGCTGATGGTGGATTACCTCAAAATTCAGGCACTGTAAAAATTCATATTACTGTTCTAGATGTTAATGATAATGCCCCAGTGTGTAAACAGTCAGTATTTAAAACTGAAGTAAGGGAAGATTCACCAGCTGGTACTGTTATTGGTTCTGTTAGTGCTGCTGATGCTGACGAAGGTACAAATGGACATGTTTCCTATTCATTCGCTGTAGCCAGCAAAGAAGCGAGGGAGCTTTTTGAGATAAACACAGATACAGGTGAGATTACAATTCTTGGTCATTTAGATTATGAATCTCAAAATAGTTATCAGTTAAACATTCATGCAAGAGATAAAGGAGGGTTCTCGGATAATTGCAAAATTGTCATAGATGTAATTGATGAAAATGACAACTCTCCCACCATTCAGCTTGTGTCCTTCTCAAACACCCTACCTGAAAATTCTCCACTGGGAACAACTATTGCAGTCATAAACGTAGAGGATGCGGATTCGGGAAAAAACGGCCTTGTTCTTTGCTCACTAAATCGAAACATCCCGTTTAAAATTGAGTCTTCTCTCACAGATTATTATAGTTTAATTACTGATGATATCCTTGATCGAGAAAGTTTTGCTGAATATAACATATCGATCTTGGTATCAGACCAAGGAAGTCCAGCGCGACACGCAAACAAAACACTGACGGTAAAAATATCCGATGTCAATGACAACCCGCCTATATTCGATTCTGACGAATATAAAACATTTGTTGGTGAAAATAATTCTCCTGGTCTGACTATACTGACTGTTAAAGCAAAAGATGCTGACTGGGGTTCAAACGCGCAATTGTCCTACTTCCTGAAGGATGAAGACATGCGTGGTGTGCCGCTAAGTTCTCTCGTGTCTGTGGATTCACTTACTGGAACTATTCATGCAGTGAAATCATTTGATTTTGAACAGTTAAAATCGTTTGCTTTTAACGTGACTGCTCGAGACGGAGGATCCCCGCCCTTGAGCTCTGAAGTGACAATAAATATTAATATTCAAGATCAGAATGACAACGCTCCTCAGGTTCTGTATCCAGTACAGACTGGCGGTTCAGTGGTGGCTGAGATTGTGCCTCGCGCTGCAGATGTTGGATATCTCGTCACTAAAGTGGTGGCTGTTGATGTGGACTCTGGACAGAATGCCTGGCTCTCCTATAAACTCCAGAAAGCTACAGACAGAGCGCTGTTTGAAGTGGGTTTACAGAATGGAGAAATAAGAACTGTGCGACAAGTGACTGATAAAGATGCTGTCAAACAGAAACTCACTGTTGTAGTGGAGGATAACGGACAGCCCTCTCGCTCAGCTGTGGTCTCCATTAACGTGGCTGTGACTGATAGTTTTCCTGAAGTGTTGTCAGAGTTCACAGACTTTACGCACGAAAAACAATACAACGACAACCTGACTTTTTATTTAGTTCTCGCACTGGCCGCTGTTTCTTTTCTCTTTATCACTTGTGTGGTTGTGATAATATCAGTAAAGATCTACAGATGGAGACAATCTCGCTTCGTCTATCAGTCCAATCTGCCTGTTATTCCGTACTATCCACCGCATTACGCAGACACAGGAGTTACTGGAACTCTGCCGCAAGGGTATAATTATGAAGTGTGCATGACGACTGACTCGAGGAAGAGTGACTGTAAGTTTTCTACACTCGGTGGACAGAGTGTGTTAGTGGTGGACCCGAGTTTCACTGAGACGATGCAGCGCGCAATGAAAGAAAATAAGTTCTTGGAAGATCCAGAATTGCACGAAATGGTAAGATTGGCTGTTTTTTTTTTCTTTTTTCTTTTTTTTTAAATACTGAAATAATGTAGAAATAGCATGCAGTAATTTGTGGCTAGTAATAATAAAAAAAACCCTGTGACATTATCTGTAACATTTTACCATACGGTTTAATTCGTTAACATTTATTAATGCATTAGCAACCATGCTAAAAAATAAATAGCATTTTTACAACATTTATTTTATAGGCTAGTTAATTATTCGTTTTTGTATACACTATACATTTGTAACATAACATATTTTAGTTTGTATGAATCAATGTTTGTTAACGTGTTTTGACCAAAGAATAATTTGCAATAAACAATATATATATATATATATATATATATATATATATATATATATATATATATATATATATATATATATATATATATATATATATATATATATATATATATATATATATATATATATATATATATATATATAATCTGACTAGATTAAAAAGAGTTGTATTGTTCACTGTCAGTTCATAACTAGTCCATTAGCCAGTGTTAACGTACGGAAGCTGATTGTAGCCTATGTATGATCTTAAAAAAAATAATAATAAAAAAATAATGAAATGAGCCAATCAGGGAGGTTATCTCACTTTACTAAGAATATTGATTATTTATCTCTTTACTAAACGTAAAACAATATTAAAGTGTATTATGAGAGAGTTTAAAGGTTGTTTGATTACACAGTTGTTTTGGGATATATTATCCTGTTTTGTTGAGATCAAACGACGGGATGCAATTCTAGTTTTGAGATATTTCAGTGTTTTCATTGGTGTCATTTCTGGTTCTCAACTCTAAGAGCCGCTGTTGATTTGTAGAAAAGCATGATGGTGATCTCCTGTGATTGGTGGAGCTGTGCTGATGCTGGTTAGGAGATTGTGAAGGAGACTAAAGAGAGTCGAGGAAGGGACACAGTCACTGACTAACAGCAACCGAGCTGGATTATTCGTAATTATTTCTATTGATGAACAAAAGCCAGCAACCTAAAAAAAAAATTAATTTAGAAAAATGTTTGTGATTTCAGCAAGTACTAACATAATCCATTATTCTCAATCGCGAGGACATCCTTTGGATGGTGTTTTCCTATGGAGGGTTTTATTCATCATGGCCGCTTGCTTGATCTCAAACACAAACGCACAGATTCGTTACTCAGTTCCAGAGGAAATGAAGAAAGGATCTCTTATCGGGAATATAGCTCATGATCTTGGTCTGGATGCTCAAAGACTGCGCTCGGGTCGGGCTCGTATCGTGTCTGGCGACAGCACTGAATACGTAGAGCTGAAAACAGACAAAGGGATTTTGGTTGTGAAGGAGCGAATTGACCGAGAGCAGCTTTGCGCTGAAACCACTCCGTGCAGCTTCACGTTTGAAATAATACTTGATAATCCAATGGAGCTACATCACGTCACGGTAGAAATATTGGATGTAAACGATCACTCTCCAACATTTGCTAAGACTGATATTAATCTTGAAATAAGTGAATCAGCCGTGCCTGGGGCTCGTTTCTTACTTGGAAGCGCAGATGATCCCGATGTAGGTGTAAATGGTATACAAAATTATGTCATATCACAGAATGAGAATTTTATTTTAAAACAACTTTCACGGCCAAGTGGCGTCAAATATGCTGAAATGGTGCTTCAGAAACCTCTAGACAGAGAGCAGCATCCACGACGGTCTCTCATTCTCACAGCGGTCGACGGAGGAAACCCTCAAAGATCTGGTAATATGAAAATAGAAATCACTGTACTAGATGCAAATGATAACGCACCAGTGTTCAACCAGTCAGTGTATAGAGCAACAATAGCAGAAAATTCACTTAAGGGGACATATATAACCAGCGTCAATGCTAGTGATGCAGACAGTGGTGGATATGGTATGTTTTCTTATAGCTTTGGGAATTTAAAAGTGATTGCTGATATTTTTAAGATAAATGAAAGTACAGGTGTTATTACTCTAAATGGAGTGCTTGATTACGAAAAAGCAAAGAAATACGAATTTGATATCGAAGCCAAGGACCAAGGCGGTTTGGGAGACTCTGCCAAAGTCATAGTTGATTTAATTGATGTTAATGATAATGCACCAGTTATCAGTGTTATGTCATTTTCTAGTCCAGTTACTGAAGACGCAACTGTTGGAACCACTATCGCTATTTTCAGTGTCAAAGATCTAGATGCAGGAGACAATGGACACGTTGACTGTACAATTGATAGAAACACACCATTCAAACTTCAGTCTTCACTGCGGAATTATTACACTTTAGTGACTGACGCTGCTTTAGATCGTGAACGTGTGGCAGAATATAACATCACAATCACAGCTACAGATTCAGGGTCTCCTGCGCTTTCCAGTCAGAAAACTTTAAATCTGAAAGTATCAGATGTTAATGACAATCCGCCCAGGTTTCATAAGACTGTTTACACTGCATTTGTTCCTGAAAATAATTCCCCTGGTTTATCCATATTTACTCTGAGTGCTCACGATGATGACTGGAACCAGAACGCTCGTATTTCGTATCTTCTAGATGAAACTACAGTGGGTGGATCCTCTGTTTCCTCTTTTATATCAGTAAATGCTGACAGTGGAGTGATACACGCGCTGCGCGGTTTTGACTATGAGCAAATGAAAAGTGTTAGTGTCTGTGTGAAAGCACAAGATGGAGGCTCTCCACCCCTCAGCACTAATGTAACTTTGGACATTATAATCCAAGATCAGAATGACAACGCTCCTCAGGTTCTGTATCCAGTACAGACTGGCGGTTCAGTGGTGGCTGAGATTGTGCCTCGCACTGCAGATGTTGGATATCTCGTCACTAAAGTGGTGGCTGTTGATGTGGACTCTGGACAGAATGCCTGGCTCTCCTATAAACTCCAGAAAGCTACAGACAGAGCGCTGTTTGAAGTGGGTTTACAGAATGGAGAAATAAGAACTGTGCGACAAGTGACTGATAAAGATGCTGTCAAACAGAAACTCACTGTTGTTGTGGAGGATAACGGACAGCCCTCTCGCTCAGCTGTGGTCTCCATTAACGTGGCTGTGGCTGATAGTTTTCCTGAAGTGCTGTCAGAGTTCACAGACTTTACGCACGAAAAACAATATAACGACAACCTGACTTTTTATTTAGTTCTCGCACTGGCCGCTGTTTCTTTCCTTTTTATCACTTGTGTGGTTGTGATAATATCAGTAAAGATCTACAGATGGAGACAATCTCGCTTCGTCTATCAGTCCAATCTGCCTGTTATTCCGTACTATCCACCGCATTACGCAGACACAGGAGTTACTGGAACTCTGCCGCACGGGTATAATTATGAAGTGTGCATGACGACTGACTCGAGGAAGAGTGACTGTAAGTTTTCTACACTCGGTGGACAGAGTGTGTTAGTGGTGGACCCGAGTTTCACTGAGACGATGCAGCGCGCAATGAAAGAAAATAACTTCTTAGAAGATCCAGAATTGCACGAAATGGTAAGATTGGCTGTTTTTTAAAATACTGAAATAATGTAGAAATAGCATGCAGTAATTTGTGGCTAGTAATAATAAAAAGCCTGTGACATTATCTGTAACAGTTTACCATAAGGTTTAATTCGTTAACATTTATTAATGCATTAGAAACCATACTAAAAATAAATAGCATTTTTACAACATTTATTTCTATAATTAATTATTCGTTTTTGTATAGACTATACATTTGTAACATTGTAACATATTTAGGTTATATGAATCAATGCTTGTTAACGTGTTTTGACCAAAAATTAATTTGCAATAAACAATAATGTATTTGTTAATCAAATCTGACTAGATTAACACAAGTTGTATTGTTCACTGTTAGTTCATAACTGGTCCATTAGCCAGTGTTAACGAACGGAAGCTGATTGTAGGCTACAGTATTATCTTTAAAAAAAAATAAATGCGCCAATCATAAGGTTCTATGGAGGTTAGCCTATCTCACGTTACTAAGAATATTGATTATTCATCTCCTTACTACTAAACGTAAAACAATATTAAACTGTATTATGAGAGTTGGAAGGTTGTTTGATTACTAGTTGTTTTAGGAAATATTATCCTGTTTTTTTTTTTGTTTTTTTTTTGACATCAAACGACGGCATGCAATTCTAGTTGAGACATTTCATAGCTTTCATTGGTGTCATTTCTGGTTCTCAACTCTAAGGGCCGCTGTTGATTTGTAGAAAAGCATGTAGGTGATCTCCTGTGATTGGTGGAGCTGTGCTGATGCTGGTTGGGAGATTGTGAAGGAGACTAAAGAGAGTCGAGGAAGGGACACAGTCACTGACTAACAGCAACCGAGCTGGATTATTCGTAATTATTTCTATTGATGAACAAAAGCCAGCAACCTAAAAAAAATTAATTTAGAAAAATGTTTGTGATTTCAGCAAGTACTAACATAATCCATTATTTCTCAATCGCGAGGACATCCTTTGGATGGTGTTTTCCTATGGAGGGTTTTATTCATCATGGCCGCTTGCTTGATCTCAAACACAAACGCACAGATTCGTTACTCAGTTCCAGAGGAAATGAAGAAAGGATCTCTTATCGGGAATATAGCTCATGATCTTGGTCTGGATGCTCAAAGACTGCGCTCGGGTCGGGCTCGTATCGTGTCTGGCGACAGCACTGAATACGTAGAGCTGAAAACAGACAAAGGGATTTTGGTTGTGAAGGAGCGAATTGACCGAGAGCAGCTTTGCGCTGAAACCACTCCGTGCAGCTTCACGTTTGAAATAATACTTGATAATCCAATGGAGCTACATCACGTCACGGTAGAAATATTGGATGTAAACGATCACTCTCCAACATTTGCTAAGACTGAAATTAATCTTGAAATAAGTGAATCAGCCGTGCCTGGGGCTCGTTTTCTTACTGGGAAGCGCAGATGATCCTGATGTAGGTGTAAATGCTACTACAAAATTATATCTATGTCACCTAATGATAATTTTATTTTAAAAGAACATATCGCGGCCAGATGGAGTCAAATATGCTGAAATGGTGCTTCAGAAACCTCTAGACAGAGAGCAGCATCCACGACTGTCTCTCATTCTCACAGCGGTCGACGGAGGAAACCCTCAAAGATCTGGTAATATGAAAATAGAAATCACTGTACTAGATGCAAATGATAACGCACCAGTGTTCAACCAGTCAGTTTACAGAGCAACAATAGAAGAAAATTCACCTAAAGGAACCTATATTACAACTGTTAATGCTAGTGATGCAGACAGTGGTGCAATATAGTTTGATTTCATACAGTTTTGCTAATTTTAAAGGTAACATGAATGACATTTTTAAAATCGACGATAAATACAGGTGTTATAACTACTAACTGGAGCTGCTTGATTACGAAAAAGCAAAAAAATACGAAATTGATATCGAAGCAAAGGACCAAGGCGGTTTAGGGAACTCTGCTAAAGTCATAGTTGATTTAATTGATGTTAATGATAATGCACCAGTTATCAGTGTTATGTCATTTTCAAGTCCAGTTACTGAAGACGCAACTGTTGGAACCACTATCGCTATTTTCAGTGTCAAAGATCTAGATGCAGGAGACAATGGACACGTTGACTGTACAATTGATAGAAACACACCATTCAAACTTCAGTCTTCACTGCGGAATTATTACACTTTAGTGACTGACGCTGCTTTAGATCGTGAACGTGTGGCAGAATATAACATCACAATCACAGCTACAGATTCAGGGTCTCCTGCGCTTTCCAGTCAGAAAACTTTAAATCTGAAAGTATCAGATGTTAATGACAATCCGCCCAGGTTTCATAAGACTGTTTACACTGCATTTGTTCCTGAAAATAATTCACCTGGTTTATCCATATTTACTCTGAGTGCTCAAGATGATGACTGGAACCAGAACGCTCGTATTTCGTATCTTCTAGATGAAACTACAGTGGGTGGATCCCCTGTTACCTCTTTTATATCAGTAAATGCTGACAGTGGAGTGATACACGCGCTGCGCGGTTTTGACTACGAGCAAATGAAAAGTGTTAGTGTCTGTGTGAAAGCACAAGATGGAGGCTCTCCACCCCTCAGCACTAATGTAACTTTGGACATTATAATCCAAGATCAGAATGACAACGCTCCTCAGGTTCTGTATCCAGTCCAGACTGGCGGTTCAGTGGTGGCTGAGATTGTACCTCGCACTGCAGATGTTGGATATCTCGTCACTAAAGTGGTGGCTGTTGATGTGGACTCTGGACAGAATGCCTGGCTCTCCTATAAACTCCAGAAAGCTACAGACAGAGCGCTGTTTGAAGTGGGTTTACAGAATGGAGAAATAAGAACTGTGCGACAAGTGACTGATAAAGATGCTGTCAAACAGAAACTCACTGTTGTTGTGGAGGATAACGGACAGCCCTCTCGCTCAGCTGTGGTCTCCATTAACGTGGCTGTGGCTGATAGTTTTCCTGAAGTGCTGTCAGAGTTTACAGACTTTACGCACGAAAAACAATATAACGACCACCTGACTTTTTATTTAGTTCTCGCACTGGCCGCTGTTTCTTTCCTCTTTATCACTTGTGTGGTTGTGATAATATCAGTAAAGATCTACAGATGGAGACAATCTCGCTTCGTCTATCAGTCCAATCTGCCTGTTATTCCGTACTATCCACCGCATTACGCAGACACAGGAGTCACTGGAACTCTGCCGCACGGGTATAATTATGAAGTGTGCATGACGACTGACTCGGGGAAGAGTGACTGTAAGTTTTCTACACTCGGTGGACAGAGTGTGTTAGTGATGGACCCGAGTTTCACTGAGACGATGCAGCGCGCAATCCAGGGAAATAACTTAATAGAAGAAAACAGTCATTCGGAATTGGTAAGATAAAGCCCTTTTTAAATACTTTTCTCATAAATTGTTTGCTCTCTAATGGTGTAATTGATGGTATATCGCTTAAATGGTACTGCAAAAAATGCGAAACAAGATGCTATTCGTTTATGACGGCACGGACAGTTTTCAGCACCACTGGACAGCGCCAAACGCAGTAATTGTTTTACCTTCTTCTGACTTCAGTCAAATCATTTTACAACAAATTATTATTATTACAATTTGAGTTAAGTCAAATGATTTTACAACAAAACAAATAATTATTATTGTTATTACTTAATAATAATAATTTAAATACTTTTTTACTTTGACAAATCACTTGTGCTCTGCTCTTCTGTGATGCATCAGAAACAAATGAATTAAATTCAAAGACAAGGCTCGTGGGGCCGCTGTTGATCAACGCTGCGCAGTAGCTCTATATTTCTACTGCACCCTCAAAATTCACTGATGTCAGAGAACACCGAACGAAAGCCTGGTGACTCGAACAAATTTGTCGAATGTTCTGTAAATATATATATCCTCACCGTACACGAGATTGCATGCTTGTTTTCACTTTCATATAACGTCTTAATTTTCTATTTAAACCAACCGATCTTCAGGATCTACAGGACAAAGGGAAACAATGGCCAGCTCTGAAATGTGGCAGGCTGCGGCGTTTTTTATGATTATGTTCCAATGCCTGGTGAGAGGGCAGATCAGCTACTCCATTCCAGAAGAAATGGCAAAAGGGTCTATCGTCGAAATATTTCCCAAGGTTTGGGTTTGGATTTAAAAAGACTGAAGTCAGGGAAAGCGCGCATATTTGCTGGAGACAACACCGAATTTGTCGGATTGAATAATGAGAGGGGGATACTTCTCACCGAGGAGAAAATAGACCGCGAGGCTCTTTGTGCTAAAACCACTCCTTGCGCTTTACATGTTCAGCTGATTTTGGAAAATCCATTTGAATGGTACGATGTCACAGTGGAAATTACCGACATAAACGATAACGCTCCGAGTTTTCCAAAAGGTGAGATTACATTTGAAATAAGCGAGTCAGCTATAACAGGAGCCAGATTCATGTTGGAAAACGCGATTGATCTGGATGTAGGATCTAATTGTCATTTAAGCTATTCACTTAAACCGACAGATAATTTTGTATTAAGTATGCAAAGTCAAACGGATGGCGACAGAAACATGGAGATGGTGCTACAAAAGACTCTAGACCGTGAAAATAAAAAACAGTTATCTTTGTTGTTAACAGCAATGGATGGAGGAGAGCCTCAGTTGACCAGTACTGTACAGATCCATGTAACAGTGCTAGATATTAACGACAATCCCCCTGTGTTCAGTCATAGGGTGTACAAAGCCATTCTTGCTGAAAATACACCTAAAGACACTGTTATCACATCCGTCAGCGCTTCTGATGCAGATGAAGGTTCGAATGCAATTATAACGTACTACATGTCAGGCACTGGAGATGTAAATGATTTATTCATTGTTGACGCAGGAAGCGGGGAAATATCCTTAAAAGGCTTCAGCTGATTTTGAGAAAGCAAGTCGTTATCGAAATAAACATACAAGCACGCGACCAAGGAGGATTGTCTGATTCATGTAAAGTTATAATTGATCTCACAGATATGAATGATAACAAACCAATGATGAGCATCGTATCTATGTCAAATTCAATATCAGAGGAGTCTAGACCTGGGATTGTTGTGGCAATGTTAAACGTAAACGATCTTGACTCCGGATTGAATGGTCAGGTTCATTGCCACATAAATGACAATATTCCTTTTGCTATTGTATCATCTCAGCAGTTTCTTCAGCTTGCAAACAGAACAGGAACTGGACAGAGAGAGAGAATCAGAATACAATATCAGTGTAATATGTACTGATGAGGGAGTTCCCGCGCTCTCCAGCAGTGTCTCTCTCCGTGTGCAGATATCAGATGTGAATGACAATGCTCCTGTCTTTGAGAAAACTATCTATGAGGCCTGTGTGGTGGAGAATAACACACCTGGTGTCTCTATATTTTCAGTTAAAGCCAGTGATGCTGATTGGAATCAGAATGCTCGTGTTTCTTATATTCTAGAAGACAGCACTGTTAATGGAGTCTCTGTCTCATCATATGTGTCAGTGCAACCTGACAGCGGACTGGTTACAGCTATGCGATCTTTTGACTATGAAACACTAAAATATTTCCACTTCCGGGTAAAAGCGCAAGATGGAGGCTCTCCTCCACTCAGTAGTAACGTGACTGTGAAAATTACTATTCAAGATCAGAATGACAACGCTCCTCAGGTTCTGTATCCAGTCCAGACTGGCGGTTCAGTGGTGGCTGAGATTGTGCCTCGCGCTGCAGATGTTGGATATCTCGTCACTAAAGTGGTGGCTGTTGATGTGGACTCTGGACAGAATGCCTGGCTCTCCTATAAACTCCAGAAAGCTACAGACAGAGCGCTGTTTGAAGTGGGTTTACAGAATGGAGAAATAAGAACTGTGCGACAAGTGACTGATAAAGATGCTGTCAAACAGAAACTCACTGTTGTTGTGGAGGATAACGGACAGCCCTCTCGCTCAGCTGTGGTCTCCATTAACGTGGCTGTGGCTGATAGTTTTCCTGAAGTGCTGTCAGAGTTCACAGACTTTACGCACGAAAAACAATATAACGACCACCTGACTTTTTATTTAGTTCTCGCACTGGCCGCTGTTTCTTTCCTCTTTATCACTTGTGTGGTTGTGATAATATCAGTAAAGATCTACAGATGGAGACAATCTCGCTTCGTCTATCAGTCCAATCTGCCTGTTATTCCGTACTATCCACCGCATTACGCAGACACAGGAGTTACTGGAACTCTGCCGCACGGGTATAATTATGAAGTGTGCATGACGACTGACTCGAGGAAGAGTGACTGTAAGTTTTCTACACTCGGTGGACAGAGTGTGTTAGTGGTGGACCCGAGTTTCACTGAGACGATGCAGCGCGCAATGAAAGAAAATAACTTCTTAGAAGATCCAGAATTGCAAGAAAATGGTAAGATTGGGCTATTCTTTAAAAGGCTGGAATAATGTTAAAAACATGCAGTAAATTGGTGGTGGTTGGTGAGATTTCCCCTTCTGTGTAAAGTGCTAAATAAATGTAATGAATTATTATTATTATTATTATTATTATTAAGTTGTGGTTGCTATAGTAATTAAAAAAGCATTTATTACAACATTTATTTATATAGATAATTATCATTTTTTGTATATACGTTTATAACATTTTAAAATATTTTAGGTTGTATGTAATTAATGATTGTAAACGTGTTTTGACTGGCAATTATTTTGCCATAAACAATAATATATCTGTTAAACAAATCTGACCCATCAAATTATCCAGTGTTAACAAACGGAAGCTAATTGTACAGTATTATCTAAACAAAAACACCCTCATTCGGTTCCATCTGTAATATCACATGTTACTACTCTTTTTACTACTGAACGTAAAACAATATTAAAATGTATTATGAGAGTTGAAAAGTTGTTGAATTATAGTTGTTTTGGGATATATTATCCTGTTCATTTTTTTAGATCAAAAGGACGGCATGCAATTCTAGTTTTGAGAAATGTCAGTGCTTTCATTGGTGTCATTTCTGGTTCTCAACTCTAAGGGCCGCTGTTGATTTGTAGAAAAGCATGTAGGTGATCTCCTGTGATTGGTGGAGCTGTGCTGATGCTGGTTAGGAGATTGTGAAGGAGACTAAAAAGAGAGTCGAGGAAGGGACACAGTCACTGACTAACAGCAACCGAGCTGGATTATTCGTGATTATTTCTAATGATGACTAAAGCCTGCAACCTAAAAAAAAAAAAAAATTAAAAACCTTTAGAAAAATGTTTGTGATTTCAGCAAGTACTCATAGAATCCATTATTCTCAATCGCGAGGACATTCATTGGATGGTGTTTTTCTATGGAGGGTTTTATTCATCATGGCCGCTTGCTTGATCTCAAACACAAACGCACAGATTCGTCACTCAGTTCCAGAGGAAATGAAGAAAGGATCTCTTATCGGGAATATAGCTCATGATCTTGGTCTGGATACTCAAAGACTGCGCTCGGGTCGGGCTCGTATCGTGTCTGGCGACAGCACTGAATACGTAGAGCTGAAAACAGACAAAGGGATTTTGGTTGTGAAGGAGAGATTGACCGAGAGCAGCTTTGCGCTGAAACCACTCCGTGCAGCTTCACGTTTGAAATAATACTTGATAATCCAATGGAGCTACATCACGTCACGGTAGAAATATTGGATGTAAACGATCACTCTCCAACATTTGCCAAAAAATGAAATTAATCTTGAAATAAGTGAATCAGCCGCGCCTGGGGCTCGTTTCTTACTAGGAAGCGCAGATGATCCTGATGTGGGCGTGAATGCTCTCCAAAATTATGTCTTGTCACCGAATGATAATTTTATTTTAAAACAGCATGCACGACAAGGCGGTGTCAAATATGCTGAAATGGTGCTCCAGAAACCGTTAGACAGAGAACAGCATCCACTACTTTCTCTCACTCTTACAGCAATTGATGGAGGAAATCCGCAAAGGTCAGGTAACGTGAAAATAGCGGTGAATGTACTAGATGTAAATGACAACGCGCCACTATTCAACCAGACAGTTTACAGAGCAACAATAGCAGAACATTTGCCAAAGGGAACTTACATAACAACAGTTAATGCAAGTGATGCCGACAGTGGTGCTAATAAATTAATTTCCTACAGTTTTACAAATATAAAAGTAATTGGAGAGATATTCCAGTTAAATGAAACCACTGGTGTTATAACTCTTAATGGAGTGCTTGATTACGAAAAAGCAAAAAAATACGAAATTCGATATCGAAGCAAAGGACCAAGGTGGTTTAGGAGACTCTGCTAAAGTCATAGTTGATTTAATTGATGTTAATGATAATGCACCAGTAATCAATGTTATGTCATTTTCAAGCCCAGTTACTGAAGACGCAACTGTTGGAACCACTATCGCTATTTTCAGTGTCAAAGATCTAGATGCAGGAGACAATGGACACGTTGGCTGTACAACTGATCGAAACACACCATTTAAACTTCAGTCTTCACTGCGGAATTATTACACTTTAGTGACTGACGCTTCTTTAGATCGTGAACGTGTGACAGAATATAACATCACAATCACAGCTACAGATTCAGGGTCTCCTGCGCTTTCCAGTCAGAAAACTTTAAATCTGAAAGTATCAGATGTTAATGACAATCCGCCCAGGTTTCATAAGACTGTTTACACTGCATTTGTTACTGAAAATAATTCACCTGGTTTATCCATATTTACTCTGAGTGCTCAAGATGATGACTGGAACCAGAACGCTCGTATTTCGTATCTTCTAGATGAAACTACAGTGGGTGGATCCTCTGTTTCCTCTTTTGTATCAGTAAATGCTGACAGTGGAGTGGTACACGCGCTGCGCGGTTTTGACTATGAGCAAATGAAAAGTGTTAGTGTCTGTGTGAAAGCACAAGATGGAGGCTCTCCACCCCTCAGCACTAATGTAACTTTGGACATTATAATCCAAGATCAGAATGACAACGCTCCTCAGGTTCTGTATCCAGTCCAGACTGGCGGTTCAATGGTGGCTGAGATTGTGCCTCGCACTGCAGATGTCGGATATCTCGTCACTAAAGTGGTGGCTGTTGATGTGGACTCTGGACAGAATGCCTGGCTCTCCTATAAACTCCAGAAAGCTACAGACAGAGCGCTGTTTGAAGTGGGTTTACAGAATGGAGAAATAAGAACTGTGCGACAAGTGACTGATAAAGATGCTGTCAAACAGAAACTCACTGTTGTTGTGGAGGATAACGGACAGCCCTCTCGCTCAGCTGTGGTCTCCATTAACGTGGCTGTGGCTGATAGTTTTCCTGAAGTGCTGTCAGAGTTCACAGACTTTACGCATGAAAAACAATATAACGACCACCTGACTTTTTATTTAGTTCTCGCTCTGGCCGCTGTTTCTTTCCTTTTTATCACTTGTGTGGTGGTGATAATATCAGTAAAGATCTACAGATGGAGACAATCTCGCTTCGTCTATCAGTCCAATCTGCCTGTTATTCCGTACTATCCACCGCATTACGCAGACACAGGAGTTACTGGAACTCTGCCGCACGGGTATAATTATGAAGTGTGCATGACGACTGACTCGAGAAAGAGTGACTGTAAGTTTTCTACACTCGGTGGACAGAGTGTGTTAGTGGTTGACCCAAGTTTCACTGAGACGATGCAGCATACAATCAAGAAAAATAACTCCATCGACGGTATTGGGTCTACAGAATCGGTAAGAACGTTTTGGTCTGACCATTATTGTTATTTTTTTTTTATTTTAACTGAAAAAGTAATATAAGGCTAGCCACGTATACAAACAATAAATAAATAAATAATAAGAATACTTAAAGAAAGTGCAAGGTGTATGAATTAATTACCTGAATGTAGGCTAAGTGAAATCAGTAATCCGTAACTGCAATCTCTCAAATACCTGCATTGACTATCGAGTGTCCTAATTGTCTAATATGAAAATACTATGTCTGAATAGCCTATACTGTATAATCACAAAATGCTCACCTTACAAGTGCATAAAGCATTACTATTTATATGAGGACTAACTTGCTCCATATATGTTATAAAAGTCACCATCGTCATGCCAACATAACCTGCAGAACAGATACAAACAGATACACGTACGAATGACATCGTTAGAATCTATGAATTTTATGCGAATTAGTGAAAACAATAGTTATGGATTGGCATGAGACTCTGTAGGTTTTCTTTTATTCTATGACCAGTATCCCATAATGATAAGTTTCCACACGTTGGAAACAAAGCTCTTTTTGTTTATTACCATGTTGCTTACTACAATTTTCTGACACTGCTGTTATATTCATAACTGCCATAGGTGCTGTTATATTGGTTTGTTTGACAAGGAACTGGAAAACTCGTCCATAGTTGTGGTGTGCATGACAACTTTTTCGAGGAAGTGTAGCTATATATGTTATTTTTTTTAAACAGAGATTGTTTCAATTGTTGAATGATTCTTTGCTAAATGTACGCCAGAAGAGACTGACCCTATGTTTTTCTATGTAGCCTAAGCCTACTCATTCTTTAGAATATTTTGGTCGTGAACAAAGAAGTGACTGAAATTATGTATTGTGGTAAATTGAATAAATAAAATAATTGTTTTTGATGTAGGTTTATATAGACAACATGTTAAGATTTGTTCAAATGAATTATCGAGAGAAAAAAAAAACGCAAGAGAACGTTTGCACATTTCAGCACCACGTGTGCTGAACAGCGCCTCGTTAGATGAGCTGCTAATATTAAAGAGGACTATGGTCTTATTTATTGTGCTGTGCATTATAATTTTGCTCGAATTTCGACTGTTACATACAAATTTCACTAATACTTTGATCATTTGCACATCCAACCTGCATAATATATATATTTTGATTTAATCAACAAAAGGTTCTGGAACAAAGTATGGTATTCTGCATATTATATTTGTAGTGTGATATAGCCTAGCCCTAGAAAATAATATTCGTAGATAAAATGCTTCTTAGGTGTAAGGTTCTGAGTTTTTATATGCAGTTCTTTATTTACACTCAAAGGGCCGCTGTTCGTCGACAAACGGCGGAGAAACAGTATTTCGCAGACCCACCCCCAGCATCACACAATATCACGGAGGGAAAAAAAAAAGCTAGCTCCCACCTCAAATATTTTTCCTACACGATGCTTCTATTCATCATTGGTCGTCGTGTACGGAGTTAATGTCTGCATTTGGAATTGCCTATATTTAAAGGATACACGGATTTAATGTTGTATTTTGTAAACATCTGTGCAGTTGAGACAATGCCTGCTGCAATGATACAGCACTCGGTGCTGTTTTTGACGCTTCTGATTCACATAGCGCGAGGACAGGTCAGTTACTCCATTCCAGAAGAAATGGCAAAAGGATCGATGGTGGGAAACATTGCGCAGGATTTGGGCTTGGATTTAAAACGTTTAAAATCGGGAAAAGCGCGACTGTTTGCAAGAGACAACACAGAATACATCGAACTGAACAGAAACACGGGATTACTGCTTATCAGAGAGAAAATGGACCGCGAGTCCCATTGTGCAAAAACAACTCCGTGTGCTTTGCATCTTCAAATGATTTTAGACAACCCGATGGAATTGTACACTATTACAATCGAAATCACAGATATAAATGATAACGCTCCCAGTTTTCAGAAAAAGGACTTTAAATTTGAGATCAGCGAATCGGCGGTGGTTGGTGCTGGTTTCAGTCTCGGTAGAGCTTTCGATCCGGATGTAGGGACAAATGGTCTTCAGAGTTACTCACTGAAACCGACTGATAAATTCCGGCTTGAATTACACAACCAAGAAGATGGTAGTAAAAATGTCGAGATGATTTTACAAAGACCTCTTGATAGAGAAACGCAAAGCTCATTTTCTTTGTTGTTAGAAGCCTTTGACGGAGGCGATCCAGTGCTCTCTGGCACTGTACAGATACACATTACTGTGCTAGATAATAATGATAATGCTCCTGTCTTTACACAAAGGGTATATAAAACCACCATAACAGAAAATGCACTAAAAGATACTATATTAACAGTCGTGAGCGCGTCTGATGCAGACGAAGGGTCTAACAGTGTAGTGACGTATTACATATCTGACACAATGGACAGTAATGTGGCCGACAAGTTTCTTGTTAACGAAAAAACTGGTGAACTAATATTAAATGGTCTAGTTGATTATGAAAAAGTGAGCCATTATGAGCTTAATATTCAGGCTAAAGATCAAGGAGGACTCTCTAACGCATGCAAAGTAATCATTGATGTGTTGGATATTAATGATAATTCACCTAGTATTCAAATCCTGTCAAGTTCCCATTCAGTAACTGAAGGGTCCAAGTTTGGAACTGTTGTTGCAATGCTAAATGTTGATGATCTTGATTCAGGTGTAAATGGTCAAGTTCAGTGTTTCATAAGTGAGGAAATTCCCTTTGCTATTACATCTCAGTCTAGGAGTTTCTTCAGTGTCCAAACAGAACAGGAACTAGACAGAGAGAGAGAATCAGAATACAATATTAGTGTAATATGTACTGATGAGGGAGTTCCGCGCTCTCTAGCAGAGTCTCTCTCCGTGTGCAGATATCAGATGTGAATGACAATGCTCCTGTCTTTGAGAAAACTATCTATGAGGCCTGTGTGGTGGAGAATAACACACCTGGTGTCTCTATATTTTCAGTTAAAGCCAGTGATGCTGATTGGAATCAGAATGCTCGTGTTTCTTATATTCTAGAAGACAGCACTGTTAATGGAGTCTCTGTCTCATCATATGTGTCAGTGCAACCTGACAGCGGACTGGTTACAGCTATGCGATCGTTTGACTATGAGACACTGAAAGATTTCCACTTCCGGGTAAAAGCGCAAGATGGAGGCTCTCCTCCACTCAGTAGTAACGTGACTGTGAAAATTACTATTCAAGATCAGAATGACAACGCTCCTCAGGTTCTGTATCCAGTCCAGACTGGCGGTTCAGTGGTGGCTGAGATTGTGCCTCGCACTGCAGATGTTGGATATCTCGTCACTAAAGTGGTGGCTGTTGATGTGGACTCTGGACAGAATGCCTGGCTCTCCTATAAACTCCAGAAAGCTACAGACAGAGCGCTGTTTGAAGTGGGTTTACAGAATGGAGAAATAAGAACTGTGCGACAAGTGACTGATAAAGATGCTGTCAAACAGAAACTCACTGTTGTTGTGGAGGATAACGGACAGCCCTCTCGCTCAGCTGTGGTCTCCATTAACGTGGCTGTGGCTGATAGTTTTCCTGAAGTGATGTCAGAGTTCACGGACTTTACGCATGAAAAACAATATAACGACCACCTGACTTTTTATTTAGTTCTCGCACTGGCCGCTGTTTCTTTCCTCTTTATCACATGTGTGGTTGTGATAATATCAGTAAAGATCTACAGATGGAGACAATCTCGCTTCGTCTATCAGTCCAATCTGCCTGTTATTCCGTACTATCCACCGCATTACGCAGACACAGGAGTTACTGGAACTCTGCCGCACGGGTATAATTATGAAGTGTGCATGACGACTGACTCGAGGAAGAGTGACTGTAAGTTTTCTACACTCGGTGGACAGAGTGTGTTAGTGGTGGACCCAAGTTTCACTGAAACGATGCAGCATACAATCAAGAAAAATAACTCCATCGACGGTATTGGGTCTACAGAATCGGTAAGAAATTTTTGGTTAGACTATTTTTGGTATTTTCATTTTAACTGAAAAAGTAACATACGGCTAGCCACGTATTCAAACAATATATGAATAAATAATAAGAACACTTAAAGAAAGTGCAAGGTGTCTGAATTAATTACCAGAATGTAAGTGAAATCAGTAATCAGTAACTGAATCTCTCAAATACCTGCATTGACTATCGAGTGTCCTAATTGTCTAATATGAAAATACTCTGAATATAGGCTACTGTATAAACACAACATGCTCACCTTAATGCATATAGCATTAATATTTACACGAGGACTAACTTGTTCCATATATGTTATAAAAGTCACCATCGTCATGCCAACATAACCTGAACAGAACAGATACAAACAGATACACGTAAGGATGACATCGTTAGAATCTATAAGAATTTTATGCGAATTAGTGAAAACGCTTGGCATGAGTCTCTGTAAGTTTTCTATTATTCTATGACCAGTATCCCATAATGATAAGTTTCCACACGTTGGAAACAAAGCTCTTTTTGTTTATTTCCATGTTGCTTACTCTCAGGCTGCAATTTTCTGACACTGTATAAAACAATAGCCTTTTGGTGCTGTTATATTCATAACTGCCATAGGTGCTGTTATATTGGTTTGTTTGACAAAGAACTGGAAAACTCGTCTAGTTGTGGTGTGCATGACAACTTATTTGAGGAAGTGTGGCTATAAACATATGTTATCTTTTTGAAACAGAAATTGTTTCAATTGTTGAATGATCCTTTGCTAAATGTACGCCAGAAGAGACTGACCCTATGATTTTTCTATAGCCTAAGCCTACCCATTCTTTAGAATGTTTTGTCATGGACAAAGAAGTGACTGAAATTATGTATTGTGGTAAATAGAATAAATAAAATAATTGTTTTTGATGTAGGTTTATATAGACAACATGTTAAGATTTGTTCAAATGAATTATTGAGAGAAAAAAAAAACGCAAGAGAACGATTGCACATTTCAGCACCACGTGTGCTGAACAGCGCCTCGTTAGATGAGCTGCTAATATTAAAGAGGACTATGGTCTTATTTATTGTGCTGTGCATTATAATTTTGATCAAATTTCGACTGTTACATACAAATTTCACTAATACTTTGATCATTTGCACATCCAACCTGCATAATATATATTTTTGATTCAATCAACAAAAGGTTCTGGAACAAAGTATGGTATTCTGCATATTATATTTGTAGTGTGATATAGGCCTAGAAAATAATATTCGTAGATAAAATGCTTCTTAGGTGTAAGGTTCTGAGTTTTGATATGCAGTTCTTTATTTACACTCAAAGGGCCGCTGTTCGTCGACAAATAGCGGAGAAACAGTATTTCACAGACCCACCCCCAGCATCACACAATATCACGGAGGAAAAAAAAAGCTAGCTCCCACCTCAGATATTTTTCCTACACGATGCTTCTATTCATCTTTAGTCGTCGTGTACGGAGTTAATGTCTGCATTTGGAATTGCCTATATTTAAAGGATACACGGATTTAATGTTGTATTTTGTAAACATTTGTGCAGTTGAGACAATGCCTGCTGCAATGATACAGCACTCGGTGCTGTTTTTGACGCTTCTGATTCAAATAGCGCGAGGACAGGTCAGTTACTCCATTCCAGAAGAAATGGCAAAAGGATCGATGGTGGGAAACATTGCGCAGGATTTGGGCTTGGATTTAAAACGACTGAAATCAGGGAAAGCGCGAATATATACGAGAGACAGCACGGAATACATCGAACTGAACAGAAACACGGGATTGCTGCTTATCAGAGAGAAAATGGATCGCGAGTCCCTTTGTGCAAAAACAACTCCGTGTGCTTTGCATCTTCAAATGATTTTAGACAACCCGATGGAATTGTACACTATTACAATCGAAATCACAGATATAAATGATAACGCTCCCAGTTTTCAGAAAAAGGACTTTAGATTTGAGATCAGCGAATCGGCGGTGGTTGGTGCTGGTTTCAGTCTCGGTAGAGCTTTCGATCCGGATGTAGGGACAAATGGTCTTCAGAGTTACTCACTGAAACCGACTGATAAATTCCGGCTTGAATTACACAGCCAAGAAGATGGTAGTAAAAATGTCGAGATGATTTTACAAAGACCTCTTGATAGAGAAACGCAAAGCTCATTTTCTTTGTTGTTAGAAGCCTTTGACGGAGGCGATCCAGTGCTCTCTGGCACTGTACAGATACACATTACTGTACTAGATATTAATGATAATGCTCCTGTCTTTACACAAAGGGTATATAAAACCACCATAACAGAAAATGCACTAAAGGATACTATATTAACAGTCGTGAGCGCGTCTGATGCAGACGAAGGGTCTAACAGTGTTGTGACGTATTACATATCTGACACAATGGACAGTAATGTGGCCGACAAGTTTCTTGTTAAAGAAAAAACTGGTGAACTAATATTAAATGGTCTAGTTGATTATGAAAAAGTGAGCCATTATGAGCTTAATATTCAGGCTAAAGATCAAGGAGGACTCTCTAACGCATGTAAAGTAATCATTGATGTGTTGGATATTAATGATAATTCGCCTAGTATTAATATCGTGTCTAATTCAAATTCCATATCTGAAGGGTCCAAGTCTGAAACTGTTGTTGCAATGCTAAATGTTGATGATCTTGATTCAGGAGTAAATGGTCAAGTTCAGTGTTTCATAAGTGAGGAAATTCCCTTTGCTATTACATCTCAGTCTAAGAGTTTCTTCAGCGTGCAAACAGAACAGGAACTAGACAGAGAAAGAGAAGCTGAGTACAATATTAGTGTAATATGTACTGATGAGGGAGTTCCCGCGCTCTCCAGTAGTGTATCTCTCCGTGTGCAGATATCAGATGTGAATGACAATGCTCCTGTCTTTGAGAAAACTATCTATGAGGCCTGTGTGGTGGAGAATAACACACCTGGTGTCTCTATATTTTCAGTTAAAGCCAGTGATGCTGATTGGAATCAGAATGCTCGTGTTTCTTATATTCTAGAAGACAGCACTGTTAATGGAGTCTCTGTCTCATCATATGTGTCAGTGCAACCTGACAGCGGACTGGTTACAGCTATGCGATCTTTTGACTATGAAACACTAAAATATTTCCACTTCCGGGTAAAAGCGCAAGATGGAGGCTCTCCTCCACTCAGTAGTAACGTGACTGTGAAAATTACTATTCAAGATCAGAATGACAACGCTCCTCAGGTTCTGTATCCAGTACAGACTGGCGGTTCAGTGGTGGCTGAGATTGTGCCTCGCGCTGCAGATGTTGGATATCTCGTCACTAAAGTGGTGGCTGTTGATGTGGACTCTGGACAGAATGCCTGGCTCTCCTATAAACTCCAGAAAGCTACAGACAGAGCGCTGTTTGAAGTGGGTTTACAGAATGGAGAAATAAGAACTGTGCGACAAGTGACTGATAAAGATGCTGTCAAACAGAAACTCACTGTTGTTGTGGAGGATAACGGACAGCCCTCTCGCTCAGCTGTGGTCTCCATTAACGTGGCTGTGGCTGATAGTTTTCCTGAAGTGCTGTCAGAGTTTACAGACTTTACGCACGAAAAACAATATAACGACCACCTGACTTTTTATTTAGTTCTCGCACTGGCCGCTGTTTCTTTCCTCTTTATCACATGTGTGGTTGTGATAATATCAGTAAAGATCTACAGATGGAGACAATCTCGCTTCGTCTATCAGTCCAATCTGCCTGTTATTCCGTACTATCCACCGCATTACGCAGACACAGGAGTCACTGGAACTCTGCCGCACGGGTATAATTATGAAGTGTGCATGACGACTGACTCGAGGAAGAGTGACTGTAAGTTTTCTACACTCGGTGGACAGAGTGTGTTAGTGGTGGACCCAAGTTTCACTGAAACGATGCAGCATACAATCAAGAAAAATAACTCCATCGACGGAATTGGGTCTACAGAATCGGTAAGAAATTTTTGGTTAGACTATTTTTGGTATTTTCATTTTAACTGAAAAAGTAACATACGGCTAGCCACGTATTCAAACAATATATAAATAAATAATAAGAACACTTAAAGAAAGTGCAAGGTGTCTGAATTAATTACCAGAATGTAAGTGAAATCAGTAATCAGTAACTGAATCTCTCAAATACCGGCATTGACTATCGAGTGTCCTAATTGTCTAATATGAAAATACTCTGAATATAGGCTACTGTATAAACACAACATGCTCACCTTACAAGTGCATATAGCATTAATATTTACACGAGGACTAACTTGTTCCATATATGTTATAAAAGTCACCATCGTCATGCCAACATAACCTGAACAGAACAGATACAAACAGATACACGTAAGAATGACATCGTTAGAATCTATATGAATTTTATGCGAATTAGTGAAAACATACAATGGGTTGGCATGAGTCTCTGTAAGTTTTCTTTTATTCTATGACCAGTTTTCCATAATGATAAGTTTCCACACGTTGGAAACAAAGCTCTTTTTGTTTATTTCCATGTTGCTTACTCTCAGGCTGCAATTTTCTGACACTGTATCAAACAATAGCCTTTTGGTGCTGTTATATTCATAACTGCCATAGGTGCTGTTATATTGGTTTGTTTTACAAAGAACTAGAAAACTCGTCTAGTTGTGGTGTGCATGACAACTTATTTGAGGAAGTGTGGCTATATGCATATGTTATCTTTTTGAAACAGAAATTGTTTCAATTGTTGAATGATCCTTTGCTAAATGTACGCCAGAAGAGACTGACCCTATGATTTTTCTATAGCCTAAGCCTACCCATTCTTTAGAATGTTTTGTCATGGACAAAGAAGTGACTGAAATTATGTATTGTGGTAAATAGAATAAATAAAATAATTGTTTTTGATGTTGGTTTATATAGACAACATGTTAAGATTTGTTCAAATGAATTATCGAGAGAAAAAAAACGCAAGAGAACGTTTGCACATTTCAGCACCACGTGTGCTGAACAGCGCCTCGTTAGATGAGCTGCTAATATTAAAGAGGACTATGGTCTTATTTATTGTGCTGTGCATTATAATTTTGCTCAAATTTCGACTGTTACATACAAATTTCACTAATAATTTGATAATTTGCACATCCAACCTGCATAATATATATTTTTGATTTAATCAACAAAAGGTTCTGGAACAAAGTATGGTATTCTGCATATTATATTTGTAGTGTGATATAGGCCTAGAAAATAATATTCGTAGATAAAATGTTTCTTAGGTGTAAGGTTCTGAGTTTTTATATGCAGTTCTTTATTTACACTCAAAGGGCCGCTGTTCGTCGACAAATAGCGGAGAAACAGTATTTCACAGACCCACCCCCAGCATCACACAATATCACGGAGGAAAAAAAAATCAGTATAGCTGCCACCTCAGATATTTTTCCTACACGATGCTTCTATTCATTTTTGGTCGTCGTGTACGGAGTTAATGTCTGCATTTGGAATTGCCTATATTTAAAGGATACACTGATCGATTGTTGTATTTTGTAAACATCTGTGCAGTTGAGACAATGCCTGCTGCAATGATACAGCACTCGGTGCTGTTTTTGACGCTTCTGATTCACACAGCGCGAGGACAGGTCAGTTACTCCATTCCAGAAGAAATGTCAAAAGGATCGATGGTGGGAAACATTGCGCAGGATTTGGGCTTGGATTTAAAACGACTGAAATCAGGGAAAGCGCGAATATATACGAGAGACAGCACGGAATACATCGAACTGAACAGAAACACGGGATTACTGCTTATCAGAGAGAAAATGGATCGGGAGTCCCTTTGTGCAAAAACAACTCCGTGTGCTTTGCATCTTCAAATGATTTTAGACAACCCGATGGAATTGTACACTATTACAATCGAAATCACAGATATAAATGATAACGCTCCCAGTTTTCAGAAAAAGGACTTTAGATTTGAGATCAGCGAATCGGCGGTGGTTGGTGCTGGTTTTATGATCGGTGGAGCTTTCGATCCGGACGTAGGAACAAATGGTCTTCAGAGTTACTCACTGAAACCGACTGATAAATTCCGGCTTGAATTACACAGCCAAGAAGATGGTAGTAAAAATGTCGAGATGATTTTACAAAGACCTCTTGATAGAGAAACGCAAAGCTCATTTTCTTTGTTGTTAGAAGCCTTTGACGGAGGCGATCCAGTGCTCTCTGGCACTGTACAGATACACATTACTGTGCTAGATATTAATGATAATGCTCCTGTGTTTACACAAAGGGTATATAAAACCACCATAACAGAAAATGCACTAAAGGATACTATATTAACAGTCGTGAGCGCGTCTGATGCAGACGAAGGGTCTAATAGTGTGGTGACGTATTACATATCTGACACAAGGGGTAATGTGGCCGACAAGTTTCTTGTTAATGAAAAAACTGGTGAAGTCATGTTAAATAGTCCTGTTGATTATGAGAAAGTGAGCCATTATGAGCTCAATATTCAGGCTAAAGATCAAGGAGGACTCTCTAACGCATGTAAAGTAATCATTGATGTGTTGGATATTAATGATAATTCACCTAGTATTAATATCGTGTCTAATTCCAATTCCATCTCTGAAGGGTCCAAGCCTGGAACTGTTATTGCAATGCTAAATGTTGATGATCTTGATTCAGGAGTAAATGGTCAAGTTCAGTGTTTCATAAGTGAGGAAATTCCCTTTGCTATTACATCTCAGTCTAGGAGTTTCTTCAGCGTGCAAACAGAACAGGAACTGGACAGAGAGAGAGAATCAGAATACAATATCAGTGTAATATGTACTGATGAGGGAGTTCCCGCGCTCTCTCAGCAGAGTCTCTCTCCGTGTGCAGATATCAGATGTGAATGACAATGCTCCTGTCTTTGAGAAAACTATCTATGAGGCCTGTGTGGTGGAGAATAACACACCTGGTGTCTCTATATTTTCAGTTAAAGCCAGTGATGCTGATTGGAATCAGAATGCTCGTGTTTCTTATATTCTAGAAGACAGCACTGTTAATGGAGTCTCTGTCTCATCATATGTGTCAGTGCAACCTGACAGCGGACTGGTTACAGCTATGCGATCTTTTGACTATGAGACACTGAAAGATTTCCACTTCCGGGTAAAAGCGCAAGATGGAGGCTCACCTCCACTCTGTAGTAACGTGACTGTGAAAATTACTATTCAAGATCAGAATGACAACGCTCCTCAGGTTCTGTATCCAGTACAGACTGGCGGTTCAGTGGTGGCTGAGATTGTACCTCGCACTGCAGATGTTGGATATCTCGTCACTAAAGTGGTGGCTGTTGATGTGGACTCTGGACAGAATGCCTGGCTCTCCTATAAACTCCAGAAAGCTACAGACAGAGCGCTGTTTGAAGTGGGTTTACAGAATGGAGAAATAAGAACTGTGCGACAAGTGACTGATAAAGATGCTGTCAAACAGAAACTCACTGTTGTTGTGGAGGATAACGGACAGCCCTCTCGCTCAGCTGTGGTCTCCATTAACGTGGCTGTGGCTGATAGTTTTCCTGAAGTGATGTCAGAGTTCACGGACTTTACGCATGAAAAACAATATAACGACCACCTGACTTTTTATTTAGTTCTCGCACTGGCCGCTGTTTCTTTCCTCTTTATCACATGTGTGGTTGTGATAATATCAGTAAAGATCTACAGATGGAGACAATCTCGCTTCGTCTATCAGTCCAATCTGCCTGTTATTCCGTACTATCCACCGCATTACGCAGACACAGGAGTCACTGGAACTCTGCCGCACGGGTATAATTATGAAGTGTGCATGACGACTGACTCGAGGAAGAGTGACTGTAAGTTTTCTACACTCGGTGGACAGAGTGTGTTAGTGGTGGACCCGAGTTTCACTGAGACGATGCAGCATACAATCAAGAAAAATAACGATTTGGAAGGTGAAAATTCGACATCGGTAAGAAAAAAATAATAATTTTTTACTCAGTTTCAATACAGTGTACAGAATAATGAATAACAATTATCAAACAATATTAACAGTATATTATTATTATTATTTGTTGTCTCATTAAATGTTGCTTAGGCTACTTTCAGCACCACATACATCTTGGACAGCGATAGTCATGCCAATATTTAAATTAGACAGTAACGGTTAAATGATTTCCTTCCATCTGCTAAATCAATTAATCTCTCCAGAAAATCTATTTTTTTAACATAATTTATTCCAGTATTTTTCCTTTTTTCATAAACATTTTCAAAAATCCTTGTTTGCTACAGTTTTGCTGTGATAATATTTGTAGTGCTTGGTTTAGACTCACAGGGCCGCTGTTTGTCAATGTAACACAATGTGTATTTTAAACCCAGCCCCATTTTCAGGGAGAGAAGAAAAGGAAAAAGGTTTTGGATCGTTTATTATTCCGAGTGTCTTGAAACAAACGCGACATCGTTTACTTTATCCGATTTAGAGGATTTGCATTTAATATTGTTCCATTAGACCCAACATTTGGAAATCGTTAAGATCGTTTTTATGATTTGTTGGCGCTATCAAGAAAATGTCTGGTGTCGTGATGTGGTACTCGGTATTGTTTGTCTTCTTCCTGCTTCATTCGGCACGCGGACAGGTCAGTTACTCCATTCCAGAAGAAATGGCTAAAGGCTCCACTGTGGGAAATATCGCGCAGGATTTGGGCTTGGATAAACACCGATTGAGGTTAGGAAAAGCGCGCATATATACAGGGGACAGTACTGAATACATTGGCCTCAATAAAGACACTGGCTTGCTGCTCATCAAAGAGAAAATGGATCAGCGAGTCTCTTTGTGTGAAAACGACTCCGTGTGCTTTGCACCTTCAGCTGATTTTAGAAAACCCGATGGAATTATACACGATTACGGTTGAAATCACGGATATAAACGACAATCCACCCATTTTCCAGAAAAAGCGAATTCAGTTTGAAATCAGCGAGTCGGCTGTAACGGGCGCAAGATTCATGTTAGAGAGAGCCGTGGATGCGGATGTAGGAGTTAATGGTCTTCAAAGCTATTCTCTTAAACCAACTGATCATTTTTCCCTTGAACTGCTCGGTCAACCAGGCGGTGATAAAAACGTTGAAATGGTTTTGCAAAGACCACTTGACAGAGAAAAGAAAGGAGTGATTACGTTATTATTAACAGCCATTGACGGAGGTGATCCGCAGTTGTCTGGAACTGTTCAAATAGATGTCACTGTACTTGATGCTAATGATAATTCTCCCGTATTTACGCAAAAAGTATATAAAGGCACATTGACTGAAAATGCAGCGATAGGGACTAAACTGACCACGGTCAGTGCTACTGATGCAGACGAAGGATCTTACGGTCAGATGACGTATTACATTGCAAGCACAGAAGATATTGTGCAAAAGCTGTTTATTATTGATCAGCATAGTGGCGAAGTTACTTTAAATGGCCTGATCGACTTTGAAAAGGCCAGTCACTACCAGATTGATATCCAGGCTAAAGATCAAGGGGGGCTTTCTGATTCCTGTAAGCTGATTATTGATGTGCTGGACATGAATGATAACAAACCAGTGATAAACTTACTCTCTATGTCAAACTCAGTGTCTGAGGACTCCACACCAGGCACAGTTGTTGCTATGATGAAAGTAGATGATGCAGACTCAGGTGTTAATGGCCAGATTCACTGTATCATCAATGACAATATTCCATTTGCTCTTACATCATCATCCAGCAATTTCATCAGTCTGCGTATAGAGCAGCAGCTGGACAGAGAAAATGATGCTGAATACAATATCAGTGTCACATGCTCTGATCAGGGGATGCCTGCGCTCTCCAGTAGCGCCTCTCTGTCTCTACAGATATCAGATGTGAATGACAATGCTCCTGTCTTTGAGAAAACTATCTATGAGGCCTGTGTGGTGGAGAATAACACACCTGGTGTCTCTATATTTTCAGTTAAAGCCAGTGATGCTGATTGGAATCAGAATGCTCGTGTTTCTTATATTCTAGAAGACAGCACTGTTAATGGAGTCTCTGTCTCATCATATGTGTCAGTGCAACCTGACAGCGGACTGGTTACAGCTATGCGCTCTTTTGATTATGAGACACTGAAAGATTTCCACTTCCGGGTAAAAGCGCAAGATGGAGGCTCACCTCCACTCTGTAGTAACGTGACTGTGAAAATTACTATTCAAGATCAGAATGACAACGCTCCTCAGGTTCTGTATCCAGTCCAGACTGGCGGTTCAGTGGTGGCTGAGATTGTGCCTCGCGCTGCAGATGTTGGATATCTCGTCACTAAAGTGGTGGCTGTTGATGTGGACTCTGGACAGAATGCCTGGCTCTCCTATAAACTCCAGAAAGCTACAGACAGAGCGCTGTTTGAAGTGGGTTTACAGAATGGAGAAATAAGAACTGTGCGACAAGTGACTGATAAAGATGCTGTCAAACAGAAACTCACTGTTGTTGTGGAGGATAACGGACAGCCCTCTCGCTCAGCTGTGGTCTCCATTAACGTGGCTGTGGCTGATAGTTTTCCTGAAGTGCTGTCAGAGTTCACAGACTTTACGCACGAAAAACAATATAACGACAACCTGACTTTTTATTTAGTTCTCGCACTGGCCGCTGTTTCTTTCCTCTTTATCACTTGTGTGGTGGTGATAATATCAGTAAAGATCTACAGATGGAGACAATCTCGCTTCGTCTATCAGTCCAATCTGCCTGTTATTCCGTACTATCCACCGCATTACGCAGACACAGGAGTTACTGGAACTCTGCCGCACGGGTATAATTATGAAGTGTGCATGACGACTGACTCGAGGAAGAGTGACTGTAAGTTTTCTACACTCGGTGGACAGAGTGTGTTAGTGGTGGACCCGAGTTTCACTGAGACGATGCAGCATACAATCAAGAAAAATAACGATTTGGAAGGTGAAAATTCGACATCGGTAAGATTTTTTTTTTTTTTACTCAGTTTCAATACAGTGTACAGAATAATTAATGACAATTATCAAACAATATTAACAGTATATTATTATTATTAGTAGTAGTAGTAGTATTTGTTGTCTCATTAAATGCTGCTTAGGCTACTTTCAGCACCACATACATCTTGGACAGCGATAGTCATTCCAATATTTAAATTAGACAGTAAACGGTTAAATGTTTTCCTTCCATCTGCTAAATCAATTAATTTCTCCAGAAAATCTTTTTTTAACATAATTTATTCCAGTATTCTTCTTTTTTTCATAAACATTTTCAAAAATCCTTGTTTGCTACAGTTTTTCTGTTATAATAATTGTAGTGCTTGGTTTAGACTCACAGGGCCGCTGTTTGTCAATGTAACACAATGTGTATTTTAAACCCAGCCCCATTTTCAGAGAGAGAGGAAAAGGAAAAAGGTTTTGGATCGTTTATTATTCCGAGTGTCTTGAAACAAACGCGACATAATTTACTTTATCCGATTTAGAGGATTTGCATTTAATATTCTTCCATTAGACGGAACATTTGGAAATCGTTAAGATCGTTTTTATGATTTGTTGGCTCTATCGAGGAAATGTCTGGTGTCGTGATGTGGTACTCGGTATTGTTTGTCTTCTTCCTGCTTCATTCGGCACGCGGACAGGTCAGTTACTCCATTCCAGAAGAAATGGCTAAAGGCTCCACTGTGGGAAATATCGCGCAGGATTTGGGCTTGGATTTACACAGATTGAGGTTAGGAAAAGCACACATATATACAGGGGACAGTACTGAATACATTGGCCTCAATAAAGACACTGGCTTGCTGCTCATCAAAGAGAAAATGGATCGCGAGTCTCTTTGTGTGAAAACGACTCCGTGTGCTTTGCACCTTCAGCTGATTTTGGAAAACCCAATGGAATTATACACGATTACGGTTGAAATCACGGATATAAACGAATAACCCACCCACTTTCGAGAAAAAGCGAATTCATTTTCAGATAAGCGAGTCGGCTGTAACGGGCGCAAGATTCATGCTGGAGGGAGCCGTGGATGCGGATGTAGGAGTTAATGGTCTTCAAAGCTATTCTCTTAAACCAACTGATCATTTTGCCCTTGAACTGCTCAGTCAACCAGGCGGTGATAAAAAAGTTGAAATGGTTTTGCAAAGACCACTTGATAGAGAAAAGAAAGGAGTAATTACGTTATTATTAACCGCCATTGACGGAGGTGATCCGCAGTTGTCTGGAACTGTTCAAATAGATGTCACTGTACTAGACGTTAATGATAATGCTCCTGTCTTTGCGCAAAAGGAATATAAAGCCACATTGACTGAAAATGCAGCGATAGGGACTAAACTGACCACAGTCAGTGCTACTGATGCAGACGAAGGATCTAATGGTCAGGTGACGTACTACATTTCAAGCAAAGAAGATATTGTGCGAAAAATGTTTATTATTGATCAGCATAGTGGCGAAGTCAAATCAAATGGCCTAGTCGACTTTGAAAAGGCCAGTCACTACCAGATTGATATCCAGGCTAAAGATCAAGGGGGGCTTTCTGATTCATGTAAGCTGATTATTGATGTGCTGGACATGAATGATAACAAACCAGTGATAAACTTACTCTCTATGTCAAACTCAGTGTCTGAGGACTCCACACCAGGCACAGTTGTTGCTATGATGAAAGTAGATGATGCAGACTCAGGTGTTAATGGCCAGATTCACTGTATCATCAATGACAATATTCCATTTGCTCTTACATCATCATCCAGCAATTTCATCAGTCTGCGTATAGAGCAGCAGCTGGACAGAGAAAATGATGCTGAATACAATATCAGTGTCACATGCTCTGATCAGGGGATGCCTGCGCTCTCCAGTAGCGCCTCTCTGTCTCTACAGATATCAGATGTGAATGACAATGCTCCTGTCTTTGAGAAAACTATCTATGAGGCCTGTGTGGTGGAGAATAACACACCTGGTGTCTCTATATTTTCAGTTAAAGCCAGTGATGCTGATTGGAATCAGAATGCTCGTGTTTCTTATATTCTAGAAGACAGCACTGTTAATGGAGTCTCTGTCTCATCATATGTGTCAGTGCAACCTGACAGTGGAGTGATCACAGCTATGCGCTCTTTTGATTATGAGACACTGAAAGATTTCCACTTCCGGGTAAAAGCGCAAGATGGAGGCTCACCTCCACTCTGTAGTAACGTGACTGTGAAAATTACTATTCAAGATCAGAATGACAACGCTCCTCAGGTTCTGTATCCAGTACAGACTGGCGGTTCAGTGGTGGCTGAGATTGTGCCTCGCGCTGCAGATGTTGGATATCTCGTCACTAAAGTGGTGGCTGTTGATGTGGACTCTGGACAGAATGCCTGGCTCTCCTATAAACTCCAGAAAGCTACAGACAGAGCGCTGTTTGAAGTGGGTTTACAGAATGGAGAAATAAGAACTGTGCGACAAGTGACTGATAAAGATGCAGTCAAACAGAAACTCACTGTTGTAGTGGAGGATAACGGACAGCCCTCTCGCTCAGCTGTGGTCTCCATTAACGTGGCTGTGGCTGATAGTTTTCCTGAAGTGATGTCAGAGTTCACGGACTTTACGCATGAAAAACAATATAACGACAACCTGACTTTTTATCTAGTCTTGGCTCTTGCTGTGGTGTCCCTGCTCTTCATAGTCTCGATTATTTCAATCATCTCAGTGAAAGTCTACAGATGGAGGCAGAATAAGTTATTTTTTAAATCAGGGGCAAATCTACCTGTAATTCCATATTACCCTCCAGTCTACGCAGACGGCACATTACAGCATGTGTATAATTATGAAATGTGCGGGACCACTGATTCAAGGATGAGTGACGTGAAGTTTGTCAGGCCCTACAGTCAGAACACACTGGTGAGCCAGAGTCGTTTGGGGACAGTTCAGAGAGAAAAGAAGGAGCAGGAGGTTCATGATCTGACTTTAGAGGTGAGACCTTGTTTAATATTAAAGGCTAAAGGCTTTTTGCTTTTATGGTTGCTTTTATAACTTAAGACTGTGATAGAATTTCAGAACATTTATCCACTACAGCTTAAAGTTGTTTTGAAATCCACGACTTATAAATGGCAATAATAATAATCAATATGAAACAAGTGCATAAATATGTTAATAATAAATAACAGACAGTTTGTGCATGTTAGTCACTTTCACAATTGTGTTCAATGTCGGTCTATACACTGTGCCACTTTGTAGAGTTTTTGTTAGTCCAGTAATTCAACAGAAATATATATATATATATATATATATATATATATATATATATATATATATATATATATATATATATATATATATATATATATATATGTTTCCATGATATTAAATAAACTTATTTATTTTTGTTAATTTGTATTTTAGGTAAATGTTTGATGTTGATGAATGTTATTGAAAGATATTTTAGACAAGATAATCTGCTGAATTAGATGATGTATGTTCTCTAATCTACCATGCATTAACTTGATCACAAACCAAATAATAAGCCAGAAGTGAAATATTGATTTTGTACCTAAAAGTTATTTGTAGTAGGAGGACAATACGTTTTTCATATTTTCTACACAGTGTTACAACAGCTGCTGTCCCTTCACAAGAATTACGTTTCTTATCAATTTTACCACTGAATTAATTGAAAGGATAGTGTGGATGTCTTAGTGTCTTGTCTTAGTGTTTGTATGTCCATATAATGGAAGTCAATGTGCTCCAATGTTGTTTGACTCCCAATGTTCGTCAGAATATTTTTTGTTACATGAAATAAACTTTTTTAGGCAGATTTAATTTTTCAGTGAATATCCCTTTAATAACAGTTTAATACGTGTTACAACCCAGTAATACAATGCTTTCTTGTAGATTGAAGTTCTCAGATTTGTGAAGCATTTGTCACAATCATCTCTGCCCTCTCACTCTTTGCCCTTTTAGAGGCATGTTCTTGTTTGTGGTAGGCCTATGTATAACATTACACAGTGCATATATGGGATATTTAACACTTTTTCAAGTTTCAGTCATTATTGGTGTTGGTTTTTCTAGAAAGTGACTATTTTGTAGTACTGTATTTGGACTCTAAGTGCCGCTGTTCAACCTATAAAGCAAGTGTTTTTATCCTTCCCTTCAACCAAGCCAAGGCATAATTTAAACATCGTCCACATATTAATGTGAATGCTACAAAACAAGACGGCAAACCCGTTTTCAGCTTTGTCTCCAGGCTCTTCAAGCCAGAGAAAGCGGCATAGTTGGAAATAGCCTAATCTATCAAATTGTCTTTGGATGCTTCTGCTCGATCTTTGTTGATCAAAAATGGAGTCGGGAAGAAAAGGCTGGTTACATGGGTCGCTATTCTTCTATACAGTATGCGCGTTGGCTTTATTTCCCTCTTGTGTGACCGGACAGATTCGTTATTCTATACCTGAGGAAATGCCAGTGGGCTCGTTTGTTGGAAATATTGCCTCGGACCTTGGGCTTGAGCCGAAGAGACTGATTACAGGAAAAGCGCGTGTTTTCACCGCGGACAGCAGTGAGTACATTGGACTGGACAAGGAGAACGGGCATCTGGTTGTTAAGAATAAAATTGACAGAGAAGAGCTATGTAGAGAGATATCAGCATGTAGTGTCAGTTTTGATGTCATTTTTGATAATCCGATGGAGCTTTATCGAGTGACCGTTGACATACAGGACATCAATGACAACAGCCCTGTCTTTCCGAAATCTAAAATTGAACAAGAAATCAGTGAATTAGCGGTACTGGGTGCGCGATTTCCTTTAGAGAGCGCAATAGATCCAGACGTGGAAGTGAATACGCTACAGAAATACACACTTCAGCCCACCGATCATTTTAAGCTTACATGTTCAGAATGGGGCTGGTGGGAATAAAAACGTCGAGATGGTTCTTCATTCTGCTCTAGATAGAGAAAAGAAAAAGGATCATAACTTAATTCTGACGGCGTTTGATGGTGGAAAACCACAAAGGTCTGCAACTGTACAGATTAATATTATTGTTCTCGATGTGAAATGACAACGCGCCTGTGTTTAGCCAGTCGTCTTATAAAACATCAGTTGTTGAAAATGCTCCTAAAAGCACAATCGTAACTAAAGTCAGTGCGACTGACGCTGATGAGTCCAGTCACGGCATTCAGTACTATTTTGAGCACGCGACATCTGCGGTAAAAGCTTTGTTTTCCATTGATGCGGATTCTGGTGAGGTTAAAGTCATAGGTGATATAGATTATGAAAAACACAAGCAGTTTACAGTCAAAGTCAAAGCTAAAGATCACGGAGGTTTGACAGACTCGAGTGAGATAATTATTGACGTCATTGACATCAATGACAACACGCCCAAAATTACAATAATGTCTTTTTCCAGTGCAGTATCCGAAGACGCAGCACCTGGAACCGTTATAGCAATGATAAATGTACAGGATCTGGATTCAGGTGACAACAGTAAGATTACATGTTCTATTGATCTGAACTCTCCTTTTAAAATCATGTCCTCTTTAACTAATTATTACAATCTGGTGACAGACTCAGAACTAGACAGGGAACAGACAGCCGAGTACAATATCACTGTAACTGCTGTAGACGGGGGAAACCCAACTCTTTCAACCAAAGAGATTTTGAACCTTAAGATATCTGATGTAAATGATCACGCTCCTCAGTTTAAACAGGAATCATATAATGCCTTTATAGCTGAAAATAACCCGGCATCTACAACTATTCTGACAGTCAAAGCAGAAGACATGGACTGGGGGCCAAATGCGAAGGTGTCATATTTTCTTATCGATGGAGATTTGAACGGAGCACCTCTGGCATCTTACATTTCTATAAATCCAGAAACTGGAGTAATCTATGCAGAAAAATCTTTTGATTATGAACAGCTGAAATCGTTCAAAATGCAAGTCAAAGCTCAAGACGGGGGCTCTCCCCTTTATCAAACAATGTGACTCTAAACATCATCATTCAAGATCAGAATGACAACGCTCCTCAGGTTCTGTATCCAGTACAGACTGGCGGTTCAGTGGTGGCTGAGATTGTGCCTCGCACTGCAGATGTTGGATATCTCGTCACTAAAGTGGTGGCTGTTGATGTGGACTCTGGACAGAATGCCTGGCTCTCCTATAAACTCCAGAAAGCTACAGACAGAGCGCTGTTTGAAGTGGGTTTACAGAATGGAGAAATAAGAACTGTGCGACAAGTGACTGATAAAGATGCTGTCAAACAGAAACTCACTGTTGTAGTGGAGGATAACGGACAGCCCTCTCGCTCAGCTGTGGTCTCCATTAACGTGGCTGTGGCTGATAGTTTTCCTGAAGTGCTGTCAGAGTTCACAGACTTTACGCACGAAAAACAATATAACGACAACCTGACTTTTTATCTAGTCTTGGCTCTTGCTGTGGTGTCCCTGCTCTTCATAGTCTCGATTATTTCAATCATCTCAGTGAAAGTCTACAGATGGAGGCAGAATAAGTTATTTTTTAAATCAGGGGCAAATCTTCCTGTAATTCCATATTACCCTCCAGTCTACGCAGACGGCACATTACAGCATGTGTATAATTATGAAATGTGCGGGACCACTGATTCAAGGATGAGTGATGTGAAGTTTGTCAGGCCCTACAGTCAGAACACACTGGTGAGCCAGAGTCGTTTGGGGACAGTTCAGAGAGAAAAGAAGGAGCAGGAGGTTGACGATCTGACTTTAGAGGTGAGATTCTCTCCCATAATCGTTCATTGCTGCAGGAGTTTAAGCACTACTCTCCTTCTAGTTATGCATGTTTGTTTCTTTGTGTGTTTTTCTCGAAAAGATATTGTACGTATATTAGCAGATAGCAGATTAGAGAAATTGGACTTGTTCAGTCTCACAAATGTTCATCGCAATGTTGGTGCACAGTGAACTTGGTACCACCCACACACAGAGATGGCGAGAGTTCTGCTAACTGTATTAAAGTCATGAATATCATGATATTTAAATTTATAGCAAAACATAGTACAGTTTCATTATATGGTACATTTGTCCAGGCCTAATGGTGGATTTGCCATAAATATCGCTTCACGTTTGCTTCTTTTATACTTTTCACTATCCAAGTGACCTCATTTAGAGCTTCCTTTATGGCTCAGTATATCAGGGATTTGTAATACTGCAAATATTCTTCTGTTATTGCTGCATTATTATGTTTAGGATTGTGGCAAGGCTTAAATCATTTTAAATGTTTTCTTTGAAGGTATCGCATTAAGCAAAATCTGTGTATGTTTCTGACCATATGCTATATCAACTAAAATACAATATCAAAACTTGTACTAATTTGTCCATAGAACGGTTTATAGATGCAGGCATGCTTTTCAGTCATAAACTTGAAATTTCAAATTTATGATAGCCTGATACATCATGAACATTCATTTTGATGGGCTTTTCATGCAAACTTTATTGTGAGAAGATAAATTAGGTCAGTCAATGTATTTTCTAGCTTCATAATCTCACCAAGCTGAATAAAGTATTAAAATACAGACAACAAATACTCAAAGTACTTTTACAGTGATACAGTGTTTAGACTAGAATAGAGTTTTTCTGCTTTGATTTTCTTTCACTCTTTTGAATGAGTCTCTCTTTCCTCCAGTGCTGAATAGAAACCCTGCACAGTAAGCTTTTGTGCATTAAATGTGAAACACTGTCTGTGTATAGGAAATTACAAAACCCTTTCTATGCATTCTACGCATGCATGCCCAAAAAAGCTACTATGGAGAAGTAAATTAGTGAATAGTCTATTTTCTTCTGCTTTCTTGTTTGCCATGTGTATTTGACACATCCGGATTTTAAATCCCCCTTCTTGATTCGCATTCAAATGAATGACAAACACCATAGGATGATGTTTATTGCATTATTAGAGCAGGATTAGAGCTGCTGAAGGTCTAGGTGTGGGTTCTGCATTAAACTCTCATGGATGCTGGGAGTGGCTTCTCTGCAGTGAGTACAGCCAGATATCTGAAACATCATTCAGTATCAAATCTGTGTCAGCTGAAGCATTACTGGGTCCACTGCCCAGTGTTCGTAAATATCACACAGAAAAAAAAAACACTTTCTGTGATGTTTACATGATACCAAAATTTTTGATTTCTTGTTTATAGTTACAGAAAACATTAAAACATTGTACATGTTTGTGTATGTGTATATATATATATATATATATATATATATATATATATATATATATATATATATATATATATATATATATATATATATATATATATATATGTGTATGTGTATATATATATATATATATATATATATATATATATATATATATATATATATGCACACACACACTGTATGTATATATATATATATATATATATATATATATATATATATATATATATATATAGTGCAAATGTACTATAGTGAATTGTTCTCCAAATTAGAACCTTTTCAATGTGAGTAAAGCTCAGACAGCAGATGTGATCTGTGGTGGTGTTTGTGAGAATGCTGACTCTCAGCCAGGGGGAAGGAGGGGCCTTTTCTCTCTGCAGTGAGAGTCTTTGTTCCTGCTTCAGCCTCCTCAAACCTCTACAAGAGCTGGATGCAAACACTGATGGTTTCAAAAACCTTGAAATTATAGACGCTTTCAGCAGTGACAACATAAACACACGGTACTGCGCATGTGCATAAAACTGGCCCAAACTTAACTTCCGGCAAACTTGCACAGACAATCCATAACAAGTAAACTGAAATGTGACACTACCAGACCCGTTGAACAAAAATAGGAGACAAGATGTTTTTCTACCGACGTGTCTGATTTACCGCAGTGTTAAAAAACTGTGGCGAGCGGAGCGCGGCGACGAGGCTTTATTAGGTGAACATATCTCTCCTTATTAGCTTCTTACATGCTTGCTAACCTTTTTTTAAGGCGGGTCTCCACATGACAGGATGTTGGATGGATCTGTGCAGCGTTATGATACATTCTGCTCCGCTGTTAATGTGTTTGTGTGAGAGAGAGAGAGAGAGAGAGAGAGAGAGAGAGAGAGAGAGAGAGAGAGAGAGAGAGAGAGAGAGAGAGAGAGAGAGAGAGAGAGAGAGAGAGAGAGAGAGAGAGAGAGAGAGAGAGAGAGAGAGAGAGAGAGAGAGAGAGAGAGAGAGAGAGAGAGAGAGCTTGCGAATATGCGCTACACGCAACTCTGCAGTCAAATACAACTTTTCCTTAAATTGTAAAAAACACGGAAATCAATATGTGGCGGTCAGCGCTGATAATGAGTTGGGCTGCCACTAATAAATGCATGGGAAACACTGTACCGGATACTCGGATAAACCTAGCTATTTTAATATAGTATCTAATACAGTCAATGCCGTATTATCCAATAAACAGTATAAACTAACAGAACGGAAGTTAACTTTGGGCCAGCTCATCACCATGGCAACGCGTCTGATGAAAGCGTCTATATAACAAATTTCTTTGCACAAATTTTCAGAATTTATTTTCAGGTCCTTACATGTGTAATACAAATATTTATATACGGTGCATTAAACAAATCCCTCTTATTTTGTATCCTTGCTTCTGTTTACTCGGACAGCTTGAGCGCAACCCACTCCACCTACAGAGTATGAATGTCCATACACTGTATTTCTCCTTTGACACAGATACTACTCCCTTGACAACATGCGTTTCTATGACAACAGACTGAGTCAGACCATTCCATTTCCTCCTTATAGGGGTGAAAGCCTGTCCATGTGTTTGTGGGGGATGGTGATGTTTTTGTGGACACTTTAAACCAAAGAGTTAGTCTCGTCCAACCCCCTTTCGGTCTCTCCCATGCTCCCTCTTGTGCTCTACAGAAGTGTATACCACTATTAGTGTTATTATCAGTTTACATGTTTTCTTAAATTTGGACTGCACAATTACTTTGGGGAAAATGATTGAGTGTGGTGTTTATTTGGATTGCATACTGCTCATGATCTGCGCATTTAGCAGTAGAGATGATCAAACTAGAGGTAGCTACTGTACAAACTAATTGCTGTGTATCAAAATTTATGTAGAAATTATATATATAAACTGCACCGCATCATAACATAATAATAAAAAGTTGCAGTCTATTTCAGATGAATACAAAATAGAATAAATTATTACAATTCTAACCATATTTTTAATCTTTTTTCTCTCCTCATTTTGTCTTGCACATTCCACCTCTTTACCCGGCTTTCACCAACAAAGGTAAGAGCAAATTTCCTTTTTTTGTATATTAAAAATCTGTTTAACTAAAACAAAAAGACACTTGCTTCTAAAATTGAGTCTATTATATTTACTAGAGAAAACTATGTCTTCTAACTAAATATTTTCAAGATGAAATTGGAGGAGTACAATGTTGTTGTTGTTTTTTTCTTCAAATGTAGGGTACAGTGGGGCTCAATGCACTTTTTTCTCTCTCTCTAAGCTCTTAACCAGAACACCTTTGTCACTAAATTGTCAGAAAGGGTCCTGATGCATAAGGTCATCATTTACAAGTAAAAATAAATTGAGGGTATCGGAACTAACATGATATTACAACTTTATGAAGCTTAATAAAAATCCTTGAAGTAATGATTAAATGTTTTGAGACAAAATATTATGATTATATTATGATACAAATATGTATGATTTTTAACTCTCAATTTAATTAAATTGAAAAAAATGTTTATCAATCTATACTCAAATATGTAGTCTATGCATATTATTAAATATTATTGCATTGTTTCGCTATATCATACACACACACATACACATACACATGCATATATATATATATATATATATATATATATATATATATATATATATATATATATATATATATATATATATATATATATATATATATATATATATATATATATATTAGTTAGTTAGTTAGTTAGTTAGTTAGTTAGTTAGTTAGTTAGTTAGTTAGTTAGTTAGTTAGTTAGGTAAAAGACCCTTCTTGCTGCCATTTCATTTACTGCATTTTGAATGATATTGCTCCAATAAAAAAAGTAACATTTTAAGTGTCATACACAATGATAAGGAAAAAATGATTCCTCAAGGATGCTTTTAGCCCCATTGTACCCAAATCTATTTGCTCTATGGGTTAGGCAAATGTATATTCCCATTTTGATTCCACACACATAGAAACACAATAACAACTCTCATAAAGTCCAGTGTCCTCTGCTACTGTCAGTGCACAAGACACTGTATTAATGAGAAGATCGATGTTTCTGTAACTTAATTGATGCTGTTACGCAAGGTAGAAAAAAAGGAAAAGAAGATTTTCAAATGCAGATATCCAGGTAAGTGAATGGCTTGCTCAAGACGTTTCTGTGAATTTGATCTGGGGAAAAAAGGCTCAATGTTTTCTACTGCTTCTGAACAACGTTAAGATACTTTTAAGAATTACTCCTGCTGTGAGATGTGTAAGTATGTTTGCGAAGATAAAACGACAAACAGTCTGAATCGACCGAGATGGAAAGCATGGGAATATACATTCCATCTGAACACATGAGTGTAGCTGCTAGAACAGGCCGCCTGTGTGGCGCTGTCCACCCGCGTGGTGCTGAAACGCTCTTTTCACTCCGGCTGCTTGCTTGCTGTCTCCCCCCTGCTAATGGTTGAGTCCTTTGTTGCAAGAGGATCATGCAGTCTTTTAATAATAGGGGGCATTTTATTGAATAATATTGGAATATATATACATAATTTAAATGTTTTAAAAGGCGATAATTCTAACTGAAATGTAAATACGTCTAATAATTGATCTGGTCACAATGTAACATTCTCACGCGCCTCCAGCCAGCAATAACTTGTACACACTGCAATGCACGCACTGATCAAACGATACACATGTACGGCTGCGCTTCTCTCTGTCGCCACACGACGGCACACGTTCATATTCTTTATGTTTTAGATAACTAAACACACACACTCACACATAATAGAGGATAATAATACTATAATAAAAACAACAACAATAAAATGAATAATCAAAATAGCATACTATTATTATAATAATTTGAATTATTATTGTTATTCATGTTTATTATTATCGCATATTATTATTATTATTATTATTATTTCATGGTATTATATTATTTCATAATATACTTTAATTTCTTGCTTCTAGATAGGCTACTTGCTTCTCTCTCTGACTCACTTTGCCTGTGCCTCACTCGTACTACCCCTTTAAGATATTTAAATGACTGGATTGGTTCAAGATAAATGCACAGTCGACCAATGAGGTGCAGACTTGGACAAAGAGATCCACTCCCTCCCACGGCTGTGGCATCTTTCTGAGCTTGAGCGCAGAGAACGCATGAATTACTCGTTTTTATCAAAAGGACCTCTTACATTAAAAAGGAATATGCCATCAATATATTGTTTGGGATTATGTATCTGTTGCAAATATTTTGAAACCTTGAGAAAACTTGGATAAATCGTCAAAAGCTTGGAGATGATGGAATCTCTTTTCTTTTTGAGGAGAATTTGGTGGTGCTGTGTCTTTATTCTTCCTTGGAGTACAATAGAGGCGCAGATTCGATACACAATTCCAGAAGAGCTAAGAGAAGGATCTGTGGTCGGAAATATCGCGAAAGATCTAGGTTTGGATGGTTCTAAGATTATAGATCGTAAACTACAAATCGCATCTGAGACTGGTAAGCAGTATTTTGCGTTGGATGTGGAAAAGGGTGATCTTATTGTGAATGAGAGAATTGATAGAGAGGGTTTATGTGGATACAATGTCCCGTGTGTTTTGCCTCTTCAAGCCGTTTTAGAAAATCCTCTTCAGATGCATCGAGTTGAGATTGAAGTACAAGATATCAATGACAACACGCCCCATTTTAAATTTAATGAGCGTTCACTGAACATTCCAGAATCTATTAATTCAGGAGCAAAATTCCTCTTAGAGAGCGCTATTGACTCCGATGTACAGTCAAACGCTTTAAAATCATACAGTCTGAGCATTAACGATCATTTTGTTTTAAACGTGAAAACTCAGGATGCGGTCAAAATTCCAGAACTAGTGCTCAAGCTACCTCTTGACCGAGAAAAACAGGCTGTTCATAAGCTAATATTAACGGCAGCTGACGGAGGCAATCCAGTGCGCACGGGCACATGTGAGATCACTGTTGTAGTTTTGGACAATAATGACAATGCTCCTGAATTTGAAAAGCCTTTCTATGAAACTGTTGTTGATGAAAACGAAATAATCCATAAAGAAATTTTAAGAGTCAAGGCTATAGATTTAGATGAAGGGTTAAATGGAGAGATTGAATATTTTTTTCAGACCAAACATCAGATACAGCATTGTTTAATATTGACCAAAAAACTGGTGCAATCACAGTTAAAGGACAACTTGACAATGAAAAAGCAAGCTTACATAAATTTGATATAGTTGCAAAGGACAAAGGAAATCCACAAATGGAAGGCCACTGCAGTGTAAAGATAAAGGTAAATGACGTAAATGACAACGCACCTGAGATAATTATAACTTCACTCTCAAGTCCGATTCCTGAGAATTCCTCAAATGGCACAGTTGTTTCATTAATTAGTACAAAAGATGCAGATTTAGGAGAGAACGGGAAAGTAAAACTTTCGTTGGCTCCCGGGACACCGTTTAGATTGAGCCCTACCGTTTCCAATCATTACGCACTAGTTACTAACGGTCCTCTAGATAGAGAAACTTACTCTGAATATAACATTGAATTAAACGCTGTTGATGCAGGTTCGCCACCGCTATGTAGTGGGAAAACAGTCACAATCGGCATTTCAGACGTAAATGACAACCCTCCAATGTTTTCTGAGAAGTCTTATACGGTTTACGCTAAAGAAAACAGCGCTCGTGACTCAATATTGTGCTCAGTCTCCGCCCATGACCCAGACTTGGGCGAAAATGCAAAAATCTCCTACTCTGTTTTGGATTCTAAAGTTCAAGACGTGCCTGCATCTTCTTATATTTACATAAACTCAGAAAACGGTAGCATATTTAGCATGCAGTCATTTGACTACGAGAAAATCAAAGTGTTTCAGATCCTCGTTCAAGCCAAAGATCATGGCTCTCCATCTCTGAGCAGTAACGCTACTGTGCATGTGTTTATTCTGGACCGGAACGATAACGCTCCTGCTGTCATTTACCCGTCCACATCCATGGGGTCTGTTCCTCATCAGAGGATGCCCCGTTCTGCTAAAGCAGGACATCTCGTCACTAAGGTAACAGCAGTGGACGCGGACTCGGGTCATAACGCTTGGCTCTTCTACAGGCTCGCGGAGGCCACGGACGCGTCACTGTTCAGTGTGAATTTACATACGGGAGAGGTGAGGACTAAACGCGCTGTTTCAGAGCAGGATGACCCCTCTCAGAGACTGATGATAGAGATAAAGGATAATGGAGAACCTATCCAGTCCACCACAGTCACAGTGGATATACTGATAGAGGACGGGTTTCATGAGCCCATCTCAGACTATAGAGAGAAAGCATCGAGCCCAACAAGAAAAGCGGTAAAATTACTTTATATCTGATCATCTCTTTGGCTTCGGTGTCCTTGTTGTGTCTGATGACGTTTTTCATCTTACTGGTGAAGTGTGCGCGAGGCAGTAGAGGCGGCTCAAGCTGCTGTTTCAGGCGAACTGATTCTGGATACAAGAACCCCAACAGAAACCTGCAGATCCAGCTCAACACTGACGGGCCCATTAAGTATGTGGAGGTTCTGGGAGGAGACATGATGTCTCAGAGTCAGTCCTTTGGCTCCTATCTCTCTCCAATGTCAGAATTCAGTGATCTCACCCTCGTTAAGCCCAGCAGCACCACAAACTTTACAGACACGCTAAACGTGCTTGATGCGTCATTACCAGACAGCGCGTGGACGTTCGAGAGCCAACAGGTGAGCGCGTTAAATTGTTTATATTATATTTTGATATTATATCAAACTATGCTACATGTATAAATATTTATATTATGGCGTTATAGATTTAATTATGTGAAAACACTATTCTAACCACTTTTATAATTACAAACTAACAATGTTTTACATCAAAACTGGTTTACTGGAGCTGTGTAGTTTTAATAGCTCCGATAAAAAATACATTGTTATGATTATGGGCTTTACTTTCAAACTGATCTCTGCTACTTTTGCATACGTGTGTTACATGTTCGAGCATCGACGTTTTCTGCAGCATCTATAGTTGGGCAAGATGACCCACGCCACACATTTATTTCTCTTGGCCATAGATGGTAACATCTCATATTAACACGTTTAATACATGGCAACGCTCTTTTTGTCATTTCATCGGATATATCCACATTTGTGAGATTTTAAAAACAGGCTAGGTTTTGAGGTCAATTGAACTAATTTTGTGTCTCTGGAAAATAGTGATCACTTTTATTAAATATTAGATTTGTGTTTGTAAATCAGGGGATTGTAGGTACATTAATATGCTTTCTAAATGTTTAAAATTTTCAAAGAAGTCCCAATTGACCCTAGGAGGGCATCTTACCCAGTAGTGGGGCAAATAATTTTACAATTTGTGCTATTAAAACTTAAAGATGTATCATCATTCTGCCTGCTAAACCTATATCTAATTACAAGTAGATGCTAATTTTTCATTTTTAAATACAGATTTATGTTTTGCACTTTAATAATTATCTGTAATTGTCGTTTCCATGTAAAGTGAGCTAAACATGAACTGTATATCGGCTGTATGGGTGTTGCGCGTGGCTTTGCTCTGCCTCTTTAAGACTGATTCGTGTTGTGACTGGTGAGCCCCCGTCCAATAGTGAGACAGCACTGCACAAAGGGATCTACTCCCTCCCTCTGACATAATGCTGAAAACCATTACGCACAGACCTGAGACAAAATGCACTGCACTCGCTGCAATGAATTTCACAACGGAATATAGCCTGGAGTTCTATACATTTTAAGATGTCACGTAATTTTTTTTGACGGCTTACACGCGTAAGATGTATGTCAGGATACTGGTTTCAACGATAATTTATCGTGTTTGGAAATGAGGACTCAAATACAAAGGAGAATTTTGTTCTGGCGGGTGCTGTGGCTGTTGTGTTTCGCTGTTTTGTGGAGCGAGACAGACGCACAGCTTCGTTATACAATACCGGAGGAGCTGAAGGAGGGATCTATTGTTGGAAATGTTGCTAAAGATCTCGGTTTGGATGTATCTGAAATATCTAATCGTAAATTACGGATAACATCTGAGTCTGGTAAGCAATATTTCAGTCTGAATTTGCGGAACGGCGAGCTGCTTGTTAATGAAGTAATAGACAGAGAAACCCTGTGCGGACAAAGCGCGAGCTGTGTGTTACCATTACAAGTCATAATCGAGGATCCACTCCAGTTTTATCGAGTCGAAGTGGACATTCAAGATATTAACGACAATTCACCAATATTCTTGTCGGAAATAAACACAATTGAGGTACCAGAGTCAACGCTAACTGGAGCGAGGTTTCGATTGGAACCTGCTCAAGATCCTGACGTTGGAACGAACTCCTTGCGCACATACGCGCTTAATAAAAATGAACATTTTGTTATGCACATAAAAAACGAAAAAGACGGAACAAAAGTCCCAGAAATAGTTTTAGAGAGATCTGTGGATAGAGAAAAAAATGCTGTGCACCATCTCATTTTGACAGGTATTGATGGAGGTGATCCAGTGAGGTCAGGGACCACCCAGATAACTGTAAAAATTATCGATGCAAATGATAATGCTCCAATATTTGAACACGACTTATATGAAGTTAAAGTATTGGAGAACACAGTCCCGGGTACAATGATACTTACAGTAAAAGCTATTGACTTGGATGATGGTCTGAACTGTGAGGTTGAGTATTCTTTTGCGGCACATACACCTGAAATAATTCAAAATGTGTTTGCTATTAATCCTGTGACAGGCGAATTAGTCGTTTCCAAGAATCTTGATTATGAAATCAGCACCTCATATAAAATTGACATTCGCGCCAGAGACAAAGGAGGGCCTGTCATGGAGGGGCATTGTACAGTCCAGGTGAATATTTTAGACGTGAATGATAATGCACCTGAGATCACCATAGCCTCCTCACCCAAACCTGTGCGAGAAGATGCACCCGCTGGGACTATGGTAGCATTAATAAATGTTAAAGATTTAGATTCAGGCGTAAACGGAAACGTAACACTTAGCATGTCACCAGGCACCCCTTTTAAATTAAAGCCAACATTTTCGAACCATTACGCGTTAGTGACAGATTCACAGTTAGATCGGGAACATTTTCCAAGATATGATATTGAGCTTAAAGCGTCAGACTCTGGATCACCTCCACTGGTATCTAGCAAACTCATTACAGTAAATATATTAGATGTCAATGATAATCATCCTGTTTTCTCTGAACGCGTGTACTCGGTTTATATTAAAGAAAACAGTGCCCCGGGATCAATTTTAGCATCAGTGACAGCATCAGATCTGGATACGGGAGAAAATGCCCAAATTGTCTATTCAGTTCTCGACACTAATGCTCGAGACGTACCTGTCTCTTCATACGTTTACATAAACTCAGAAAATGGTAGTATATTTGGCATGCACTCTTTTGACTATGAGAAAATAAAGGTATTTCAAATGATCGTGCTTGCCAAAGATCATGGCTCTCCATCTCTGAGCAGTAACGCCACTGTCCATGTGTTTATTCTGGACCGGAACGATAACGCTCCTGCTGTCATTTACCCGTCCACGTCCATGGGGTCTGTCCCTCATCAGAGGATGCCCCGTTCTGCTAAAGCAGGACATCTCGTTACTAAGGTAACAGCAGTGGACGCGGACTCGGGTCATAACGCTTGGCTCTTCTACAGGCTCGCGGAGGCCACGGACGCGTCACTGTTCAGTGTGAATTTACATACGGGAGAGGTGAGGACTAAACGCGCTGTTTCAGAGCAGGATGACCCCTCTCAGAGACTGATGATAGAGATAAAGGATAATGGAGAACCGATCCAGTCCACCACAGTCACAGTGGATATACTGATAGAAGACGGGGTTCACGAACCCATCTCAGACTTTCGTGAAAAATCTATCGAGCCCAACAAGAAAAGCGGCAAAATAACTTTATATTTGATCATCTCTTTAGGCTCCGTGTCAATTTTATCTGTGTTGACATTATTCACGTTGATTGTGAAGTGCGTTAGAAGTAGCATCGGAAGTTCAAGCTGCTGTATCAGGCGAACTGATTCTGGATACAAGAACCCCAACAGAAACCTGCAGATCCAGCTCAACACTGACGGGCCCATTAAGTATGTGGAGGTTCTGGGAGGAGACATGATGTCTCAGAGTCAGTCCTTTGGCTCCTATCTCTCTCCAATGTCAGAATTCAGTGATCTCACCCTCGTTAAGCCCAGCAGCACCACAAACTTTACAGACACGCTAAACGTGCTTGATGCGTCATTACCAGACAGCGCGTGGACGTTCGAGAGCCAACAGGTGAGACAAATAAAACGTTTGGTACATTCAGAGCTGTCATTTGTATCTAAAACCAAATATGTCTCTAATATCGCATTGTGTGTTTTGCGAGTTCATTCATTCATTCATATATATATATATATATATATATATATGTGTGGGTTAAAGTGTGCTGAGAATAATTAATTGAGCACATTTCAGAACCGCAGCTGTGGACAGCGACACGCTCATAAAGTTGATAGTTTCCCCAAATATAATACATTTTAACTGGTTGTTTGACTTATATGACTTCAGCTAGTTAACTTGGAAATAACACTCCATTGAATTTAGCTTTATTTATTTTTATTCAATGTCTTCTTTTTTTTTTTTTTTTTTTTTTTTGCAGCATCATTTTGTGGTTGCATGCCAGAAGACAATTTCCATATAAAAAGAGTTAAATTTGCTTCTTGTGGAAACATACCATCAAAATTCCATTTGATACTATTTTACATGTAGAGAAAATATTTTGTCCATTCGTATAAATGCAAGTACACCTATATGTGTTTTCATTTTGTAACAATTCAGTTCTAGGAGGAAAATGAGCATGTTCCCCTTTAAGAGAGACTCTGTCCTCTATTGGACAGTAGCGCATTGAGCTCAGTGCCAATAAGGTGCGAGACTACACAAAGGGATCTACTCCCTCCCTTAGCAGGAAAGGGCTACAATGAGTGATATGAGCTGAAGGAGAATGCACTCGCGGTTATGAAGCTGATCACTACAAAACCGACCCCTCGATCGAAATGGATTTGCGATCTTAACATTAGAAGAAAATCAACGTTTTTTTCTGGATACATGCGAAGCACTCATTGATGGAAAGGTTCAAAGCATCGTGGAAATGAGAAGCATCCGAGTGTGGAAACAGGCAGCGCGTTGGCTGTTTGTTTTCCCTCTGTTATGGCAATACAATTGGAGCCCAAATTCGCTATATTATACCAGAGGAACTAAAAGAAGGGTCTGTTGTTGGAAACATTGCAAAGGACATTGGTCTGGACATTTCAGACATCGCAAATCGTAAGTTACGGATAGCCTCTGATTCTAGTACGCAATATTTTAGTGTGGATACAAGGAATGGTGAGCTGATAGTCAATGGTAGAATAGACCGAGAGGCGCTCTGTGGACAAAGCGCCAGTTGTCTCATGCCGTTACAACTGGTTATAGAAAATCCATTGCAGTTATATCGTGTGAATATTGAGATACAAGATATCAATGACAATGCACCGAATTTTCATACAAAAGATAATGTTTTGAAAATAGCTGAATCGGTAGCTGTGGGCGCAAAATTTCCATTTGAAAGTGCAGAGGATTTAGATGTCGGTAGCAATAGTCTCAAATCCTATACTTTGAGTAATAACGCTTTTTTTCGTTTAAATGTGAAAACACTTGAAGATGGTAAGAAAGTACCAGAGTTAATAATTGATAAACCACTTGACCGAGAGAAACAGTCTGTACATAAGCTCATTTTAACAGCATTAGACGGTGGCGATCCTGTCAAATCTGGAACTATTATGATACAAGTAATTGTTCAAGATATTAATGACAATGAGCCAAAATTTGAACAATCGCAATATAAAGCATCTGTGCAGGAGAGTACGACATTTGGTTCAAGCGTGTTAACTGTAAAAGCCACTGACTTAGATGAGGGCCTTAACGGCGAAATACAGTATTTTTTCGGTGCACATACACCAGATCACGTGAGAAATATTTTCAGTATCAATGTTGAAACCGGAGATATTACAGTGATTGGAAAACTAGATTACGAGTTGACAAAATTATACACGTTTGATCTCAGCGCTAAAGACAAAGGGAGCCCAGAACAGGAGGGCCATTCTTCAGTGAGGCTGCACATCATTGATGAGAATGACAATATTCCCGAAATCATTTTGACATCTTTACCTAGCCCAGTGTCAGAGAATGCATCAGTCGGTACAGTTGTAGCTTTAATCAACGTTAAGAGACTTAGATTCTGGTAATAACGGAAAAGTAAATCTTACCGTCTCTTCTCGTTTTCCTTTTAAACTAAAACCAGCATTTGACAATCACTATTCTTTGGTAACTGACTCACGCTTGGACCGCGAAGCTAATGCAGAATATGACATAGAATTAGAAGCAACAGACTCTGGTGTACCATCTTTAAAATCTAGGAAAACTTTAAATGTTAAAATACTTGATGTGAATGACAACCCTCCCGTATTCTCACAGTCCTTGTACACAGTGTATATAAAGGAAAATAGCCCACCGGGTGCTTCATTGTTTTCAGTATCTGCGTCTGATATTGACCAAGATAAGAACGCAATACTGAGTTACTCAATTCTAGATTTAAGCTCAAATCAGATTCCAGCATCATCTTATTTTTATATCAACTCTGAGAACGGAACTATTTACAGCATGAGCTCATTTGATTATGAGAAAACAAAATTGTTCAGTGTTACAGTTCAAGCTAAAGATCATGGCTCTCCATCTCTGAGCAGTAACGCCACTGTTCATGTGTTTATTCTGGACCATAACGATAACGCTCCTGCTGTCATTTACCCGTCCACATCCATGGGGTCTGTCCCTCATCAGAGGATGCCCCGTTCTGCTAAAGCAGGACATCTCGTCACTAAGGTAACAGCAGTGGACGCGGACTCGGGTCATAACGCTTGGCTCTTCTACAGGCTCGCGGAGGCCACGGACGCGTCACTGTTTAGTGTGAATTTACATACGGGAGAGGTGAGGACTAAACGCGCTGTTTCAGAGCAGGATGACCCCTCTCAGAGACTGATGATAGAGATAAAGGATAATGGAGAACCGATCCAGTCCACCACAGTCACAGTGGATATACTGATAGAGGACGGGTTTCATGAACCCATCTCAGACTATAGAGAGAAAACCATCGAGCCCAACAAGAAAAGCGGTAAAATTACTTTATACCTGATCATCTCTTTAGCCGCTGTGTCCTTGTTGTGTCTGATGACGTTCTTCATCTTACTGGTGAAATGTGCGCGAGGCAGTAGAGGCGGCTCAAGCTGCTGTATCAGGCGTACTGATTCTGGATACAAGAACCCCAACAGAAACCTGCAGATCCAGCTCAACACTGACGGGCCCATTAAGTATGTGGAGGTTCTGGGAGGAGACATGATGTCTCAGAGTCAGTCCTTTGGCTCCTATCTCTCTCCAATGTCAGAATTCAGTGATCTCACCCTCGTTAAGCCCAGCAGCACCACAAATTTTACAGACACACTAAACGTGCTTGATGCGTCATTACCAGACAGCGCGTGGACGTTCGAGAGCCAACAGGTGAGACGCAGAATAATTAATTACCTCAGCATCGATAGATGTTTTCTGTGTTTTTGTTATTTTAAACAGTGCAAAAAGACATTTTAAGATATACACATGGTGTGCGAGCGGATGTGTGTGCGTGTGTGGGCTTGTAAACCACATTATGGGGACAAAATGTCCCCACAAAGATGGCAATATCCGATATCCGTTTTGTCTTTGGTCCCTATGAGGACAACGGTTGTGTTTATTTTGAATGTAGGCTATAAATGCAGAACGTTTTCTGTGATGATGGGTAGGTTAATGGACCCATACAACCACAACACGTGTGTTTGTGTGTGTGTGACGGCGGCGGGGCGGTTGGCTCAAAGCTACTTTTGAGCATAACAATTTTGGACAGAGGTCAGGATCAGTATTATGATATATATGAAACTGAGATAATGTCGAAGTTTTTTTTTTTCCTGTGTTCAGCACTTTGGACTGGACAGCTCCCATAACGACATGACAGTTTTAGGTGCTAATTTATGCTGGTTTGGAAGACATTGTTGCATCATTTATTTCAGAAATAATAATAATAAACATAAATAAACAAATAAAATGTTCTCTAACAATTATTTACCACTTAATTTTTAAGAAAAACTAAATTACTCTTGCTCTTCCCTAGCTGCTATGCTCAAATGTGCTCCCACTTTCATGATGTTTTGCGTACAATAGAATTTGCTCATCTAAATAACTCTGAGATAAGCTGCATTTGATATTTTCTAGCACAACTCTCCACTAGATGCCGTAGCACCACCGAGGGCTGGTTATGCCTTTAAGAAACCGCAGAGCATCTATTGGATGAGTGAGCGTTGAGCTCTCTACCAATCGTGCTTTAGACAGTACAAAGGGATCTACTCCCTCCCCCAACCAGAGGAGGAGTACAATGATGAGCTGTAGTGCGAGAGGAAACATGAGCGCTTTATGAGGCTGATCACCACAACGAGGATGCGTTGAATAGACGTAATTGTTTGAAAATGGAGAACAGCATTCTGATTTTCTATGGATATACGATCAAGATTTGTTGATGGGAATATCAAGCGCAACAGAGAAATGAAGCACAGGAGGATCAGAGGGTGGAAATGGGCAGCGCTTTGGCTGTTCGCTTTCTCTCTATTGTGGAATACAGTTGGAGCTCAGATTCGCTACACAATACCTGAAGAGTTAAAGGAAGGATCTATCGTTGGGAATATCGCGAAGGATCTTGGTTTTGACATCTCAGATATCGCCGAGCGTAAGTTGCGGATAGCATCTGAATCAAATAGACAGTATTTCAATGTGGATTCAGGGAAGGGTGATCTGGTTGTAAATGGCAGAATAGACAGAGAAACGCTCTGTGGACAAAGCGCCAGTTGTCTGATGCCATTGCAGATCGTTATTGAGAATCCATTACAGTTACATAAAGTTGAAATAGAAATACAAGATATAAATGATAATGCACCAAACTTCCACAATAAAAATGGCGAATTATACATTTCTGAACTGACTGCTCCAGGCGCTCGATTTCCCCTTGAAATTGCCGAGGACCTCGATGTTGGCAGCAATAGCCTAAAGACTTATTCTCTGAGCAATAACAACTTCTTCCGTTTAAATTTAAAGACACTTAAAAACGGAAGACAAATACCAGAGCTAGTGCTTGATAAATCACTAGATAGAGAGAAACAAGCTGTTCACAAGCTAATATTAACAGCTCTGGATGGCGGTAATCCGGTAAAATCTGGCACATCTTTACTGCAAATAATTGTTCAAGATTTTAATGACAACGAACCGACATTTGAAGTTGCTGCATACAAAGCATCTGTTCTAGAAAGCGCAGTTGTTGGTTCAAGTGTGATCAAAATAAAAGCAACAGATTTGGATGAAGGTCCTAATGGTGAGATACAGTATTCATTCTCTGCGCACACGCCTGAATTTATTAGAAATATTTTTAGTGTGAACGCTGAAACCGGCGAAATAACAGTAGCTGGAAATTTAGATTACGAGACTACCAAATCATATACATTTGATGTCTGTGCTAAAGACAAAGGAAATCCACAGCTCGAGGGACAGTCATCGGTTCAAATAGATATCATAGATGAAAATGACAACCCTCCAGAGATTATATTAACATCTTTACCGAGCCCTGTACCTGAAAATGCAACGGTGGGAACTGTGGTTGCTCTGATTACCGTCAAAGATCTGGACTCCGGTAATAATGGCAAAGTTGAGCTAATTGTTTCTGCGGATGTTCCATTTAAATTAAAGCCAGCTTTTGATAGCTATTATTCACTGATAACGGATTCTTTCTTAGATCGTGAGTTTCATTCTGAATATAATGTAGAAATACAGGCCATAGACTCTGGTGTTCCACCCTTAAAAACTGTTAAGACTGTAAATGTAAAAGTGCTTGATGTAAATGACAACCCTCCAATATTTTCACAATCCTCATATAATGTTTACATTAACGAAAATAATCTGGCAGGTGTTTCATTGTTTTCTGTTTCTGCGTCTGATATTGACCAAAATAAAAACGCTATACTTGCTTACTCGATTTTGGATTTAAGTTCAAGTCAAGTTCCAGCATCATCTTATTTTTATATCAATTCTGAGAATGGAACTATTTACAGCATGAGCTCATTTGATTATGAGAAAATTAAACTCATCAGCATCGTAGTTCAAGCTAAAGATCATGGCACTCCATCTCTGAGCAGTAACGCCACTGTTCATGTGTTTATTCTGGACCATAACGATAACGCTCCTACTGTCATTTACCCGTCCACATCCATGGGGTCTGTCCCTCATCAGAGGATGCCCCGTTCTGCTAAAGCAGGACATCTCGTCACTAAGGTAACAGCAGTGGACGCGGACTCGGGTCATAACGCCTGGCTCTTCTACAGGCTCGCGGAGGCCACGGACGCGTCACTGTTCAGTGTGAATTTACATACGGGAGAGGTGAGGACTAAACGCGCGGTTTCAGAGCAGGATGACCCCTCTCAGAGACTGATGATAGAGATAAAGGATAATGGAGAACCGATCCAGTCCACCACAGTCACAGTGGATATACTGATAGAGGACGGGTTTCACGAACCCATCTCAGACTATAGAGAGAAAACCATCGAGCCCAACAAGAAAAGCGGTAAAATTACTTTATACCTGATCATCTCTTTAGCCGCTGTGTCCTTGTTGTGTCTGATGACGTTTTTTATCCTACTGGTGAAATGTGCGCGAGGCAGTAGAGGCGGCTCAAGCTGCTGTATCAGGCGAACTGATTCTGGATACAAGAACCCCAACAGAAACCTGCAGATCCAGCTCAACACTGACGGGCCCATTAAGTATGTGGAGGTTCTGGGAGGAGACATGATGTCTCAGAGTCAGTCCTTTGGCTCCTATCTCTCTCCAATGTCAGAATTCAGTGATCTCACCCTCGTTAAGCCCAGCAGCACCACAAACTTTACAGACACGCTAAACGTGCTTGATGCGTCATTACCAGACAGCGCGTGGACGTTCGAGAGCCAACAGGTGAGACGTAGAATACTTAATTCAGTATCCAGATAGAATTGTGTAATACTTGTATTCTTCAAAACGGTGCATAAATATAATTTCACATTTATTGCACCTTTAATTACACGTTTATCGGAGCGTCTCTATTTTGGACAGAAATCACGACCAGCAAGAATTTCTGTATAGCTTTATTTTTTATTTTATATATATTTTTTTTACAAATTTAAGAAATTGTAGAAAAAAACTTGAAAAAAAACATCACTGGTGTGCATCTTGAGACAAAACAATGACATTGAATTTTTTTTAATTCAACAATGTCAAATAAATTTCACTGATGTGCAAATTTAATGTTTAACCACCTTTTCGCACAATATTAGATGTCATGTCGATCGAAACTCCTGAGATAAACGTTTTCAGACTGCGTTCAGCACTTTGGGCTGGACAGCTCCCGTAACCCTACGACTCTGCAGGGACAGGCAATGCCAGTCCTGGAGTGCTGCTGTCCTGCAGAGTCTAGCTCCGACCCTAATCAAACACACCTGAAACAGGCTATTCAATGTCTTCAGGACATCACTAAGGCTGCAGGCCAGTGACGGTTCTTATAGGGTTGGAAGCTAAACTCTGCAGGACAGCGGCACAACAGGACCTATTGTGTCTATCCCTGCTCTAAAGTTTTAGAAGGAATTGTTGCAACAACAAAAAATTTAATCTGTTTATTGGGAAAATTTACTTTTAAAATTTTTTAAATTAAATATGCAAAAAGGTTTAAATAACACTTTAAAATACTTTAATTGTTTTGTTTTGTCATTTTGCGTACAGAAACATTTGCCTCTCTGAGTAGCTAAGAAACTAGATACTATCTGTAGAATATTACACATTTTAGTTCACAGTTCTCCGCTAGATGCCGTAACACACTACAAAGGGCTGGTTTAAGCTTTTAAGAAACAGCAGAGCATCTATTGGATGAGTGAGGGTTGAGCTCTGTACCAATCGTGCTTTAGACAGTACAAAGGGATCTACTCCCTCCCCCAACCAGAGGAGGAGTACAATGATGAGCTGTAGTGCGAGAGGAAACATGAGCGCTTTATGAGGCTGATCACCACAACGAGGATGCGTTGAATAGACGTAATTGTTTGAAAATGGAGAACAGCATTCTGATTTTCTATGGATATAAGATCAAGATTTGTTGATTGGAATATCAAGCGCAACAGAGAAATGAAGCACAGGAGGATCAGAGGGTGGAAATGGGCAGCGCTTTGGCTGTTCGCTTTCTCTCTATTGTGGAATACAGTTGGAGCTCAGATTCGCTACACAATACCTGAAGAGTTAAAGGAAGGATCTATCGTTGGGAATATCGCGAAGGATCTTGGTTTTGACATCTCAGATATCGCCGAGCGTAAGTTGCGGATAGCATCTGAATCAAATAGACAGTATTTCAATATGGATTCAGGGAAGGGTGAACTGGTTGTAAATGGCAGAATAGACAGAGAAACGCTCTGTGGACAAAGCGCCAGTTGTCTGATGCCATTGCAGATCGTTATTGAGAATCCATTACAGATGCATAACGTAGAGATAGAAATACAAGACATTAATGACAATGCACCAAACTTTCATACTAAAGATGCCACATTAAAAATATCTGAAATGACTTCTGCCGGCGCACGATTTCCCCTTGAAAGCGCCGAGGACCTCGATGTTGGCAGCAATAGCCTAAAGACTTATTCTTTGAGTAATAACAATCTTTTCCGTCTTAATATAAAAACTTTAAAAGATGGAAGAATGGTCCCAGAACTTGTGGTTGAAAAACCTTTAGATAGAGAGAAACAGTCTGTTCACAAGCTAATTTTAACAGCTCTGGATGGCGGTAATCCGGTAAAATCTGGCACATCTTTACTGCAAATAATTGTTCAAGATGTAAACGACAACGAACCAGCATTTGAAGTTGCTGCATACAAAGCATCTGTTCTAGAAAGCGCCGTTGTTGGATTCAAGTGTGATCAAAATCAAAGCAACAGATTTGGATGAAGGTCCTAATGGTGAGATACAATATTTATTGGGTGCGCACACGCCTGAGCTTGTAAGAAATGCGTTTACTGTAAACGCTGAAACCGGTGAAATAACAGTCATTGGAAAATTAGATTACGAGACAAAAAAAACGTACACGTTTGATGTCTGTGCTAAAGACAAAGGGAATCCAGAGCTCGAGGGACAGTCATCGGTTCAGATAGATATCATAGATGAAAATGACAACCCTCCAGAGATTATATTAACATCTTTACCGAGCCCTGTACCTGAAAATGCAACGTTGGGAACTGTGGTGGCTCTGATTACCGTCAAAGATCTGGACTCCGGTAATAATGGTAAAGTTGAGCTAATTGTCTCCCCGGATGTACCGTTTAAATTAAAACCTTCCCATAATTATTATTCCTTGATAACTGACTCATTTCTTGACCGTGAGGTTCATTCTGAGTATAGTGTAGAAATACTGGCTATAGACTCTGGTGTCCCACCATTAAAAACTGCGAAAACTGTAAATATTAAAGTGCTTGATGTAAATGACAACCCTCCCGTATTCTCACAGAACTCATATAACGTTTACATTAACGAAAACAATCTTGCAGGCACTTCATTGTTTTCTGTATCTGCGTTTGATATTGACCAGGATAAAAACGCTCTACTTACATATTCAATCCTGGATTCAAGTTCTAATCACGTTCCAGCGTCATCTTATTTTTATATCAACTCTGAGAATGGAACCATTTATTGCATGAGCACCTTTGATTATGAAAAGGCAAAATTGTTCAGTTTTCTAGTTCAGGCTAAAGATCATGGCTCTCCATCTCTGAGCAGTAACGCCACTGTCCATGTGTTTATTCTGGACCGGAACGATAACGCACCTGCTGTAATTTACCCGTCCACATCCATGGGGTCTGTCCCTCATCAGAGGATGCCCCGTTCTGCTAAAGCAGGACATCTCGTCACTAAGGTAACAGCAGTGGACGCGGACTCGGGTCATAACGCCTGGCTCTTCTACAGGCTCGCGGAGGCCACGGACGCGTCACTGTTCAGTGTGAATTTACACACGGGAGAGGTGAGGACTAAACGCGCTGTTTCAGAGCAGGATGACCCCTCTCAGAGACTGATGATAGAGATAAAGGATAATGGAGAACCGATCCAGTCCACCACAGTCACAGTGGATATACTGATAGAGGACGGGTTTCATGAACCCATCTCAGACTATAGAGAGAAAACTATCGAGCCCAACAAGAAAAGCGGTAAAATTACTTTATACCTGATCATCTCTTTAGCCGCTGTGTCCTTGTTGTGTCTGATGACGTTTTTCATCTTACTGGTGAAATGTGCGCGAGGCAGTAGAGGCGGCTCAAGCTGCTGTATCAGGCGAACTGATTCTGGATACAAGAACCCCAACAGAAACCTGCAGATCCAGCTCAACACTGACGGGCCCATTAAGTATGTGGAGGTTCTGGGAGGAGACATGATGTCTCAGAGTCAGTCCTTTGGCTCCTATCTCTCTCCAATGTCAGAATTCAGTGATCTCACCCTCGTTAAGCCCAGCAGCACCACAAACTTTACTGACACGCTAAACGTGCTTGATGCGTCATTACCAGACAGCGCGTGGACGTTCGAGAGTCAACAGGTGAGCTGAGAAAAATTATAAATGTGCTACTTAACCAACAGACCATGCAAAATGTATATTATAAAGTGTATATAAATAATTAATTAAAGTGCTTCAGCGTGTACGTTTAAACAACAATAAAATCAGAAGTGGACTTTCGCTGTCTACGCTCCGTTTCAGTGGCCTTGATCCTTGGATTGCTTTGTCCACTCCAGGACTGAGTTTGCTAACATGTCACAAGTACAATTGTCACATAAAAGTATATTTCAATATGAAAACCACAGCTTGCCAAGTTAAAGAAAAGTTAAAATTATTCGGAGCAGCATGCCATTGTAATTCACAGGAACCAAAAAAAAAAAAAACTCCTAGAAATATTACTACTGAGAATGTGAATACAGGAGTCACTGTTTTATGATCAACCCGGAATTCATACTCATGCTGACTCAAGCGATGTGAGACATATAGGCCTAGTCTATTTTTTTTATGTTGACAGATTGTTGTGCTTTTGGGTTTTGTGCTTATTTTGAATGAAATAGTTTAATACGTTTATGAATTATTGTTTTGGCACACCTGGTCGAGTGGCGCTATAGTCTTCTAAAATCGGGTTTTAATTCTGGTATGTTGAAGTAGCGCAAACAAGTCCTTTGGTTCCTATTCCTTTTTTTTTTTTTTTTTTTTTGGTTGTTGTTTTCTCATAACAGTGGAATGAACTTAAAATACCCTTAGTATATGTGCCTTAGTCACGATAAGAATTATATCTATAGAAAGCTTGAAATGTGAAGTTAATTAGCCTATGTAATCCACATGAAACCAACGAGAGAGGTAATCTGCTCAAAATGATGTTTTTTTATGCGCACTTCCCAAATGGCAAGGCACAAGAGTAAAAATCTTGCTCTAAGAATTCAAATGTAAAAAAAGAAAGTAAATATATATTTTCAAAATGTTCTGATATTGTAGTTCATAATTATTTAATAAATGCAGCTGCACAAAATACTCACGTTCGTGATTTATTTTTGATAGAAAAACCCAAAAAACATTTCAAAAACATCACCCCACTCTGCTTTTTCAAAAGGTCCTCTTGATATTTATAAAAATATAGGCTATATGCTGACATTTTAAAAAATGTTGTATGGTAACATTCATAATAATTCCCATAGAAATACAGCATTTGTAATTTTTACAGAGAGCATAAAACTATGACGACCAATGATCTCACACTCAGGTGCTGGTGCCTTTAAGAGACAGTTCTCTTGCTATTGGTTATTGCGATTTAAGACTGCACCAATCACATGCAGAATTGCACAAAGAGATCTACTCCCTCCCCCACTGACATCACAACGTTCAGTGCAAGCGGAGGCGAGGGATGCTCTAATCGCTCCGATAAAATGGATTTCAACATATTTTTTAGACATAACGGACAAACTAAATTGTCATCGTGTATTGGGATACCTAGTTTTTTATCATCACGGTGAATCGTCTGTATTGCAAGTCAAAATGACAAAGAGGGTGGCATTCAGATGGTGGAAGCATTATTTGCTCTTCTTTTTCTCTTTCTTCTTTTGTGGAGTACGACAGAAGGACAGACGCGCTACTCAATTCCAGAGGAATTAAACGTGGGCGCTGTTGTTGGAAATATTGCAAAAGATTTAGGTCTGAAAATATCTGAGCTGTATGATCGTAAATTGCGAATAGCCTCTGAATCAGGCACGCAGTATTTCAGCTTGGATTCACGCAGAGGAGAGATAGTGGTTAATGAGAGAATCGACAGAGAGATCCTTTGTGGCGAAAACGCAAATTGTCTGTTACCTCTTCAAATCGTAATTGAGGACCCTTTACAACTTTACAGAGTGGAAGTCGAAATACAGGATATTAATGACAATTACCCGCATTTTCAGTCGACGGACAGCATTTTAAAAATAGCAGAATCTCAGTGTTCCTGGGATGCGCTTTCCTTTGGAGAGCGCAGTAGACCCAGATGTAGGCAGTAACTCTTTGAAATCGTATACTTTGAGTAAAGACGAATGTTTCAGTTTAAAAATAAAAGATCTTGGTGATGGCCGAAAGGTACCTGAATTAGTACTGGATAAACCTTTGGACCGCGAGAAAAAACAATGCATCAGCTAATGTTAACTGCAATAGACGGAGGCAACCCGGTTAGATCTGGAACGTCACAAATTAATGTCACCGTTCTGGATATCAATGACAACAACCCCGTATTTGAGAAAATGTTTACAAAGTAGCTATTGCTGAAAACAGTAAACAAGGCACGACATTTCTAAAAGTTGAGGCAAAAGACTTGGACGAAGGCCCAAATGGAGAGATAAAATATTCCTTAGGGGAGCACATGTCTGATGCGCTGCGCTCATTGTTTCACATCGATGAGAAAACCGGGGAAATGTTTCTAAACGGGGAGTTGGATTATGAAACCACTCCTATGTACAACATTGAGATACGTGCCAGAGACAGAGGTGTCCCCGAAATGGAGGGGCATTGCACGGTGAAAATAGAAGTCTCTGATATTAACGACAATCCACCGCAGATATTGCTTACGTCTAAACCAAGTCCTTTGCGCGAAGACGCGCCAAGCGGGACAGTTGTAGCCTTAATAAGCGCACGGGACATTGACTCTGGTGACAATGGAAAAGTCAGACTACAGACACAGTCTGGCCTTCCATTTATTTTAAAACCTTCTTTCTCAAATGAATATTCGTTGGTCACAAACGGTATTTTGGACCGCGAAACGTTCCCGGAATATAACGTAGAAATCACCGCATTTGACTCTGGCTCGCCGCCTTTAAGTAGCAAAACAATAATTCCAGTTAAAATTCTCGATGTTAACGACAATTCCCCGAAGTTCACTGATAGCGTATATCATGTCTACATAAGAGAGAATAACGCCCCAGGCTCTATTATCTGTTCAGTATCTGCCCAAGACGTTGATGTCGGGGTAAATGGCAAAAATATCATACTCAATTGAGAACCCTAAAGTTTGGGATACCCCAATTTCGTCGTATTTGTACATAAACTCTGACAATGGAAGCATATTTAGCATGCATTCGTTTGATTTCGAAAAAATAAAAGTGTTTGAGGTCATCGTTCAGGCTAAAGATCATGGCTCTCCATCTCTGAGCAGTAACGCCACAGTTTATGTTTTTATTTTTGGACCAGAACGATAACGCTCCTGCTGTCATTTACCCGTCCACATCCATGGGGTCTGTCCCTCATCAGAGGATGCCCCGTTCTGCTAAAGCAGGACATCTCGTTACTAAGGTCACAGCAGTGGACGCAGACTCTGGTCATAACGCTTGGCTCTTCTACAGGCTCGCGGAGGCCACGGACGCGTCACTGTTCAGTGTGAATTTACATACGGGAGAGGTGAGGACTAAACGCGCTGTTTCAGAGCAGGATGACCCCTCTCAGAGACTGATGATAGAGATAAAGGATAATGGAAGCCCAGAGCTTTCCACTACGGTTACGGTGGATATACTGATAGAGGACGGATTTCATGAGCCCATCTCAGACTATTATAAGAAAAACGTAGAGCCTAGCAAAAAAAGTGGAAAAATTACATTATACCTGATCATCTCTTTAGCCGCTGTGTCTTTGTTGTCTTTGGTGACATTTTTCATCTTACTGGTGAAATGTGCGCGAGGCAGTAGAGGCGGCTCAAGCTGCTGTATCAGGCGAACTGATTCTGGATACAAGAACCCCAACAGAAACCTGCAGATCCAGCTCAACACTGACGGGCCCATTAAGTATGTGGAGGTTCTGGGAGGAGACATGATGTCTCAGAGTCAGTCCTTTGGCTCCTATCTCTCTCCAATGTCAGAATTCAGTGATCTCACCCTCGTTAAGCCCAGCAGCACCACAAACTTTACTGACACACTAAACGTGCTTGATGCGTCATTACCAGACAGCGCGTGGACGTTCGAGAGCCAACAGGTGAGACACACTTGTTTCAAGTCAAACAATGTAACTTAAAGTTCATGTTTATACATTCAGTGTAAGTAACAGTGATATAGTGGCGCTTTCAGTACCTTGGACAGCTCCATAATGTGCTTTTGTCTGAGCGAAGTAACTTTCCTCCAATAGAAACGCACGATTTTAACCCCACCCCTTCCACTCTTTTCCAAGACCTCCAACACTTGTTGCTCTAGAGAGCTGTATTTTAGAAACAGAATACAACAGATGAATACAAAACAAAACGTTTAAGATAAACGCATCTAGGAAATGCATAAATTAAAATCTCAAAGGAGTATATAGCTACTAGTGAAAATACTCAATTAAAAATGGAGAGTAAAAAGCTTTTTCAGAGATCTTTTGACTGGGCTGCAGTGTGGATTGTTCTTAATGCTTTGTGTTTTGGAACGCACGCTTCGGGCCTTTTATATTCGACAGCGGAGGAATTCGAAACCAGGAACTGTTGTTGGACTCTTGACTAAAGATTTAGGAATGGACGTTCAAGTGATACTTCTAAGGGAGATGCGAATAATCTCGGAATCTAATGATAAATATGTTGACGTAGACCTGACATCTGGAGCTTTGGTGGTCAAGCAAACAATGGACAGAGAGAGTATGTGCGGAGGAAGTTTACATTGTCACATTCGGATCCAGGTTTCTCTACAAAATCCTTTGGAAATGCACAGCGTTACGATAGAAATTGTGGATGTTAACGACAACGCGCCACTTTTCCAAAGCCGAGACACTTCATTGGAAGTTTCAGAAGCAGCTGCGCCGGGAACGATGTTCCGTTTAGAAAGTGCTCATGACCCTGATGTGGGTGTGAATTCACTGCGCGCTTATTTTCTTAGTCAAAACGATTATTTTATCCTCAAAGTAGAAACTAAAAGTGACGGAACTAAAATACCAATTTTAGTCTTAAACAAGTCTCTTGACAGAGAAAAGACGAGTGAATTTAGCTTAATTTTAACTGCGGTTGATGGTGGAAGTGCAGAAAAGTCTGGAAATAGTGCCATTTTTATAAATATTTTAGATGTCAATGACAATGCGCCACACTTTAATAATCCAACAAAAAGAGTCACGCTTTTAGAAAATTCACCTCATGGATCATTAGTTACAATTCTTAATGCCTCCGATGCCGATCATGGTCAAAATGGTGAAATATTTTACACGTTCGATAAATACACCCCTGAAAACGTTTTGAAACTCTTTAGCGTGGATTCTATGACTGGCGAAATTAGAGTTACAGGACTAGTCGATCACGAACTCGCTAACGTGTATGACGTCACTATTCTCGCTAGGGACAAAGGAATACCTCCCATGGAGGGTTCGTAGCAACATCAAAATTGAGATTATTGACGTGAATGACAACACCCCTGCTATCAGCATTAATGTGGTTTCCCCTGTAATCTCTGAAGATGTGAGTTCAGGCACTGTCATAGCCCTCATCAAAGTCAGAGATGAAGACACAGGGAAAAATGGTGAAGTGAGTGTGCAAATCCCTCATGGGTTGCCTTTCAAGATGAGTTCGCCATATAAGGGGCTATTTACTTTATTGACCGATGGCCAGCTGGACAGAGAGGCTTTGGCTGAATACACCATCACCATGATGGTAACAGACTCTGGTTCCCCGCCTGATTCCTCGCAGGAATCTTTTGTGTTGCGTCTTTCAGATGTTAATGATAACCCCCCAGTCTTTTCACAGCCTTCTTACTCAGTAGACATAGCTGAAAACAATGCCCCAAATGCTCCCCTTCTGTCCGTGACTGCATCCGACCCAGATGTGGGGGAGAATTCTACAGTTTCCTTCTCGATTCTGGAGAGCGAGGCTCTCGGTATGTCCGTGTCTTCATACGTGTATATTAACCCAGATAGTGGACATATATATGCTTTGAGAAAGTTTGACTATGAGCAACTGAATGCGTTTCAATTTGTGGTGCAGGTTCTTGATAGAGGAACTCCATGTCAAAGCTCCAACACCACCGTGCATGTGTTTATTAAAGACCAGAATGATCACCCTCCTGTTCTTATATACCCTGCACCCCATCTGATAGGACACTGCAGTTTTTAGTACCAAGCACACTCGGTATCTGGATACCTAGTCAATCGCATCACATTTGTGGATGGTGACAGTGGCCACAATGCCTGGTTATTCTACAGAATCTCAGGCCTTGATGCTGAAATGTTTCACATAGGTGCACATACCGGAGAGCCTGCGAACAGCCCGTAAACTTACAGCCGAGGACAACAAATCTGTCTTTAGTCTCACCGTGATTGTCAGAAGATAACGGCAGGCCTTCTCTCTCCGCTGAGCATTGTAGTTAACGTCACCCTGGCTGAAAAAGCCTCAGACGCCTCTTCTGAACACAGGAGCTCTAACTCCAAAAGACCAACTGGGCCTGACCTCACTTTGTATCTTATCATCACTTTATCCTTCATTATTGCAGTCTCATTCCTGGCTACCATTGTTTTAGCAGTGCGCTGGCTCGGCCAACATGGTTACATTATGTGCCTCATGCAAAAACTTGGTTTCAAGCACGCAACTCGTGAGCACCAACACAATGACCTCCACCTGCAGCTAAATACTGACGGTCCTGTTAGATACATGGAGGTCGTTAGGGGCCTCTTGGGATTTCCACAAACACACATATACTCCTGGTTTCTCCACCATCTCCAGCAGAAGTGACTTTGTGTTTGTTAAGGCGCACACAGAGCAATCTAAGCATGCGACTGTCAAAAAGACTCTTCACTCACTCACTCATGAAGGTGAGAGTACAAGGAAACAATGCTCTAGCTTTTAAAAGTTTGAGGTTGGTAAGATAAATGCATTTAAAAGAAATCTCCTATGCTCACCAAGACAACTCTATTTTACTCATCTTCATTAAATGCAGAGTCATTGTAAAGAACTGTTTTCTATTTTAATGTCACATGATCCTTCAGAAATCAGTCTAAAATGCTGATTTGGTGCTCAAGAAATATTTTTGATTTGACAGTCAATTGAAGTTCCAAAGAACTGCATTTATTTGAAATAGAAATCTTTTGAAAAATTATAAATGTATTTACTGTTGTCTTTGACTAATTTGACTAATAAGCTGCATGTTTTTGTGGTCACATGAAACTCATGCTGTACAAACAACCCGATCACACTAAATGCGTCTTTATAGCACGCATGTGTATTGTCATGTAATATATACGCTAAAGTGAGTTTTTACCGTGCATATGATACGCATTGGTTGGTTAGGTTAGGTTTAGGTGTGGGGTTGGGTGCGTGTGTATTATACGCAAATGAACTGCGTATCAATTGCACGCGAAAAACTGCATCTCATATGCACGTAAAAACTCATTTCCACGTATAAATTACACGACAAAACACGATGCGTATTATAGAGACGCATTTACGTGAGAATATGTCCACAAATTACTATTGACGCAGGCTTCAGTCTCTATGACTCACTTTTTGGACAAAGCACTCTGTAATGCCAAGTGTATTAATAATCAGGCCATGTTCAGAGCTATTTTCAGGACCAATGACACAGCGGATAATTCAACAATATGAATCTGAGAAGAAAATAGTCAAATGTTCTGCAGTAAGATGAAGCTGACTTTTGTAATCATTATGATTTAGAAATAGAAGCAGTTGGATAAAGCTGTATGCATGCTATGCAGTCCAAAATAGCAGACTGTTTTTTGTGAATTCTGCACAAGAGTTTAGAAGATCACTTTGGCTTTGCACAGGCCTTGAATAACCTCTTGCAACTTAATGGCTCAACCTAGTGTGGCAACATGCAGCATAATTGTGTGGGATACAAAGGAAATTAAAACAAATAAGGCAAAATTATGAAATATTGTGGAGGGGATGTATCCACAATCCACCCACAGGTGAGCTCATATTTTGTTTAATACAGACTTGTGTGTATTTTCCTCATGCACACGCACTCATGCATGAAGGCGACATGATCGAAGTTTCAATTATTCACACACACTCTTCCTCAACCTATTTCCAACCCTATGTCTGTTTTTTTGTTGCTCTGTTTCTCACTACTATTTTTTCTTTATGTTCTGGCGAAGGTGCAGTTTCAAACAGTCCTGAGGAGAAACGTGTTTCAAAGTGTACTTTGATGTCAATAATACAAATTTGTGTTTCAGAACTACAACCTCCTATGACGGGATGGAGGGACCTGCTCTCCAGAACATGCAACTAGTGCATATGAATCTGTGCCAAACAAGATTTTGACAAAAAATATTTTCTTCTTATTTTCAGCAAAAGCCACCTAACTCGGATTGGCAATTCCCTCCAAACCAGAGGCCCGGACCAAGCGGGTGAGTGTTGGATACAATTTACTTGTCGCAAAAACCTATAAGTAACATTTGAGATTATCCACATGGTATTACGTTCTCTGTTTATAAATAGTTTTAATGTAATCGGTCTAAATCCAATGAGATAGCATGTTCAGGGAACATTTGAATGCCCAGATCTTTAGTGGTCACCTTCTTAAGTTAGTCAGCAAGAAGAGTTAAAGGAGTAGTTCACTTTAAAAAAAAAAAAGCTTTTGCTGAAAATTTACTCACCCATGTCATCGAAAATATCCATGTCATTCTTTCTTCAGTCGAAAAGAAATTAAGTTTTTTGATGAAAACATTACGGTTGGTATGAAGAATTGAGTATCGATTGGAACCGGGACTAACTTTTCGATTTTCCCGGAATTGTTCAAAAGTTAAAATTTGGATTCCTAGTTTCGATATTCACAGACCGCCGACCGGAAGAAGAAACCGCTGAACAACACCAACGAAGAAGCGTCTACCGGGAATATTGGCATAACCGCGCGAGTCGAACATGAGTAGCTTACGTCTGCGATCCAAAGTGTGGCTTCACTTTTCTAAAAATAACGAAATATCGGCAAAATTCAAAATTTGTGACAAAAGGAGTATTTGTGACAGAAGGAGTATTTCCTTCAGAAAGACCGTTCGTTAGCAAGGTTAGCTAAACTTTTTTGACCCTGCCTCTTAAAAGAATCCGAATCGAGAATCGTTAGGAACCGGAATCGAAACAAGGAATCGAAATCGGAATCAGAATCGTTCAAATTCAAACGATACCCAACCCTAGAAAACATTCCAGGATTTTTCTCCATATAATGGACTTTACTGGTAACCAAACGGTGCAAGGTCCAAAAGACCGTTTCAGTGCAAACTGAAAACTGTTCAAAGGGCTTTAAACGATTCCAGACAATGAATAAGGGTCTTATCAAGCAAAAAACGATCGCTCATTTAAAAAAAGCTCAATGGTTGCCTTGCTCTGTTCTGTGATGCGCGTCGTGACTCTCCTGTTCGAACTCGTTCATCAAAATGAACGAATCTTTTCGTGTCATTTGGTTCATTCAACAAACGAATTGAACGAATTGACTCGGGAAAAATCCTGGAATGTTTTCATCAAAAACCTTAATTTCTTTTCGACTGATGAAAGAAAGACATAGACATCCTGGATGACATGGGGCTGAGTAAATTATCAGCAAAAGTTCTTTTTTTAAAAGTGAACTACTCCTTTAAGGAGATACTCAGACAAAACATATGTAGAATATAACTGATTTATTTTTAAATTTCCGTTTGTGTTTTCATCCCTACATTTAGTCCAAAATACATTATTGCCATTATACTGTATATCCCAATGACAAGTCACCCCTGTTCTATAATCCTGTAAATAAATCAAACCCTGCAAAAGAATCCTGTGTAGAAAATCCAGCAAAAATAAAACTCTGCAAAAGAAATCACGTGGAAAAAAAATCTTGCAAAAGCACCTTATATATTATTTATGACAGCAATCATCCGATTAAAACATACAAAGGCTAACCAACTCCCTGTGAGACACAACGTCTTTATAGTACCGCATATAAGGTTTAAACTTGAAACACCCATCCTTGTGCTCCGGCTCAGGTCTCGTCCTCACTGGACGTGGGGCGATTGAGTGACAGCTGCATGCTCCTGTGCTTATCTTTCAGTCAACAAAGGTTCCACACCCTGCAGCAGAGATGGACTCCATACGAGAAGTGCCAGGTAGAGTGAAGGCGAAGAGAAGGCTAGTGTGTGGTAGCGTTTGGCTTCACCTGGTGTGTGGCCTTCTAGTGCTGTGTTTAGGTCGTTCAGATTATGTGTCCTGCAGCTTCCAGCGACATGCTGTGTCCAGTCTGTTCCAACATATATCTATGTAAACGCAAATTACAAGCAGTTCCGTTCATTAAAGAATAAGGCTTTTGGATGTGTGTGTATCGCTGATAGCTGTTCGTTGCATCTTGCTCTGCGGGTTGTTGTCGCACTGTGTTTACCTGTGCTAAACTTGTTTGTTCCAATTTGGTTTATTTTGGCTTTGTAGAGCCAAGTCTGTGAAGTCTGTCCCTAAAGAGTAGAGAATTATTTCTGTCCTCATGTACAGACCACGTTAGCTGTTTGTGTGGGCAGAGAGAGTAAAAAAAACCCTGCTTTTTATTCATATGACATTTTGAAACTGAGCAGCCTGTAATAAGAAATATACTTAAAGGTATAGTTCACCCCAAAAATGTTAATTCTGTCATCACAAGATAATTCTGTCAACAAGATATTTCAAATTATTTCAAACACTAGTTCCCATTGAATTCCACTGTTTCATTGAAGAAAAAGAAAGTCCTAAAGGTTTGAAAAAAAAAAAAAACATTAGGTTGACTAAATGAGAAATGTTTAATTTGGGGGTGAACTATCCCTTTAAATAAGGGCAAAGTGTATGTGTTGTCATGTCACATGGTGTAAACAGACCAAAAAAGGTATTCTGATCATCTCATCTGGCTGTTTACGTCATGTTTACCTCGGCTCTGTCGACTTTAGCCTCCATTTTCTGACTGAACTGCACTGCACTGTGTCCTGCCCTGTCACACAAAATGGCTGTCTCAGCTAATGAACCTGGGTCCGTTTATGCTAGCAAACTTGGTGGCTGCTGTTCTCTCATATGCGTGCGAAAGGTAAAATGTGAGGAAAAAGCACCATGAATGAGTTTGAGCATACGTCGAGTCGCTAACCCTGTTCTCTCTTGTGTAGGGCTGGAGTGCGTCCTGACGCAGGCAGGTGCCGGCCCTGGTGTGATAGCGGGAACAGGACCGTGGCCCAACCCCCTATCCGAAGCTGAACAGCTCCAGGCTCTGATGGCGGCAGCCAACGGTGAATCTCAATCTCACTTATAACTTGGGGAGAAAGCACATGTAGCCTTTGCTATATTTCACAGATTTAACTTTTGAACCAGCAAAACTTAGCTTGTAAGAAGAAATTGTCCTTCTTGCTGATCAGCTTACGCGTAAATTTTCATGACAATCTTGCTGGTTAAGCTAATTAAGCAACTTGCCGAGGGCAAATCAGCCCACCAGCATCCAAAACACATGCTGGTCTGTGAAGGAGGAAAGACTATCCACATTAACTGTATTTGATCCACCAGTCCTCAAGATCACATTCTGAAGAGCGTTAGAAACTGGGCGATGTAAGGAGAGAGATGAGAGAGAGAGCAGTTTCTAGGGCACAATGGATTTTACAATTTATTGACTGTTATAGAGTCAAACTAATTGAGTGTAAAGAGACAAAGGAGACTTTCTCCCTCTCAGCAGCTGCAGTCAACACAACAACACTGTGCTGATGTTCTTCTCTAGCCAAGATGAATGCAGTCTTTCTAAAACACAGAATCTCAAGAGTGTCATCAACTATATGTTCACATATATACATGCTAGATGAAGCCGAGCTACCATCACATTAACTAGATCTGTTCAAAATCACACCTGGCTTGTATATTTTAGTCAGAAAAAAATGTTTTCATGACTAATTGTTTTAGTCTTATTTGTGTAAATGTACTTAGTACGGTTATTTCAACTCATACTCATCCTTTAGCGTCATATAGAAATGCTATATGACAAAACAGACGCTATACTTTGCACATGGCACCCGTTATCGTTAATATAACACGCGCTGTGATGGGTAGGTTTAGGTGTGGGGTAGGGTAGGGTAGTCTCATATTACGCTAAAGGATCTATGACGACTTGGGTTCGCGTGTTATATTAACGATAAAGGGTGCCATGTGCGTAGTATAGCGCCGTTTTGTCATATAGCGTTCTATGTGACGCAAGGTAGAACGGGCTGTTAATTTTGAGATACAGTACATTTAGACACAATAACACTTTAGTGTACTTTTAAAAGGCTTATTATGGAAATGAAATACTTTAAAATAATTTACTTAAGTACAAACTGAATGCATGTTTTCAGATACTTAATTGCATTGTAAATGGCAACGAAATTAAACTATATTAGAATTTAAATTGATATTGAATGCAATTAGCTTGTGTCTTTTTGTCCCACTTAAGTATAAGTGTACAACATTATATGTAATTTCGTAATTACTTCTATTGTCTTTGAAATGTGGTTAAATTGTTCTGTCCGAATGTAATGACAAGCATTTGTGGTGAACTAAAATACACTTTAGTGCACTCTAAAAATGCTGGGTTGTTTTAACCCAACTTTGGGTCAAATATGGACAAACCCAAATGTTGGGTTAAAAAGGTAATTAAAAAACGTAACCCAATGGCTGGGTTTGTCCATATTCTGACCCAAAGTTGCAATTTCTATAAAAACTGGCATGTCATATATTTGTATTTTAAATGCACAGTATGTTCGAAAAACACTATCCCATTAAAATTATAATCAAATACTTGATACTGTTTGTCAACCCAAAATAAGTGTCCTTTTCTAAAGTGTGACGTATGTATTAAAATGTAAGTTTAATTTGACATGATTACAAAGTGTGCTTTTTAATAAGTGGACTTAAGTGTGTTAAGAAACATGAAACATTTAAGTGGCCTTATATAAGAGTACACTAAAAATATACATTTAAGACAATTAAGTGCACATGTTTATTTGTTTGTTTTTTCACAAATGTGGGTCCATGTCAAATTGACCATAGCTTTGACTTGTGAATTTGGGGGGTGGGAATCAAATGTATTCTTTGTGAACAAAGGCAGATCTGCCTCACTACCATTAGAGGACAATGTCCCTGTGCAATGCATTTGACAAGAACTGTGAAAATAGTGTGTCCTGTTCTTGTAAACAGTACAGATTTATTCTGTTCCTGAAAGAGTGTTGCCGAGTATGAGATGCATGTCGATGTTACGCCATTCATACTGCATGGGGGACTGGGCAGGCAGAAGCAGGTCACTGAAGGAGCTGCAATGCGGTTCCCTGAGTGACTGAATTATGAGCTCTGTGCCGAACCAACCCACTCTAACCTTTCCCATCTCTCTCTCCTGTTCTTCTATACCTCCTCCTATTTCTTGCCATTTCTCACCCTACCATTGCTCTCAGAAGCAAGTGAAGCTACCGCAACTCTTGGCCCTCGCTACAATCTACAGTACGGCCCAGAGTACCGCCAGAACGTGTACATCCCGGGCAGTACCGCCACCCTCACGGCCAACCCTCAGCAACAGGTACCCCAGCAGGCCCTTCCCCTCCTCAGGCCCTGCCCCCGCCGAAGTCCCCAAAGCAGCTCAGACACCCGCCAGCAAGAAGAAGCCCACTAAGAAAGACAAGAAGTAAGGGACATGGGGAATCACTATCAGAGCTGCGGAAATATGTTGCCAGGATCTGAGCATCTCTCCTCACAAAACGTGCCCACCGGTTTGATCAAAGAATCAAAAGAATAAGATTCAATGTTTATGTCTGTGAGGTTTTCATTTTTTTGTTTTAGATTGACCTTTATATTATTAGTATTATTTATTGGATTTTGAATTCTATTACAATATATTATACAATAACCCCACAAAAAAAGCATTTCCTGTCACTGAAAAATGACTGAACAAAAGGAGATGTGTTCAGATTCCTGAAGCTCGTTCTTCAATAACTCTGTCCTGTAAATAGCATTACTAAACAAGAAGAAAACACGCATTTCTTCTTTGTTCCCTCAAATGTCATGTTTTAGGCTTTTTGTGTTCTTTTCAAAGCAAAGTAGATGCTTCTTGTGGTTACAAAATGAAACGCTGTTAGGCTTTTTAACATAATGTGCCACAACTCTTACCTTGACTGAAATGAGTATTGAGCTGAACTATGCAGTGCAAAGAGGATGATGTTTTCGGAGCAAGAGAATACATTTACATTTGTCTAAAACCAGATGGTGAGACACTGAACTGTTGGCATGGCATTTAAAAATAGATTCAGTCTTCTCATTATAGCCAGTTAAGCAGAGCTGAATGTTAGGTTAACACCGTTTGACTTTCTTTGCTATTATTTCCGGTTAGCGTGGTATATAAAAATCCTTTGGAATTGCAAGTAATGTAAACAGTGTTTTTTCAGATCAGAAAAGATAAATCTCAGCCTTTGTAAGGTCAAGATCAGAGATTGATTTGGGTCAGAGTGAACGTGCTAAGAGTTTGAGTCGGTGGAAAACATGAAGTCTACCAAAATGAAAGATAACAATGTACTTGAATGGATCTTAGATGGAGGGATTCTGCACCAACCACCACCACCACCACCACAGTGTATATAAAATGTGTAACCTGTCTGTACAAACATTAGAGCCACAAGGGCTGGCTGTTACAGGAATGTTTCAGTATTTTTTAAAAAAGCAAAAAAAGACGAAAAAAAAGATCCAGTGTAGTGTTCGAGAATCATTGACTAACCAAACTGTACATACAACAGAACTTCTGAAGACACGCAATCGTAGCTTAAGGCTTGTGGACCATGTGCATATTTTTGTGTTTTTTCCCTCTCGATTACTCATTCTTCCTTTTCTCCAATCACTTTAAACCTTGAAAGATAACAGACGACACTTACTGTCATTAGTAGTACCTCCCCTCCCCACATCTGACTGTACTTTTCTGTGCTTGTAATTCCAATCAGTCGGGTAATGATACTGGAATGCCAATCCTGTCTGTTTGACTATGAATATCTTATCTATATATATATATAAATGTCTGTCTGCTGCTTGGCTACCTTTCTGTATTTGACTGTGATTCCTTTTAAGAAATGCTTAGCACCTCATGTTACCCTTTTTATTTTACAAGCTAATATTTATATCGCTGTTGATTTATGTTTTACTTTATTATTGGAACACTTACATTTGAAATAAAATTTTGTCAGAACTCACAGTTATGGCTGATCTGTATTTTTTAAGTTTCTTGGTATGTGGACATGTAAACAAGGTATACTGGTTCAAAAGTTTACCTTTTTTTAAAGGTAAAAAAAAATACCTTTATCCAACAAAGGATGCATTAAATAGATCAAAAATGGTAGTAAAGATTTTTAGATTTCTACATCAAATAAATGCTGTTAAAAAAAATAAAAAAAAAAAAAAATATATATATATATATATATATATATATATATATATATATATATATATATATATATATATATTAGAATAAAATGAAAAAGTAAAATACAGATTTTACTGTGTTTTTATCAAATAAATACTTTAACATCCTTGGTCAGCACACTGTAAAAATGAATATGCTTTATCTAATCAAAAAAAATGTGACAACAGATTACAAACAATATTGTTAATTCAATTTAATTGAGTAATAATTAATCAAATTAATTCTTTAAAAGTTAACCATTTAAAATGAGTAAAACTTACAACAACAACCAAAAAACATAAATTGAAGTCACCATTATGTGATCGGTGTTTGTTTTAGACCTTCAGTGATTCTGCTTGTTAAAATCAGGTGTATTCAATCTTGGCAATATAAAATAAAGAGTACTTAATTAATCTTTTACATCTGTCTGTTAGTGAGATATTTCTGTTAATTTGTTTTGGTGTAAACTTTATTAATTTTAAATGGTTAACTATTAAGGAATAATTTGATTAATTATTACTTAATTGTATTTTTTTTACAATTTTATTGATTAGATAAAGCATATTAATTTTTACAGTGTAAGAGATTTCTTTAAAAAACTTTTTTTTAAAATGTACCGACCCCAGAGCATTTTCCCAGGATGTGCTTCACTGATGCCCAAAAATAATTCCAAATGTTCATATCTGCAACTTCAATGCCCATGAGCCAATTTAAGATTCATTATTGATTCAGCTCAGAAAGAAGAATAAGATTGCTGGCGTCAAGAGCGAGCTCTGCAGAGATTTCAGAACTAGGACATCAGCTCTGTTCTCGTGTATCCATATATAGCAGAGACATACGTGTAATGAGGCACTCCAAATGGCAGAGAAACAAGACTCCTCACCGTGACCATATACTATGAAGGAATCGCTGGAAAAAGTCCAGAATATTGGATAAACAAAAGATGAATCAAATGCAAGATCCCAAACACCTGCTCATATTAAAGCAAGCACAAAACATTTAAAATATGTAATTACTTTAAAAACCATTAACCCAATCTGCTATACGTTCGGGGACATTTAGTTTAATGACTGTTTTGTCTAAATGAATTGTGGGAAGAATTACCGCTCTCGTTTTCAGCTTCAGAAATCACAGACATGTATTCACTGACTCACCAGCTATTATATAACAGCATCGAAATGTCATGGGCGAAGTGTCCGTCACTTACAAACCTGTTTCTATGTTAAAGTGATTGTATTGATGTAACTAGAAAAGCTGAGCGCAGTCCAGAGAGCAGTTTAAACTGAAGGTCATGTGTTCTTGGATTCACTTACACAATCACATTATAGATTGTATCGAGCACAGCCGAGAACATGGTCAAATTAGATGAGTTACTTTAAAGGCTTAAACCTCCATTTTATTAAAGCAGACCTGCTCTCAGCAAAAGCAGTTTCCTCTCCCCCACAAAATGGCCGATACCTCACACAACTGCAGCGGTTGCCTTGGTGATGAGAGAAGGACTCCAATATTCTGAGAAACAGCAGAATCAGAATCAGTCAGGTGAAATGTGCACAACAGCATCCATGCACACAGCAAACGATGCAAAACCCTGACCTCTTAGAGGTCAACTGAAGTGTTCAACTGTGAAACACACAAAATAATGATGCGAGTTCTCTTTAAAAATTATAATTCTTAGATATCTCTTATGTTGCATCAAAAGACACAATTTAAACCCCAAATAAACCACTGCAAAAAAGAAGCTTGAGACTGGCTGGATTAGAGGTCATTTATATGGCTTCCTATTAACTCTAAGAAGAGTCTATCTGGCATAATTTATGTGCTATCCAATTGAAGGTCCCTGTATGATCTGTCTAAGATGCTGTATTGGCACATGACGGCATTAAAGCATTGCTTCAGATGGGCACCTCTCCAAGACAACAGCTGCTTCTTCAGAGCTAAACTCTCCATTTCCTCTCTGCCACGGAGATTATACAGCCAATCAGCAAAGTCCACATCACACACTCAGAGCTGCATGAAAGACCAATCAATCCTGCTGCCAGAGCAAATATATTCTACACAGAAAACTCAATTTAAAAAATAAATGAACATACATACTGCATGTGTGTGTGTTATGTATGCATGTATATGTATATTATTATCTATATGGTAACACTTTACTTGAAGGGATGTTCATAAGACTAGCATGACACCTTCATAATCATGACATGACACAGGTTTTGTGCATGTTCATAATGACTGTCATTAAGAGTCATTCACTCAATTATGACATTTTTTAATGCAAATATGACATTGTTTAAATGTCTTTGTCATGACAACTTGCCATTACTAAAACAACATAAATTGGCATAAATATGCCATAAACATGATATAGCAGATTAAATATCAAATTTAAGAAACCACTTAGCTTTATTGGTTAACATTATTAAACCTGTCATGTGGTTGGTTTTGACATTGGCTGGCATGAGGCCATTATAACATTTTAATGACAAATTCATGTTATAATGGCCTCATGGCAGCCAATGTCAAAACCAAACCTGACAGTTTAATAATGTTAACCCACAAAGCTAAGTGGTTTCTTAAATTTGATATTTAATCTGCTATGTCACATTTAGGTCAATCCATGTTGTCTTGGTAATTTCAAGTTGTCATGACAAAGACACCGACAGGTTATGGTGTATTTGGTTTATGTCAAGGTGTCATAAAGACATCTCAAACAATGTCATGTTTGCATGACATCTTTTCATGATTCTTTGATTAATAGAAAGGTCAAAAGAACAACATTTATTTGAAATATAAATCTTTTGTAACATTCTTAAAGGGGGGGTTGACTGCTTTTTTTCTTTGCATGATTGTATTTATGGGGTGCAATATAACATGTATTCGTGGTTTTTCTTTTTTTAAAAGTCTTATTTTTCATAAACTTCACCTTTATTGTCAGCCGCGCTCTCTTCTGTCCCCTGAACAAGCGGTAAACTTCCTGAGTCTGATGAAAACACTCCCTCAGAAACACGTTGTGAGCTCAGATTGGTTAGTTTGGCCCAGTGTGTTGTGATTGGCTAAACTGTCGCTCCGTTGTCCGGAAGATTTACGCCCATTACCTTTACGGGCATGTCATGAGCTCCGGTCCAGATGTAAATATGTGTCGAACTGCAGTATCAGTTTGAGGCAGAATCAGACCGAGAAAGCCGCGATGAAGAGAGTTAAACAGAACGTCACCACACACGGCTCTTACTAAATGTTTCTGAATGATAATTTGCTACATTTTTTTAACTTTATACACATTTGTTTTACACAATAGCATCTGACTGGCAACAATAGCAACTGACTGGCTACTAATGTTATACTCAAACAGCGTTGGCATGTTTACATTCTTGATCAAATCGAAAATAATGTCATAAAGCATATATACATGAAAAATATGTTTACAACATTAGTACTTATAGAAAATTCAGGTCCATAATGTTTGTACACGTTTGTCGTAGACACAAAATAGCATATAGGCTAACTAGTAGTGGCTATAAAGGCGCTGACATTTGAAAAAAATAAAACACAAGGCTACGTCTTGAATTATACATGCAAATACATTTAAAATGATTAAGTCTTAGCCTACTTACAGATTGTGGCCCAACAACTGCTGCCTCTTGTTTTAAAGTTCGGAACTGCTTCATGTTTTAGTAACAGTTTCTTGTTGAATCCGGTGTTGAACTCGCTAGATTACAATCGTCATTTTCAGGAACATAATCAAACATAAATTGTATCCATTGTTGAGGAAGAATAGCGTCCATGGGAAGCCCGAAACACAGAAGACCTGACAGCTGCGTGAATAACACACTCGACGTGCCTAAGAAAAATGCGCATTGCGCATGTCATTTTCTGCATATTCTGAGGGAGGGGTTGATGCAAAAGTGTAGGTTAGTGACATACCATAACCTAGCTGTAGTCCCAATTCGAGTCGTTTTTGTAGGCAATTATACTTCCTGATTTTTAAAAGACGATATCTCTGCTTACACTAAACTTTCAGTGCTGCAACTTTGCAGATACTGTTCATGCACCAACAGCAACATTACACACTATTTAAAATGAAATCGCAGTCAACCCCCCCCCCCCCTTAAAATCTAGTACAAATATAATGTATACATTAAAACCTACAATAATTTCAATTTAATGCATTCTTGTTGAATAGAAGTATAAGGCCTGGTTTGACAGACAGGGCTTTGATTAAGCCAGGATTAGGCCTTAGTTCAATTAGGACATTTAAGCAGATAAATGTGCCTTAAAGGACGAAGAAAACAAAAACATCAATGGTGTTTATCTCAAGACAAAAAAATGGCACTGACATCAAGATATGTCAGTGCAAGTTGCTTTCATTTAAAACAGCTCAAATGTTTTAGCCTGGGACTCGGCTTAAGCCACATCTGTGAAACCAGAGGATGATAAAAAATAAAAATGTTTTTAAATCTCACTGACTCCAAAATAATAATAGAAATATTATACGTTTTTTAACTTGCTTTTCATTTTACATCACAAAAATAAAATATCACATGACAACAAAAAAGCTCTCTCATCTCTGATTTTACTATCTGGCAAGACTGAATGGCCCCTTTTAGGCGGTTCAATCAGAGCTGCCTGTTAACCAGCATAAACAAGGTCATTGATCAGAGCCCAGACCACGTGGATTGTAAATGCCCCACACGAACAGAAGCATCGCTGCACACTAGCAGGGCAGATGGTCTATTCAGCTGCCATTACACAGTGCCACTGGTCATTCCATCAGGGAAAGGTTATTTCCTCTTAAAAACACTGCAGACAATTATCTGCTACAAGGACAGCTGACCAGTAATGTCCTTCATACCCGGCAGGTTGGTTCTCCCAAACCATGCACACATCAAAAACTCAGATAGTCTCGGATAGCTCTCTAATGCATTTTTCAGAGGAACTGGCTTTTTCATACACTAATTTTCTCACAAAACCGGATGGGTTTGGCGTTTCTGGACACAGATTTGCGGCTTCTCTTCGCTTTGTGAGAAGGCACTGAAGTCATTCAGTGAGAAAACGCAAGCAAGGAATAAAAGAACTCCATCTGCCAGGCGAACGAGCACCCGCACCCCACCCCTCCATTCCTTTCCTCCCCCACCCTGCTCAGACACACTGAATATAGAGTCGACAGTCGGAAAAAAAATCTGCAGCTGCTGTTGTCATGGAAACAAGGCCGTCAGCCAGAGCCCTCCCATCGACAGGGATTTTGAGCATCCAAAAAACGACATTTTGAGACCCTAAAAGGAGGGAGACGGATAGACTGTCTTTCTAATAATCTCAGATGTATGCATGTGTAATGTAAAAGCAAATGCGATAGTGACAAATAAATCAAATCCAATGTGTTAATTCAGGAGAAAAAGAATATCACCCAAAAATCACCAAGATTGTAACTAAAATAACAAGAACCCTCAGAAAATGGTAATTTCCTTGCTTTAGGCCCTGCAGCAGATTGCAAGGAGTGTGAAAGATTTATGAAGTCTTCTAAGAAAAGCAATGCCTCATTGCCCCACTTTAACGCTTACCAAAGGCATGCAACATGACGTCAGCTTTTCCCACTAAACCCCCACCATCTTTTTCTCTCTCTTTCCCTACTGCCAAACACCTTCCTTTTTTCTGCTATACATCGTTTCTTTCAGAAACCTGTCTATATTTATAGATTCTCGTCAGTGGAGTGAGTCCTTGTCCTATATAATATTCATAGACCGCAGAGGCTCCGCAGAGCGTGGGTTCATAAAACCGGTCTGTCCCCCCACTTCCATCCACCGTGGCCGTTTCCATAGCAACCTCGCATCCCTAAACCTACATGCCAGTCTACATTTCTCTACCGCAGGCTTACAGCCCGAACCTTAACCCACCTCAGCAGCAGCTGTGAGCATTTCGCAGGTCAGTAGAGTAGGAAATGTACTGAAAATAATTGGACCAAACCCACTGAGTCTATCATCCGTTCAGAGTATCGTCTTTTCTTTAAGCCTCGTGCCAAAAAATATATGATGTTTAAAGCAGCACACAGAATGGCATCAGTGTAAGAAGATTACTGTCTCTCTCCCCATCCCCATTTTAGTCCTTCTGTTCGCATTCCTTCCTGCCTGGTTTCTTGCATGCTTTATTTTCATTCTTTAGTTTGTCTTTCTAGCAGGTATCAAAGTATGTATTGATAGCACACATGGAGAGATGCCTGCAGCAAGAATACACAACCACACACACACACTCACAGGCTGGGGGAGAGGAACCATCATGAACAAGGAGCAAGGTAACTATGGCAACGGACAAAGAAGGGATGACGAGATTTTGTAGGGTGAACAGTGGAAGGAAATAGTTTGCAATAAGAACGCATGTTATTTTTATCTGCATCGCTTAGAACAAGAATGCAAGTGCTAATTATTTCCCCAATTGTTTCTTTTGCAATTCAATGTGTTATCTAAATTATATAGTGTTTCATTCTCTGGCAGTTTTGGATGTGTGTGCTATAGTGTTTTTTATAATGGTGGCATAAACAGCTGTGAGAGTGTGGAAAGAGGCAGATGACCGTTCAGTCGGTCAAATGTGTTGTTATTTGTGCAGGGCCTAACCTCCTCTATTTTTATTTTTTTATTATTCAGCCTGATTATGGCCCCCCCCTCCCATCTGATTGTGGGTCGAGCCACTGATGTCACAGTCGATACAAGCTGGCATAGAAAAAGGGAGAGAACGATATAGTATAATCTAGTTCTGTCAGTCAGCGAGTCGCTCTAATACACAAAGCTGGGTCAGACGGAAGTATCGTAACAGATACAAATGATCATACAACACACGGCCTGAAGGCTTTAGGAGGTTGTGACCTCACACCCCATCATCATACCAATCACATCAGAAACAGGGCAAGTGTCCCAGATTCACACACTAAACCACACACCCCCTTCACATTCGATTAACAGAAAGTGGGTGTTTTCTATTTTTTTTCCTGGAGAGGTTTACATGAGTTAAGTGTAGGAAAGTAAGGTGGCGCATCCTTACACAACAAACAGAAATCATATAAATGTCACCTATTATTGGAAATCCGCTGCCCACATAAACAGTGATCATTTTTAGCCTCAATACAGTTGCCCCAAAAGTATTTGGACACTTGCACTATACTTGTGAATCATATAACATCAAATTTATAACTATTTCTGCAACTACCCAACTGGTCTCATAGTTCATTTTAGATGTATAATGTCCTATATTAGAGTAACCACAGGTGTAGTTCATCACATAGACATTTGTTAACCAGTGTCCAAATACTCTGACTTAATTTTGAACATAAAGTGTTAATATTTCAGTAAAATATTATGCTTGAAAAGGTATTTGTGCAAACTTTCTTTCTAAATACCACAGGGTTTTGATATCTAATGCAATAGCATTTATATTCTGTAGCGTTCGTGTACTTCAAATCTTAAAAGAATATTTTTTTTAAATATACTTTGAGATAATAATTATGATGATAGAAAGGGCAACTTACCGTTGAGAATATCAGTAACCAGAATATCAGTAACCAGATATCTTATATCAGTAACCAGACTGTTTCTGGTCCCATTGATATAGTAATATATACTATGGAAGTCAATGGGACCAGGAAACTGTCTGGTTACTGACATTCTTCTAAAAATCAGAAAATAGGCTGAATGGATTTGAAAATGGTAAAATTCAACTTTTTAACTCTGATGGAGTTGTAAAATGAGCCTATTTCCAAAAAAATGTGTACAATTTTTTTTTTCCAAAAGTGTACTTTTCACAAGGGTTTTGCTCACATGCTATTCATTTAGCTACAATACAGAAGGCTAAACATCTTTAGCAGACCTGAAAGCACCTGGTAAGTATTCCATAGTCGTTCTATGCACAAACAACCATCGTTATCCCATCCATTTCTCCATATTCGAATGTGAACATGAGGTGGTGATGAGGTGGCCGGAAGCCATTTTGTGGGGTTAGCCTGAAGCTAATCTGAGTTGTGACAGACTGACAGATGAAGGGCAGGGTGAGGAGATAAGACGCCTCTCTCTCCCTGGTTCTGCTCTACAACAGCCATGGAAGTGTGATTCCACACTGTACACGTTTTACACACAGCCATGTAATCTGCAGCGTATGTTTTGAGATTGCTCTCATAAAGGCTAATGAGGGTGACTGTAATTTAACAGGGATGAAGACGTCACTTCAGACGACCATGCTTATCAGAAAAGATTAAATAATATGTATCTATCTATGTGTCCATCTAGTTAAATTGTCTATGTTGCTGACTTCAACAAAAGGGGAAGACAACAGTGGTAGGGATGTTTTTATTTTTTCACAAGGGTGAGCAAAGAGTTTTACCTGGAGACTCCCACAACCATCTTCCAATCAGCTAGCAGCTACATCTAGTTCTCAAAGCTGATTGGCTGTCTGTGCCCTCAGTGTTGAAGTGATGACTGAAGCAGTGGGCCGGCAGTTTAAGGGAGACAGTCTGATCTGGCTGTGACCTCAAGCATGTAATAAACCTTTTGTTTCTAAGGGGATGGCTACATTTTGTAGCCATTCAAATATAAAGTCTTAAAGGGATAGTTCACTTTGAAATCAATTTTTGATATGTTCTAGCTTACATCAAGGGCATCCAAGATGTAGGTGTCTTTGCTTCTAGAGTATTTTCAATTTTCGATATTTTTAGGTCTAAACCGTCTTGTCTGTCAGCATATAATAGAGGTTTAGGGTGATCACCTCAAAAAGCATGCACAGAGAAGTCCAAATTAAACATGATTTACCGACTCATAAATGTAAGTACACATTTATGGCCTAAGACACGTAAATGAGCGTTTACGTGTGTGAGAAAAAGCAAATCCTTTTTAACCTCTCTCGCTGATCAAGAATCCTCGCACTTGGCACGTGACTTGGTTATCAAGAGGTAAAACGATATAAATACTGTTCATTTTCTCACACAAACCACTCGTTTCGTGTCTTAGGCCATCAATGTACTCTTACATTTTACTGAGTCATTAAATCATATTAAAATTGGACTTCTCCGTGCATGCTCTTTGAGGTGGAACCCATATACCTCCATTATATGACTGACAGATAAGAACGTATTCACCTAAAAATATCAAAAATGAAAATACTGTGGAAACAAAGACACTTACATCTTGGATGGCCTTGAGATAAGCTCAAAACATATCAAAAATTAATTTCAAAGTGAACTATCCCTTTAATATTCAAACAGCTATAAAGTACACAGAAGGGATTCAGGTTTGTAATACTGAATGAATTGAGAATCAGTCGTCTACATTTATGTCATATTTTAGGATCAGTAGACTGAGCTAACAAAGTACTTTAAGTCTCCATAACAGTTCTTTGAGACTGTGAAGAGCAAATAATCTGATTGACCCATTTCTAAGCTACAACAAATAAAATTATCATATCGATTTGACATACGGATACCAGTGTTCAGTTCCGTTGAAGAGTATGCAGCTTTACCACCAGTAGCGAAAAACAAATGAGACATTAACTATATGAAAGTATGTGAATATGTGAGTATGTGAAGTTTATCTTTCTCTAATGTTTTAATAAAAATGCATAACTTATTATCAAAGCACAGCCATAATTGACCATTTCTCACTTTTCGAAGTTTGCAGTAAAACTGAGATTCCACTACCAATAAAAAATAAAAAATGTCCAGGCAGAGCAGACAATGGCAGGCCTACTTCCCAGTTGTTAGACTTGGTTTCTAAGCTCTTAAGTTTCATAAAGAACAAAATTACATTTGTCCGATGACTTTCAAGCAAACACAAAGCAAATACAACCAATTCATAAACAAATACAACATCCATTCAAACGATGAAGGTTGACAGGGGAATTATGCCCCAAAACTCCCTAACACACTTTTGCATTGTGAGGTGAACTTCCAATGGCTCTTGCCAGAAAAAGAAACAAACAACCCATGCTGCCTATCTGATCTGTGTTAAGCTCAGAGACGAAGGATTAACAGAGCTCATCCCTGCAGAGAAACACACGGTGAGACACACTGATCATCACACACCAGTCCAGAACCACACACCCTCATTAAGCGAATGCGCCTGCTGTTAACATGCTCCTGACGGAGACCACGGGACTTCAGATCAGCTGACAGCATATATCCATTTAAATCAAAACCCTCACCCAGTAGAGCTAAACTGAAATAAAAACTGTTCTTGACAACTTTAAATGATTTCACATTAATATGATTTCAAGTCAAATCCCAGAAATAAATCAATGCAGAATGAGAATGAGAAAAGAAGGATGGAAAACAAGAAAGGGAGGGGTGAGATAGGCTACATTTTCATATATGAAGCTCTAGCAGCCATTTTGGATTATATAGGTCACAGTGAGATTCTGAAAGGGTGGGGTTGGTGTCTTTAACCCTGGATATGCCATCCTTATAGTCCATGTGTGAAGTAAATGGTGGGAAGTTTAGGTAGGTAAAAGAGACGATGATTGACAGCCGACTACTATTAAAGCTAATAGGAAAGGCCGATAGGAAAACCGCAGTGACTTGCCTGACTGCGTAAGGTGAACAGTTTGCTGGCAGTATGTGTGACGGGAATCGGTCACGCAGCCAAAGCTGATGGAGCAGATGTCTGATTTAGGTCAGATATAGTGGAGAACGTCAGCATGAAAAAATTCAATCATAAAAATGATTACAGGAACAACGACAGTTAAGGAGACAAAGCATTAGAAAAGGGAAAAGGGCTACAGATGAAAAAACATGTCAGACGAGGGAGAGGAGAGAATAGAATCAAAGGACAAAAGGAAAAAAACGAGGATCACCAGTGCTGCCAACTAGTGGCGCCTGGCAGTATTGCAGTTTCAATACGCCATTCAAAATGTATCCTGATGAGACTTGCTTGTGTTTATGGTGACAGTGCACATGAGTGTGGTCAGCACAATTTTACAGGTCACACTGGTCATACAGCCTAAGAGATATGTGACGTCACTTTAAATCCCCTGACTATATAGCTCCAGGTTTGATGTGTGTAGATGTAAAGCCTGAATGCACTAATGGTCCATCTGTTCCTAAACACAGCCTGAGTGAACCAGGACAAAGACGCTGTGATCCTGAACATTAATTCTATGTACCTCTATCCGCTGTTCTTTAGTGAAACTGACTCTGCCTATGGCACTATGTACCTTAATGCAAAAGGAGAAGAGAGTAAATGTCTGTAAACTTGCATGAGTCTAAGTCGCGTCTAGAGTTTCTATTCTGGGATCTGACTGCGTTCAAGTTCCATTTACACCCCGTCCCTGTGAGGAATATTGTGTTAGGGCAGCGAGCAGAAAAAAGCAAAACACTAATTGAAATTTGCACAAACGCCCTAAAATGCCTGAATACCTGGGGAATAAAACTTAAATCACTCTGCCTTGAAGAAAGATATACAGAAGTAGGTCACAAAGTTAAGGAGACATTTTAAATGCAATACTATATATGGGAACAATATGTTGAAGTTTAAACTTCCGAGTCTAGTACAGTAATGGAGTAAAGGCAGCTCTTTTCTGCAAAATGTTGAATTAAGTACCTGTGTGAACACAATACTATTATGATGGTGCAAACAAAATATTGTTGGTTTAACTTAAATTAAGTAACCTGGTTGTCTTAAAATCTTAAGTTGACTGAACTGGAAAAAGTGAGTTAATACAATGATTTTGAGATTCGAGTATTTTGAGTTGATTAATCATCAGAAACTCAAAATAATAAGTTATCTGAACTAAAGAAATTATTTAAGTTAACAATAGAAAAAATGTGATACAAATCTTAAAAAAAAAATATTTTACAGTGATGTTTTCCTCAAGTGGACCAAAAAGTCTCCTCACAAGGACAAGAATTTTGGATATTGCCACCATTTTTTGTGGGTACACTTTTCTTAACACACACAGGCTCTATTCGAACACAGAGCACAGCAGGCTAGGCTCTTTACAGTGGCACACGCTCAGCCTTTGTTCTCTGATACAAAGCTGGGGAGAGACAGAAAGGCATCCGTATTTTGTGCAGAAAAGGGAAGTGTGTCCAGGAGGAGGATGCGGTTTGGAATACACCAGTGTCTCAGCCTGTAGCTTTAATGTGACCATTATTGCAGCAAAACACACTCTTCTCTAATAGAAAAGGAGCTACAGATCACAGATCCGGCTGAAGATGACATCTATCTGACCCAAGACACAGCTCTTTCTGTTTATGAGCAAAACAAGCCAGTGTCCACAAATGCTGGCTGATAAAGAATGCACAGGAACACTGCCAAACATTTTAAATGAATATCTATGGAGAGACTGTGTTATCTATCCATTATACCCCTGTTTCACAGACAAGGCTTAAGCCTAGACCCAGTCCCAGACTAATATGCTTAAGTAGTTTGAATTGAAAGCAAATTGGCATCTTAAAACATTCCAGTGCCATTGTTTGTGCTCAAAATGCACATCAGTGATGTTTTAAAAAATAAATGTTTTAAAAAGCTACTTAAATGCCCTAATTGAACTTAAGGCCGTTCATCTTCAGAACAAAAATTGAGATATTTTTTTATTTAAATATCAGAGCTAGATCACTCCAAAGGAATTAAAACATGGCGGCCCATTAAAGGTTATGAACGACATCATTAAAGTAGTCCGGAGTGACGTACAGTGGCTCAGGTTTCTTAAGTTTTTCAAGCGACGAGAATATCTTTTGTGCGCAAAAAACAAACAAAAATAATGAATTTATTCAACTATTCATTTACTTCTCTGTGGGCCTCGAGTTAGTTGTTGTACGTCACACACAGGCTCACTAATAGACTCGCTGCTGGTCATGTGTGTGTGATGCTGCGTGTGACGTACAACCAGAAGCACTGCACAGTTCCATGTGAAATCTCAAGGCCCACAGAGAAGGAAATTAATAGTTGAATAAAGTCGTTATTTTTTGATTGTTTTTTAGCACAAAAGTACTCTTGTTGCTTGATAAACTTAAGCAATTTGAGCCACTGTAGTCACTCGGACTTATTTTAACAATGTCTTTAATACCTTTAGGGCTGGCCAGTTTCGATCCCTTAAGAAGCCAATGGATATCTCAGTATTTAATCAAAATATCTTAATCTGTATCAGAGATAAATCGAAGTTAGTTGGAACAATATGAAGGTGAATATTACTAACAGAATTTCCATGTTGGGGTGAACTAACCCTTTAATCTAAACTCTGTCTGTGAAACCGAGGGTCTATATAGATTTTGGACAAATCTCCCCTAACTCGATTAAATACTAAGAGTGTTTTATGCACTGGAGAATTACAATTACTACTATTATTTTATTATTATTATTAATGAGTATAATAATTTTTAACTAATAAGGTGTCATTTTTAAGTAAGTCTTTCATTTGTTTGGAAAAGGTTTACTTTGTTAATATAAGTTAGCTAACATGAACTAACACTGAAATAATCTCGCCGTGATTATTCCATTGTTAGTGAAATAATGTGTTAATCTCGCCATTTAAATCACATATTTTTAAGATCAAAAAGTTCTATCTGTTAACATTAATTAATCCACACTTGGAATTATTATTATTATTATTATTATTATTATTATTATTATTATTATTATTATTATTATTATTATTATTAAGTAACATTAACCAAGGTTGACAATTGCTGTAAGATTACAGTAGCCTTTATTGCTCGTTGTTAGATTCATGTTGGTTAATGAATTAACTAATGTTAAGAACCAAGACCTTATTATAAAGTGTTACTGAAATTTAATATGCTGGAGACCTCTTGCAAGGATGAGATATGATCACAGCCTTGAATGTACAGAATTTGGCACTGATGCTGTGCAGATTCGTTTAATAGGGTCTGCAATCCTGATAAAGACTCCAGTCTGGCTTATCAGGCTCATTCTCCCCATCATGTCTGCCATCCAGATATCTTAGCAGAGATGGCACACAAACAAAAACATGATGATTAGTGATCATGTGACTGCAAGGAGGCTGAAAACTACTCTAATACTGTAATGGAAACAGATGGCACATCCCTATCCTCCTTTACATGATGGCCTTCATCCATACTATACTGTATATATATATATATATATATATATATATATATATATATATATACATACATACATACATACACACACACACACACACACACACACACACACACACACACATAAAATCCCTATAGAACCACAGTCACAGGATTATGAATGTTTAAAGGACAACTCCGGCGCAAAATGAACCTTTGGTCTAATTACACATTATTACCAAGTCAACCATTATCTATTTACATTATCTGTAAATAGTTTTGTCTCTAAAAACAGTTTAGCTTATAATGCTAGTATAACGCTGAGTATATTGGGCATAGAGTAATGACAAATAAAAATCGCTTGTTATTACCACTAACAAGGCTCAAATAGCCCCACAGTAACACGGTAGCATAATAAGGGTCCCTACATTCAAACGAAGCATTGAGAACTTTGTCAGTGTCCATACAGTTTAATAAGAAGATATTTTATACACACAGTAAACTTCACGAATACAGGAAGAAGCCATCTTATGAAATATAGTCTCTACCAGTCGATCTACGATCGCCAATCCAAGTGCGCTCGTGAGATGTGAATAAGGTGATAAGGTGAGCGTGACCAGTAGGCAACATGTACATATTGAAGACAAGAAAATGGTTCGTGTTTGTGTTTCTTCCGGAAACAACGGACTATATGAGATTCTGCACAGTTCAGCGCACTTGGATCGGCGTTCGTAGATCGACTGGTAGAGACTATATTTCAAAGATGGCTTCTTCCTGTATTCGCGAAGTTGACTGTGTGTATAAATATCTTCTTATTAAACTGTACGGACACTGACAAAGTTCTCAATGCTTCGGTTTGAATGTAAGGGACCCTTATTATGCTACCGTGTTACTGTGGGGCTATTTTGAGCCTTGTTAGTGGTAATAACAAGCGATTTTTATTTGTCATTACTCTATGCCCAATATACTAGCGTTATACTAGCATTATAAGCTAAACTGTTTTTAGAGATAAAACTATTTACATTCGGCAATCATGAAAACAAATCTCAGATAACGGTTGACTAGGCAACAATGTGTAATTAGACCAAAGGTTCTTTTTGCGTCGGAAGTTGTCCTTTAAGAACAGACAGCAATAAATCCTCACTGTATAAGGCATCTATCAAGCTTAAAAATAGGTCATAAATAAATTACATGATAAAACATTTTTTCCTTAGATGAATTAGAGAATAAATCTTCACCAAAATAATGAATATTTAAAAGCTTTTTGGAGCCATACTCATAAAATCATTATGTTACATTCATATGCCAATGCGATTAAAACCATGACTTAAATAGCAACAGATTTATGCTTTGGCCTCATAACCTGGAGACAGGACAAACAATGTTCCCGGCCTGCTTTAAAAATCACAATCAAATTTGAAGCAAGCACTCCCTCTCCCCTTTTCTCTCAAGCTCACTTTCTATGGCTTCTCTATACCCTACTGACACACTTTCAGGCAAAACCCCCCACTGCATTTCTCTGATGGTCTCTTCCACATGACATCGGCACTTTCTTACAGTATAGGTCCTGATACCCCATCTAGTGGGCATATTCTCCAGATTAAAGAATGAGGCTCCACGTGAAGCACAAATACATTGAAAAAGAAAATGCTCCCTTATTATTATATTTTTCAAGTAGGCCAACAATCAACTTTAATAGGCTACTTTTCAATTTAAATTACATAAAACTGAGTTTAAAAATAATTGAATCTTGTAAACATATAAAAGGTTGAAAATAGCCTATAGTGTATAAATAATTGTAACTTCAGAATAATTAACTCAAAAAGTCGAGGAATCTAGCCTTAAGTATTTGTATAAACCAAAAGTAAACAAGAACAACCCACAATGTGTGTAGCTACTTAAATTCTGAAAGGTGGAGGAAATAACATCTGATATCTGAACCGGTTAGATGCTTTAAACCTGACTGATTCTGTTTTAACTTCAAGCAACAAGAGCACCATCTGGCTAAAATCGTGAAAATCTTCATTTACAGTGACACAGCTCTATGGCAAATTTTCCACGCAATAGTGACTACTACAGGTCACACCGCATTACTACAGCTGACCTACTAACACACATGCGCACACACATACTATAATAATCGCTTAAAATGCTTCACAAAACAACACTAACCTCTACTGTTCAATACAGGAAACTACACCTAAATAGTCTATAATGGTAAACTTAAAAACCAACAACAACAGGTTAGTCAACTGCTCTTTTCTTTCTTCTTATCTTTCCTGTTTTCTCAACTGGCCAGTAATCGTGACGAGGAAGGAAAAACTCTGAATCATCAACCAGGAAAAAGTTCACCCCAGGAATTTCATGTATAACAAAACAACCTGAACAAAGAAAGTAAGAGAGAGAGAAAACATTCTTCAGCTTAAATTATAAGCAACTTGAATTCATCATAAAAAGTCAGGTTGCATGCCATTTTTTGTTTATGAAAGTGTGGGAGACTAGAAGCCATAACTCACACAGGAATGTGGGGTCCAACGGCTTGATTAGAAACAGATGTGCTCAGTCACACAAAAACACTCACATGGCTTTAGAAAGCTGGCAGAAACTTGTAGACTGCAATAGCAGAAAGGCTGTGTAGTTTGTGCACAAAACTTGTTATTTAACACACAAACATGAATAGTTAATATCTTAATATAAAATAAGGTAGCCTCAAAAAGTATTTCAAGACTCACAAAAAGTATAAATGCCATTGCATCAGACAGAAAGTTGCATTTTTTTTTCAGTTCACAAAAAAAGTTGTTAAAAATATTATTGTTATATATATATATATATATATATATATATATATATATATATATATATATATATATATTATTAATGTTCTTATTGTTTTAATTAGATAAATTTTCACCTGTATGAACTTGAGCATAACAGGCTTTTTTATCAGAATGAATAAATATATAGATAAACAAGTTAAACTAATATATATATATATATATATATATATATATATATATAGTTTATATAAAAAAAAACTAAGAATCACTCTTATCAACTTTGTTTGTGTTAATAGTTTGTATTTCTGTTATCAACTGAATGGCAATTTAAATGTGTTTTAAGTGTACACACACTTTCTATGAGAGAAATGAATATGGATGGAAGCAAAGAGAGATAAAAAGGACATGCAGAATTGCATAAAGGACATTGCAGTGTCTCTGCAGAGAAATACGAGACCCTCTTGTTCTTCACGCTCAGACAAAGCTCTCATACAGAGTTCCAGATTACCAGTGTAGTCCCACATCTCCAGCAGAATAAGTGGATTAGATACTTTCATGCTTTTTCACCCCTTTCCTGCTCTCTCCTCTCACACACAACCAGTCTTTGCCAGTTTGAGTTGTAACTTGCTCTAGAGGCTTTGAGATATGTGGTTTCTCTTTTGGGCCTAAGCCTATAAACTAAACAAGTAGCCTTCACCTCATACCCAAAACACTTCCAGCCATTCCAGTATGGTTATTATGTTGCTCCCCATCCTCCCACATCCCTCATATGGCAGTGGCCTACACTGATAAGAGGGTTTACAGACTCTGAACAGCAGGACTCTTTTTCCAAGGTCTTTACCGATAAACAGGAGACACACGACAAACACACACCTTTATCAGCCGTAGATAGATATACTATGATGTTGGAGTGCCCCCAACTGTCCTTACTTAAAACTGCAAAGGAATGAAAGAGCAGATTGTGGTTGTGGTGCAAAATATGTGACCAAGAATGCAAACAATTATTCGAAGCCTGATGGAGAACAAATGGAGGCTGATTTACATGAGACCAAAATGGTTATACGAGCATCCAGGTTTTGTTTAGTCCAACTCACAGCACTAGATGTAACTAGCCAAATAGATATTTTTAATATGACTTAAAGGTATAGGACACAAAAATAAAGATACACAAAAGAAGATATCTTGAAGAATGTTGGAGACCCAAATAACATAGTATGGATAACAAAAAACTGGCACATTTCCCAAAATATCTCCTTTATTCCACAGAAAACAAAATAACTAAGTCATGTTTTGGAACAGCATTGGGAGGAAATGATTTTTCCTTCCTCCTTACAATGACGAACTAACCCTTTAAGACATGTGACGAGGCCTACACATGGTGCGTTTACTAAAAGCAAAACAGTACTTTGCATCAGAGCACAAAAGACCAGCACTTTTTATTCTATTCCAGTAGTTTCCTTTTGACAATTCACCCACACTCACTGAGACACAATCTGACAGCTGTTCCAGGAATAACCTGACATTACAGGGGTCAAACAAGCAGCTGCATCTATTGGCATTCTTACTAAGGGGTCCCCACCCCTCTAACTCTTCCTCTCACACACAAACACACACACACACACACACAGAGAATGAATGGGAGACCACTTGAATGCATGTCCTGTGAGGAACAAGACAGCAATTATTTTTAAAAATAAAATGAAATGCTTATGATTATCATGCTCTGTAATCTCTCTCTGTAAGGTCTAGAGGTCATAGGCAATGGGTTTTCTCTCCTATTTACTCACATGAATTTATAAAAGATGTGTGTGTATAGGCCTATATATAAGAAAAAGAAACTTTGCATATTGATTTCTGAGGGATTGTGTGACACTGTAAACTGGAGTAATGGCTGCTTAAAATTCAGTTTTGCCATCACAGAAATGAATTATAGGCTACAATTAAACATATATACAAATATAAATCATATATATATATATATATATATATATATATATATATATATATACACAAATATAAATCATATATATATATATATATATATATATATATATATATATATATATATATATATATATATATATATATATATATATATACACATATATACACATATATATACATATATATATATATATATACATATACATGTATGCATATATATATATATATATATATATATATATATATATATATATATATATATATATACATATACTATATATATATATATATATACACATATATATATATATATATATATATATATATACATATATATATATATATACATATATATATATATATATACATATATACATATATATATACATATATACATATATATATATATATATATATACATATATACATATACATATATACATATATATATATATATATATATATATATATATATATATATATATATATATATATATATATATATACATATATATGTATATATACATATATATTTATAACACACACAACACAAAACAATTAATAGAGAGAATGAGACAGATGGCCAAATTTACTAATCCACTGCTGTACAAAATTCCTTGGTAGTCAACATATCTGTCCTTTTTAGAGCCCCCCTTATAGCTCCCTTCTTTCATTCTCTCTTAGCCAAAAATGTGTCAGTGTGCCTGTTAGTGAGTGACTAAGCATGACTCAAATGGGGGAGGGGTTGGACAGAATAATGAATGATTTAGATTAAAATATCTCTCACTTGATGAAACTACTGTGGTATATTATTTACATAGAGGATAAGAGTTTAAAGTTATAAAACATCTGTGAAATGGCTGAAACTTGCCACAAACACCCTTCATCCATAGTTCAATAGCTCCACCTATTGACTGCTAGAAAAGGTGGAGGGAATGATACACAGAAGAAAAATCCCAAACTAATTGAATTTGCAACACTCAGTGGTATAAACTAGAACCACATGATCATTCCAGACATCAGCAGACACTATAATAATCATGACATGTACACTCAAAACAAGAAAAGACTGTAAAGCAGTGTATGTAAAGCTTTGCTCACGGGACAGTTTTTCACTTTTGTCCTTCTCAAGGCAACAACAGCAGATAACAGGGACATTCCATCTGTATGATGGCACGAAAGAGACATATTTGCTTGTTACATTCACTTCTGTGTTTTCATCCACACAGAGTTAATGTGTAACATTATTAGTTCTGTCTGTGCTCAAGTTTCTCTCTGACTCTTTTCTTTCCTTAAAAGGTCTTGAGCAGTGGACTTATTCTGGATGCCAAAAGTAAGGGGTGGGACTGACCTAGAATGTCAACATAATGTGAAGAAAACCTGATCCATCTTGCATTAACTCCTCAATAACCAAACTTCCTCTCTTTAATAAATAAATAAAATGTAAGAAGATTGTGGTTTGAAAAAAAAACTCTGTTTTCCATGTGTCAAACGTGTTTGCATTGTGTCCCTTTAAACTTTAAAACTCAAACAATACCTTTAGAACAGCATGCGTGTTTGTGCGGCACTCTTTTTTTGCCTCAAAGTTGCTTGTTTCCTGGGAGATTGAATAAAGGAAAAGAGGAGGGAGGGGGCGATGGATGAATGGGATCCGTTCATCCTGTTAGCTTCAGAAAAGCAGGAAGAGAATAAAGTCGGGCTGGCAGCTGGAGTGCAGGAAATGTTGGGCCTGTGGCAGATGGTCGGGTGGGGCCTGGAGAAGGGGTGAAAATGGGAGGTTTTCTGACGGGAAGCGGGAGGGTCTAACCAGGAAGATCCGCCCAGGAGGAGGGGTTTCAGAGTGGCTCACTTGCGCACATCTGCTGTTTGAGTTGTGTAACTACAAGTGGATATTTTATTTTCAATAGAATTCTAGGTTTTTAGTTAAAAACAGCGCAAAACATATATTAAGTTAATGAAATATTCGCAAAAAAAAATCCCAGTCTGACACATGTATTTATTTGTTCCAATATATTAATACATTTTCCATTTCTATATAAAATATTTCAATAACAACTACTACACTCTTAGAAGAAAAGGTTCTATATAGAACCTTAAAAGGTTCTAAAGCGCTACGTATTTGGAACCCCTAAAATGCAATGCATTAATGATCACAAAATTCAAGATATGGGGGTTTAAAAATTTAATTAATCAATATCACATGAAGAGTGCCATTTCAGTTTTTATACTTCAAAAATTAAAATGGGATTGAAATGGGATTTTAAGTTACTACAACAGTTTAATAAACAATATTTTAATTACAACTGCAAAATGTTGCAGAATAATGCAATGAATGAATAATAGCCTATAAAGAACCTTTGTGCCAAAAGCGTTCTTTCTTGTCATTATCATAATTTTTTTGCATAAAAGGTCTTTTGCAGTTGAGTAAAGAACCCTATGCTACATAGAACCCTTTTTTCTAAGAGTGTAGCCTTCCCAAATTACTTTGCTTTTTTATATACATACAGTTTTGATTTGATCAAAACATTTAGTGAAAGAACAGGCAATATAATTATTAAAGAAGAGTTGTTACTGCAAAGTCACAATGATAAAGTATTGCAATCTTCTTCTTCTTCTTTCTTCTTCTTATAATAATACATGTCATTTTATTATTTCCCATTCACCTAACAACATGAAGACTATTTTAAACCCAACATCTTTAAAACATGGTACTAAAGTCTGTAACATTATTACAAATATCAAGCAGAAAGTTGTCCAAACTTTTCACAAAATCAGACTGAATAGCACATGATCATTTTCTATATGGCCGATTTCTTTAAGTCCTGGAAACAAATTTGTTGTTGCCAACTTAATATGCTGCCATTTTTTCTATACACTTCAAACTTATATGTTTGTTTCAGTAATTATTAACATATGAAGAGTTCAGATGCAAAAGCCTCTAAGTGCCATTTGAAATTTTCTTCTAAAATGATCATTTTTTATCAAGCTTGTATATTTTAAGTTCAGTAATTTCACTTAAATGGCAATGAAGATTACCAATTAATTGTCATTTTTCAAATGGCATTTAGAGGCTTTTGCATCTGAACTCTTCATATATGTTCACATTTGTGAAACCAATGGTAAATCTTTCTTTATAAATAAGGGCATTGCTACTTTGTGATTTAAAAGAAGGTTAAAGCTTCAATCTACCATTCTGTCTGCAAGTGGTTTAAGTAGAATGAATATGAAGTTATTTTAATTAAAAAAATAAACAACAAAAAAAGTTTGTTAAAAAGGTAAACAAAAAAAGCAGCCCTTTCCATTCCAGAGAAAAAAAAAATCCAGTCTTCTGTATAATGTGTAATTGGCTAAAATGGGACACATAATGAAGAAACATGAAGAGTTTCAGAGTATTTTGCTGCAGTCTGGTCCTGACAACACTCGCTGCATTTTAAAGAGCTGTGCTTGAGTCTCAAGGGCATCAGGCAGGCAAAAAAAAGTGCACTTGACTGCAGCACTGACACCGGCACTGTGGCACACCATTAGGCAGACTCTTTTTATCTACATTTGACAGAACTGATAATAGCCAAACAGTCAAGTGTGGCCTAGAGCTATTCCCATTTCATGAAATGGCCTGCAACTTAAAACCTGCAGGCTTAGAGTTTGAATGACTTTGGAGCTTAAAGGGATAGTTCACCCAAAAATGTCTTTCAATTTGTCTTCGGAACAAAAATTACGATATTTTTGATTAGCTTTTTGTCCTTCGGTTGACAGCTACGTAACTTCCACTAGTAAAAAGATCGTAAAACTAATCAATATGAGTTGAGTGGTTTAGTCCACATTTTCTGAAGAGACTCGCTTTATATAAACAGATTTAATTTAGGCTTTTATTCACATGATATAGAGATGGATCAGCTTGACACGCAAGAACAAACTTCATTGGTTCTTGCTGAAGCTCAAACGTGCTGCGTAAAATGAGAATAAACCCCATTGGTTCTCACACGTTAAGCGAACCTGTTTGAGCTTCAGTTTACCACAATTGAACGGATGTTGATCAATGTTTGTATGTGAATAAAAGTCTAAATTCAATCTGTTTATCATATAAAGTGACCGTGTCTCTAAAAATTGTACTAAACTACTCCATTCATTTGGATTAGTTTTACAATCTATTTATTAACGCTTTGAAGCTTTAAAGTGGTAGTTGCATAGATGTCAATGGAAAGATATAAAAAAGATTTGATTAAAAATATAATTTGTGTTCTGAAGATATTACAAAAATCTTACTAATCTTTGGAATGACAATAGGTGAGTAAAAATTACAGAATTGTATTTTTTGGGTGAACTATCCCTTGAGGGTATAAAACTATCCCACTTTTACCCTTAAATATAAATGAAAATGTCTTTTCTTTCTTTCTTTTCTTTCTTTCTTTCTTTCTTTCTTTCTTTCTTTCTTTCTTTCTTTCTTTCTTTCTTTCTTTCTTTCTTTCTTTCTTTAAAAAAGTATTTATTTCACATGAAGTGTAGAACTAAATGTTTTAAATTCAATTTTTATATTAAGATTTTTAATATAATTTAATATTAATCATTTATTATTATATTTTAAAAGACTGTTTGTAGACTTTTAAAAGACTAGTTTATATTCCAAGTCAATAGCAAGTTGTAATTTAACCCAATTCATTTTCCTTTAAAACAAGTGCAAATCACAACTGTAAATCAAACAAATAATATCATAAGCAATTACAAGATAAGTGTAAAATCATCTGATACATCTGCCAATCCCAAGCTCCCAAGAGTGACAGACTGACTATCATTTGTACTTAAATGGCGACATCTAGTGGCATTAAACCATTATTCCTGCTCACGGCAGGGTCCTTTTAAATTTGTTTTCATTTTATAATGACTGATTTATTTCTAAATATCTGCTTCTTATGTCACACTATATCATTGTTTTACTATCATTTCAGAATTTATTTGAATTCATCCAGACAGAAACTCAAGCAACAAACAGAACTTCTAGACTTTGGATTCATTTTGATTAATATATTTATATTGACACAGATGAGAAACACGTGTCAATATAGTCAGTAGTAATGATTAACATTCAGAAAGCAAAAAACGTGATTTGTCTTTCTGAAAATAAGTCTCACTCTGCGTATTGATGTAGCCTATATGTGTGTGTGTTTGTGTGTGTTTTATTATTATTTTTTTGTTCTTTTTTTTGTTATGTGTTTTAAAAACTGGACCCTGTGTCTGTAATATTGAATAATACATTTACATTTTGATAAAGCCAATTACAATAGGTATATTTTTTGTGTGAAATTTAAATAGAAATAAAACAAATAGGAAAAGAGAAATATTATATCTATATTTTTCTAACAGACAAGAACATGGAACATTACACAAAACCCACACCGTGACACTTTTACTTCAGTCTGTAGAATTTAGCCACGCAGTTACAAACTCAAAAGCACTTTTGAAGAAACAGAATCAGAACTTTACCCTTCCTGATACTTTCTGCAATTTAATTGGATGCAAAAAATCGTTGTCAATAATAAATTGTAATGATTAACTACCTCAAAGTATAAAAGCTATGCGTTACTTTCATAAACCCAAGAGTTTCTGTCTCTGAATATCAAGATGAAGGGGAGTATTGCTCTGCTGATGCTGTGCTGTCTGTCACTCACTGATGGACAAACTGATGTGCAAGAAGAAAACAACCTGCCAAACATCTGGGAAGAGGTGAGAGATGTAAGAGACATGATGGTGGAGCTCAGAGTCAAGTTGAAAATGGTGATGAATGACAATTCAAGTTAGTAGATTATTTTCTGTCACCCTTTAAATACTTATCTTTGAAATAACAGATTCAATAAACACTTCTACAAAACAAAATGAAATAATTCATTTAAAGAAATAGACTTATAATGTTTTATAGAAATGGCAGAACTAATACTGGATCTGAAGAAAGAGAATGCAGGTACTCAAAAAATGTATTTTGATGCTGTCCATTTTTCAAAATGGCATAATATAACAAAATCCTTATTAAGAAGCTTGATATATGGTGTGGGGGGAATATTAAATATATATTTTCAGCTAGAATTAATTATTTGAATAATTTTAGGGCTAAATGAACACATGAAGGTCACCGAAACCCAGCTGGAAGCATTAACGAAAGCAATTTCAGGTAAACGAATAAAATTGTCCTTTTTATTTAAACATTTAAGGTATTTACTGTCAATATTTAATGCACAATAAATAAAACCCTGAACTTGTGTTTTTAATTTGGGCTTGAAATTATTTTATGTCCACAGAACAACCTAAAGTGGCATTTTCAGTTGACTTGGGGATCCGTGGCAATGTAGGTCCCAAGACTACTGAGATCACACTGGCATTCAACAATGTCTTCACAAACATTGGAAACAACTACAACTCAACAACAGGTATAAGCTATAGCCAATGTCTTTCCTTTTCATCAGACCCATTTTACATTTGATCTGACGGTTTTGTTGTCAATGGCAGGTCTCTTCACGGCACCAGTTAAAGGAGTCTACTACTTCAGATTCACTATATGTGGTATTCAAATCTACCAGTCAATGGGTGCAAATTTATATAAAAATGGGCAGAATATTGTGTCAGTGGGACAATGGCTTTATCAAAATCAGCACCGATATGCATCAAATGGAGCTGTCCTGCAGCTGGAAGTGGGTGATGTCATTTGCATGAAGCTCCTCCCAGGTTACACTATCTATGACAGTCCAGGAAACCTCAGCACTTTCAGTGGATTCCTCATTTACCCATTATAGTGATCAACCACTGAACACTGACAAAACATGGACACTTTTAGGATGCTCATTCACTAACAGAAGACAAATTCACTTTTAGTTTCACATTAGTTTGAAATTTGAATTAATAACTATAATCTACATAACTGCTTACTCTCAGAAAATTCACAAAAAAAAATACACTCAATTAATCTGGACTTGGTACCATGGAAAAGTCAGTAACTATGATTTTACATGCATTTGTTTGCATCAACAAAATTTCACATGCCTAAAAACCTCTGTATCTGCTAATTCATTATCATTATACTCTTAATACTTAATACTCTTAGAAATACATTAATATGTTTTGTACTATGAAATAAAAGTATTAAGGCATTTTATCTTTACAATTTATTTCTGTAATATGTTTAGCCTTCTAACCTTTAAAATTACATATCTGTGTGAACTGTTTTGTTTAAAGTCTGATGTGAAAAGTGTTGTAGAACTGAAGCTAAAACAGTAAATAAATCATGCAATGTTTTAGTTGAAATAATAATATAGTATAATACTGCAGTGCAAAAATACAACACAAAATTGTTATATGTAATATAATGTACATAAACACTTATAAATTATCTGTAGAAATCTGCTAATGCAACATGAACTTTAAAAGTATTTATGCATTTCCTTTCCTACTGCAGTTTCAAAATTGTGTTACACAGAAGAGAACAGAATATCCCCATAAAATCGATTTTAAAAGTTATATTTATTATTTGCATTTCCCTTCAGCAGTTTTAATATAAATATGCATCATTATATAACAAATTACATTTTATTTTTAGATAGGCACTGGGGTTGCGGTGCCACCGGCTTGGCCCGCAATCGCTGCTCGCAGCTATATTTTTATAGTAGATATCTCATGTAAAAATTCAAACATCCCTTAACTACATCCATCAATCTGCTTTTCTATTATGTTGGTAATTTTCAAACGGCCCCTTGGCATGCAGAACATCTCTGCCTCTCTCTCTCTCTCTCTCTCTCTCTCTCTCTCTCTCTCTCTCTCTCTCTCTCTCTCTCTCTCTCTCTCTCTCTCTCTATCTCTCCCCACCTGCCCAATTTCAGCTGAATTTAGGATGCCTTTGACCCAGCACTGGATATGCATATGAGAAAGAGGGTGAGACAGCGAGAGAGGGTCAGGGACAGACAGGAAGAGTGACTCAGAGAGTGTGTGTGTGAGAGAGAGAGAAAGAGAAAGAGAGAGCGAAAGAGACAGAGGACTAGAGAGAGTGCGCAAGGCTGAGGACACAGATCAATGCATCTTTGTGCTTGCTGCCTCAGCAAGTGAAGGTGAGAGCAAATCAAAACAAATAAAAAGCAGACGCCTCTGGAGAGAAGCAAACAGCCTCTGAGGGAGGATGATCACCGTCTGCGGAGAGCTAAAGGAGTGACTGTCAAGGCAGGTGCTGTTTCAACACAAGCTTCTGTGTGGATTTGAGTCATCTTAGTGTCTCTTCACTGCACCCACTTACTGGACAACAAGACCTCTTGTGGATACTGAAACCTATAGAAAAAAAAATGCCTGCAACATGCCAGGAAGCTGTGAGGTTTGCTTCTCAGGATGTAACTGAAGGTAGGTGCTTGTGTATGTACAAAATAAAAGTCTATTGTTTGTGCTGTGGTCTTTATCTGACTTCTGCAGGATGTAATATTGATACTGATTAAAATTGGTTAGTTGTTGCGCCAGAACCGTGGCATAGCGGTTAGTGCATGAGCTGTGGCGATACTAGTTTGAATCCTGCTCGCAACATTTACTGATCCCGTTTCCCTGTTTTTTTTTTTTTCTCACTGCAATAAAAGGCTGCGTGATTGTTGTGATTTCTGAAGGAAAGACTGTGAGTCTTGTGCTTCACAGACTACAATCTTTCCTAGACTGACTTCAGGCTGTTGACATGTGTGGTGCCACAGCCTGGTGCCACCCAGAGGGGTCAGCTTGACATCCACAACAGAACATCAAGAAAGAGAGATACTAGGGGGAATGAACAGCAAGATGATCTGAAATGTTTGCACATTCAAGGCTGGGGGCTGAGGGAATGTGTGTGTGTGTTCGCTGGAAATGTGATGGCGAAACAGTAAGTGTCGACAGAAAGTGACGAGGTTTGGCTCACAGTCACAGCATAGTTAATTGTGACACTTCAAAATCCCATGATTCCATTAATTCATGTCATGATGATATATTTTTAAAACGCATACATTCATACATACAGAAATGACATGTTTGTTTTTTCTATCACGGGGCACAACTTTACATTTTTATAATGTTTTACCTCGAGCTAATTATTCAGGCTTTCGCAAACCTTTCTGATTTTTTGGAAACTTTCTTCATTCATTCCAGTCTCCACACACTGAATAATAATAGTATAATATATTTATGTAAAATATAGTGTGTGTATATATATATATAAATATATATAAATATATATATATATATATATTAGGGTGTAAGTCAGTACACAAAACTGACGGTTCGGTTTTCCCACGGTTTTGACGTCTCGGTTCGGTTCCAATTCGGTTCGGTTTAGAAAGCTAAAATGGCTTTTTTTTAAACAGTGGTTTAATGAAAAAAAAGGACTTTGTCTTTAAATTAATTCAGTTACAATTAAACATTTCACAAGGATTAAAAAAAAATCTGCTAATGCTGTGAACTATATTGAAGGCTGCACATTACTATAACATTAAATGTTGTAGCCTAGACTTTTAACCTAAATTCAGATGCCATTTATTTTTTAGATATAATAATCAACACACAACACATTGTATGAAAACATGTAAACTGAACATAAGGCAGTTTTTAAATTAACTTGTGTTTTTACTCTAATAATTTACACAGTTGTTATTTTCATGAAAGATATTTTAAACATAAATTAAATAATCAAGATATCATTAACAGGTTAAGTAAAATATAATATACAGGCTAACATAGTGCATTTATTTAGTGCAAAGGTTCATTTATAGGAAGTTGTGGACACTGAATCACTTGCCTGCTGAGGTAAATATAATGCTAGTGACAAGCTAAAGCTTTGCTGTTTTATTGACGTCTTTCCGCTGCTGAAACACTGATTGAGCGATTACACGAGTTATGATGCCTTTCAGTAAGTATACTGTATCTTTCAACATACCTTCAGGTGTCTTTTCTGTAACTGAGGAAGAGATGATCGCGTTTACTCGCGCGCGCGCTGCCGCTTGAAATGAGGAGCCTAGTTATAGTAAGCCCACAGCGATCTGTCACGTCACATCAAAGAGCGCCAAAACGCCATTTATTGTTTGAATTTCGTGATCAAATAGACAGAATCTGAAAGATTACACCTTGCTTATTATCGAAAGTAACAAAACACGGAGCTTGTTATTTGGTGTTAATGGTGGTTAGGCTACAAAACTGAATTCATTGTGTACTGTATACATAAGACATGAGGTCCATTGAGCCGGGCTGGGCGGGGCCGGGGTAGCAGGGGGCGGGGCGGGCGTGTTCGGTATCGCAATGACAGTATCGCGATTCGAATCGTGAGTTCAGTATCGCGGTTTATGGTCGGTTCGAAATCGTTACACCCTGTATATATATATATATATATATATATATATATATATATATATATATATATATATATATATATGTATATATATATATATATATATACATACATACAGTGTATTACATTAATTAAATAGAAAAATATTTATATAAAATATTATAAACAAAAGATAGTATAATATATATACATATATACATATATACATATATACATATGTATATATGTATATATATACATATATACATATATACATATATACATATGTATATATGTATATATATACATATATACATATATACTATATATATATATATATATATATATATATATACATATATGTATACATATGTATATATATACATATGTATACATACATACATATATACATATATATATATATATATATATATATATATACACACACACACACACACATATATATATAACATATTTTTATTAGACTTTTTGAAATGTAGGCTATCTTTATTAAGTGTACAGACTACATTTTCAACTACGAAGAAGCAATTCATGTACAACAAAGTGCAGTTTTTTCTGTTTTTGAAAACATCTATTAATACATTATTATACATTACACTAGATTGAGTATGATATTTAGCATCGTTCCGCATGAACTTGTCTCTCAACATAGGTGGAGTTCGCACTTGAGGACATTTGGTCCCTAAAATGTACACAAAATGACGCACGCACACATTTTTTATAACAGCCACTTATTAGAGTGGTTCATTAGAAAATGTATTGTCAGTTTCTGATTAACACCCTTTTTGTCAGCCAAATTATCAAGGTGCCCAAGGTGGGTTGAAAGAGAGAGAAGGGCAGCCGAGCCTGGCTGGAGGGGCGCCAGATGTAGGTGCGGAAAGGAGAGAGAGTCAGGTCAGGGCAGAACAAAACGTTTGTCAGTGTGTGAAATATTTAATTAGTCACACACACACACGCGCACTCAGGTTGACACAGTTTAACTCAGAGCAAACAGACTACGCTCTCTCTATATTTCTGGAAACTACGTATTAGTTTTGTGAATAGATAGATCAGAGGTAATGGAATCTGAATGTGTTACAGCGCACTTTTACCCTCTTTCACTCTCTCTGTTTGATATCACTCTGTTCTTTTGATTTCACCCTGCTCTCTCTCATATTTTTGCTTATCCTTTCCAAATTGGATTCATCTGGTTTAGGCATGAAGGTCTTTTGTATATTCTATTATAAGGTCTTGTGCTCTGAAATCTGTACTGTTGTTATTGAAGCTTTGAATTTTATTATATGAAGCTTGAGTTTTTTTTGTTTTGTTTTTTTGCATGCTACACCTCATAATAAATTGCACACCAATTCAACACACCAACATTTTTATGTAATGTCTTGATATAATGTATTCATTTCAAAACTAACTGCAGGCAGTAGCAGATGGTTTATAGTTTTCATTTTTTATATGTGGGTCATTGTCAGAAAACAGTGCCATTTGTGCTACATAAATGTGTGTCCCCATGACTGCTAATGATATCATTTACAGAATACTGAACTTAATCACATTATCTGGTGGATTAGACTCTGAAAAGTATGTAATACAAATAAAACGTCAATTTTATTTAAAAGTTGTTTTTTTTTTATCTGAAAATAACAATTCATGTCATCTTTCATCCAAATTACATTTAAATGGCTTATATAAAACATGTTTACGTGTGTATTTATATATATATATATATATTTTTTTTTTTTTTTGACTAACCTAAGTACATTGAAATTTTGCTTACACTATAGATTGTTTTTCCTAAAATAATTAATGCATTTCTGACATGTTTAAGACCATAGATATCCATAAAAAAGGCTAGATGTCTCGACCGCACTCGTGGCCAATGGAGGTCGACGACCATCTTGTCACAGGCAGCTCGCTCACTCGTAACAATGTGTTTTAATGGTTCATGTACTTTTTAAATAACCATAACTTGCTCAATTTTCTACCGATTTTCAAACGGTTTGGTTTGTTATAAACGTCAGAGATGTAGTTATGACACTGCATACTTATGAATAATAAGTGTATAACTAAATAATCATCCAGAATTATAGCCACACTAATAACGTTTGTAACAAACCAAACCATTTTTAAATTCGTTAAGATTTCACAGAGATAAGAGTGTTTGTGTTGATCACTCATCTGACATCAGGAACCACAGAGGCCACCAGAAAGCTTGCCTGTTACAAGATGGCCACCGGTGATGATGATAGAAACTTTGCCGTAAGACTTCTAGCCTTTATTATGGATATCTATGTTTAAGACAGTGACATCATAACACATTATCCAAACAGAGAGCCATTTCTCTTAAAGTCCTTATTTTTATTTATTTTTGTTTATACTTATACTGTCCTCATCAAGTTCAATCTCTCTATGTCATGGGGAAAAAAACTTTTAACATATAAATATTACACTTGGCACAAAGCATAAGAATATTTGATATAGTTAATTACTGCCATTTTTTCACATTCAACCCCAAAACATTTTGAATTAAACTGGGTTGACACAAAAGAGATGAAAAATGTCATTAATCATATAATTAATAGATTTTTTTACCTTTTTTTGAGCAAGAATGGCACAGTTTTTATTTTAGGTTGTTTTTTTTTTACTCATCAGTTTTTTATTTTTATTTTTATTTTTATTTTTATTTTACAGTCCAAATAACATTCATTACTATTCACCTTTTGTCTGCCTTTTTCAGTCTTTTTACTTTCAAGATTTCTCTTTCTCCTTCCACCTCAGGTGCACCATAGTGGTCAAATGCATTGATTTCTACTCAAGTCTGCCTGGACCAGTTATACTTGAGATGGGTAGACGGGCAGCTGATCACACCACTCCGGTGCCAGTTCTCGGAGAGCCCGCCCTTGTGGGGACACATGTCTGGAGAACCGTGGCAAATGGGACCAGTAGCATGGCGGCCCTCACGCTGACTCATCACTGTAACGTCGGTGTTCAAACATCACCAGCAATGAGAAACAACCAACTGCATATGGGCGTTAAACATAGGGACACTGGTAGAAATCAATCAGAAAAAACAGTGATCATGCCACCTAATGGCAACATCCTAAATGAGGTTGGTAAAGGAAGGAAAGAAAAACAAGAAGTATCATTATCAAACGAAGAAGTCTAGAGGCTAAAATAAAAAAGGGTGTGACTTTTGAGGGGATGGAGAGGGATATTTGTAAAAGCATAAGGGAAGAAGTGCAGTGCCATAACCGTCCAATCAGAACCAGTCCTCCGTTAAGAGGCGTGGCTAGCAGCAGGCTGAAACTGAGACGGAATTGTCACTTCACCAATGGGAGTGTGGTTGACTCTGAGGTAATGGGCGGGATCAGCAGCGACATCAGTGAAGGGAAAGAGTCTACAACTGGCCAGAAAAAAACTGTCCCTCTCCATTCACCTCCTATTAGACCTCTCTTGACCTTCTGCAGCACTTGTGGAGGCAGGCAGAATACGGCACCTCCTGGACTCCACAGCCAATCCAGGGCAATTTCGCCTCCAACTTCTACTGGTTCTCTAGGACTCCAATCAAGACATTCATCCCCTTTTTACCCTGGGAAGTGACGTGCAGAAATACACGAAGATAGAAAAGCACACCGAACCGCAGTGTTACACAGTCAGAGCAGCACCCCATGAGCCCTAACCTTCATTCTTATCTCAACATGAATATAAACAAGGAATGGCCATTATCTCTGCTGCCTGCTCAGCAGAGTGAGGCATCAAACCTCACTAATCATCACACAGTCAATAGGGAATCTAGAGCTGACACACACATTAATCATACCGGTTGTTCATCAGCTCTAAATACACACATGCTCACTGTTACAATGAAAGAGGATAGAGCTGCGACAAAGGCCGTAAACACACTCTTGAATGCAAACAGACCTCACCAACTCTTATGCCTGCAGACCTGTATCTCTTAACCCTCCCCAAACACACAAAAACAGCCCAACTGAGAAGTTAGCATCCAAACAGGTGACAAGTACCAGAATACCACATGCAAATTCCCACTTTAGATCATCTCACGAGCCAAACCCTGATGAGAAACGTTCAAATCAAGTAAACCAAGCTCCACCCACAAACTCAGAGCCTACCCAGTCACATAATAAAACACACATCAAACCTTTGCAAACTACTTTGAAACAACAGATATCCCCCCAAACGAGCACACCACAGAACTCCAAACCTCAAAACGGCAATTGCTTGCGATTGAATCAGACAAGTAAACTATCTAAATCTCCTACCGGTTTTCATTTACATTCAAATGTTAAACACCAAACTATAGTGCAGAGTTGTGTGAATGAAGGTGCTCATATCCCCCACTGCTTCAAACCTTCACAGACAGGTTCAATTCCCTAATGGATTAGAGTCCAAGTCTTGACATGCACACTAAACCATCAATGTGCTCACACACAAATTTCGGCATTAAACCTCAAAGCGACGCAAATCTGTGCTGACACAGAGTCAGAATCCTCACCCTCGGATTCACGTTTGCATTTTGCGCTGGTAACACACACACATAAACTCTCAGGGCCTCATGGTGAATCACGTTACGCGTCGATACACACCAACACTCTTCGCCAGCCGACACGGCACAAGCAAGCTTCCCACACATCCACTCAGCGAATAAACACCAGTGGAACATCACTGCAGGGTATATCCGCACATAAAGAAGCACTGTCACATCCTTATCTTGAGTCAAAAAGCCAAAATGACACTCGCTTGTTTTCACATGCCCCGAATATGTCAACTCATCACAAAGCAACACTTACAACGCAAACAATCAACCATCAGAACCTCTCAAATGCATTTACCACCACTCAGACTGAGGTGGAGGTGCAAACGTACACCAAAGAATGTTCTCAAACTACCCCGAGGTCAAAGCAGCCCCAGCACTTTGTGTGTTCATTCGAAAACGCCACATAGACAGACAGAGACCTACAGGGTTCAGACGCTCTGTCCTGAATCAGCTTAATAATGACACTCTTGAGTCCTCATTACTAGCCATCGCTTCCGCTAGAGCTTTTCCTCAAGCTAAAACACTCAATGAGAATGAGTTTAAGTCTTGGAATGACATGGAGTCAGAGAAGACAAACTGAAATAAAGGCAGTCAGAACTTGAACGTCAAATGATCAATGGCTCACAGCACTTTCTTCAGCCTCCAAACAAACCACCTCCTCTTGTCCTCCCAAACCTTCTTCTGCACCTGCATAGCGCAACTTTAAATACATATTGGGGGCTGTGAAACACTGAGGCCTGAATGTGGCCTCCAACCAAAACTCACCTCTGACACCCTCAAGCATTTTGCCTAAGCAGCACTCACACGAATGGCGGGAATCTCCAGAATCTCAGAAAACACAACTGGAAACTCATTCTGAAGCAGTTGGGATCTGTCTCAAATGAACACTGTTCCCTAGCGCACGACCATTCGGCTTCTGCGGTCCGGTTGCTTGCCTGCATCGCCTCACTGGGGCAGTCGTCGGAACCCTAAGCATAGACTAGAGATGGTAAAGGAGAGTCTGCAATCTAACAAGGAAAGAGTCACAACTCTTCTCAACTGCATCCAGGACCTGGAGATGAGTCACGCACTCAGCAAAGGGTGAGAGACCGAGTTATTCAAAATTTAGCAGATAATAGACAAGTGTGACTGGCGTTGCTGGATGTGTTAAAGGTAATTGTGAGAAATTCTCAGAGCGGAGAGGCAGGAGAAGAAGGGAGTCGTGGTTTAATTTGATGTACATTTGGTTTTTATATCCAAGCGTAGGTCAATAAGGGCTGTAAATGAGCTCTAAATGCATTTATGGATGTGAGTGCAAGGCCAGAGGCATACTAAAACAATGCTTTTTAAAATCATTTTCCTTGCATGTTTTCTATTTATGTAGTCGGCGATGTTTTCAGACTGGCCAAGACCTTAGTGACTGTTCCACCTGTCAGAGAGACTGCATGTGCTGTCTACAGGTGAGAGCTCCCAGTGAGACTACCAACCATTTTAACAGCCCGTTCTCATCCCAAGACGTCATCTATTTGACGCTTTTGACCATACGTCAACATCCAACGTTTTAGGGTACCCTTTAAAGTCAGTTAGATGACAGCTATCTAATCCTAACCCTACCCTACCCCACACCTAAACCCACATCTAACTGACGCTAAAGGTAAAGCGTCAGTTGGATGACGCCCTACAGGATAGCGTCATCTAACTGACGTTAAAGGGTGCCCTAAAACGTCGGATGTTGACGTATGGTAAAAAGCGTCACTTAGATGACGTCTTAGGGTGAGAATGTGTTGATTTTAAAGAGATATGCTGCATTTACACCATGTCTTAATTACCGTAATTTTTCGATGAGAACACATTAACATTTTTACTAATTCAAATCTTGTAATTACGGTAATGACGGCATGGTGTAATTACCGTATTACCTATAGTTCCCCCAAAATTCCTATCATAATTTACTCACCCTCATGTCATTCCAAACCTGTAAGACTTCTTTCTGTGAAACACAAAATAAGATATTCTGACAAATGTTAATTTATTTATTTAGTTATTTTCTATAAAAGTCAATGGGGTCCAAATGTTGGACCCCAACGTTCTTATCTTATCTTCTTTTGTGAAGGAATGTCACAAGAAGGAATGACATACAGGCTTGGAACGAAAAGCGGGTGAGTAAATGATGACAGAATTTTCAATTTTGGGCGAACTATCCCTTTAAGCATGAACTTTTGTTTTTTTTAGTGTGTCTTCCAGTTCGATACAATTAGATTCAAATTCTATTTCTTTCCATAGACACAATATTTTCTTCTACTAACAATATAAAGTAATTCATATTAATTTATTTATAATAATTTATAATAATAGTTTTATTATTAATAATGTATGGATAGTGGGAGAAAATAACAGACAAATAGACAAAAACACATTTAACTTTATATGACTTTTTCCATATACATTACATACTGTCATATTTGTACAGTATGTAATGTGTATGGAATAAAATAAAATGTGTTATTCTATTGATTTTATTTTTTAAATGTATTACAATGTGTTACAGTTTCCTCAAAAACTCAACAGTGATGATGATAATAAATGTTTATCATTAAATTATTATTATTATTATTATAGTACTGAGGAAAGGATGGGAGTAATGATGCTGAAAATGCAGCTTTGTCATCACATGAATAAATTGCATATTATAGTAGAAAGTAATAATAGGCCTAATTCACAATATTACTGTTTTTACTTTTGATCAAATAAATGCATCCTTGGCGAGCAAAAAAAAACTTAGTGACCCCAAACTTTTGACCAATAATGTAAATAATTTCAAAGGGAAAAATAACTATGAAGCATGAACTATGAGAAATAGAAGTAGCTTGAAATGGTTCTCGTTTCTATCACTCTACCTTTTCTCCTCTCTCTCTCTCCCACTTTTTTTTTTCACTCTTTGGGCTAGTGTGGAGTATGACTTCCGGAAACAGGAAAGAAGATTCAAGGAGCTCTTCCAGAGTCTGTGTCATCAATCCCCAGAGAGGAGAGAAGGATACGAAGAATCTCTTTCTTTACTCACCTTACTCATTCAGAATCACAAATTACACCAGCTAAATGCCAACATTATGACCCAAAGTCAGACTCAAAATAAGCCTCAGATCATTTCTCAGATTCAGTGCCGAATCCAAGCTCAGTCTCAAATTCAAACTCATTCGCCGTCACAGATTCAGTCTCGGCCTCAGGCTCAGCCACAGATTGCATCTCAGATTCAGCCTCAGATCGAATCTCAGGATCAGATTATATATCAGATTCAATCTCAGACTGAGATTATCCCTCAGATTCAGTCTCAGGCTCACCCAGAGAATCAGTGCCTGTTCAAGGCCAAAATCAAGAGGAAGAAATTCTACAGGAAGCTGTTCGGCTGGCTGCCACTCAAAGTCCAAACAAAATGACTACGTCATGCCAAGAATCTGATTTTCATGCATGACTCTCAACCCTCCAGTATGCGGAGTCACAACTCCTTTTGGTCGTAATGCAATCTGAAGTCTGACATATTTTATGGAATGGAGCAATATTTAATGGCATTCTGTGACTGTGAACTGCCAAGGATTTTTAACTATGAAACTAGTTTTCCTTGGCAAATGCAATTGCACAAGATTTACTTTAAAAATGTATTCTAAGTTCCCTGACAGTTACAATGAACAATATGCTTGCCTTGACTAGACATGAAGGGTTTTGCACTTAAGATGCTTTTTTTAGGACTTGACATGATGAGGACACACATCACTTCCTTTTTGATCTTCCAAATGGACAGCTATCATCTGTTAAAGCCAGAGGACTGTGATGGGACTGACATATGGAGCTTCATTGGCTGAATTATTGCTAAATAAACCACAGATTAAAGGTTATGCAAAAAGATGGGTGTTCTGTTCTTTTGTTCTAAATCAACAAGATTTAGAAAGAAGATTTATGCCCAGACATACATAATCATGTTAATTAACTGTTTTGAGTGTTTGCGTTGGAAATCTATTCAATTTGTCAAATTTCTTTGCACCTCCGTGATGTGTGAGCATTAGTTCAAAATGATTTTCCAGAAACTTATTTTAAGATTGTTTAATAACAAAATGAAGTGGAAATTAAAATGTTACATAGTCAAATAACTGCATTGCACCAATCTTACATTGAGATTATATCACCAGCATTAAGCAATATTATTGTTACAGTTTCAATTTTAACGTTTTTTTTTTTTTTCAAATGTTTTCTTTTTTTTGCAATATTTAAATATTATAATACACTTTATTCACAATTATTATATCCACATCTATATAAATAAATATATAACTTGTGGCACTTATTTGTCTTTTGACAAAGATATCCTGTAAATTTAGTTTTAAAGGGGGGCCTAGTATGCCACTTTTTACAAGATGTCCCTAGAATGTGTTGGTGATTTTTTTTATATAGCTCAAAATATCACACAAATAATTGATTATACCATGTTGTAAATTAACATTTTTGAGTGGAAGGAAAAACATGCTGTTTTGTGCATGCATCTTTAAATGCAAATAAGCTTTCCATAAGAAGGTGGAGCCTGTACAGCCACGCTCACATGACTTTCTTCATCATCATGAAAATGTTTTTATTTGTATGGATTTTAAAGCCATATCAGTTTAAACGTCTGAAGCTGGCTGTCAGACAGTGCATCCCATGAGTATAAAACTAATTTCTCTATCACATATTATTAAAGTGCACGGTGTGATTGTTAGTGGCATCTAGTCGTGAGGTTGCGAATTGCAACCAACAGAAGTTACAGAGGCTGACAGGAAAAGATGTCGTCATCTGAGACGGCAAAGAGTAGCCAGTTAAGCAATGAGGTTTCTTTACAAAGTGATATGTTATTGTGAATATTATTGTTACTTGTTCATCATTGTGTCAGTGTTTTATTCGAAAACAATGAAAAACAACAAAGTGGCGAAACGCATGCGTTCGTTTAGGGCTACTGTAGAAACATGTCGGCACATTTCAATGTAAGGGGACCCACGAGTGTATTTAAATATAGAAACGTCTCATTCTAAGGTAAACATAGCGTTTCATTAAGGTCCTTATACACCACTGAAAACATTTAGTTATGTATATGGTATTGCATTTCCGTCAACAGATCCTCCTAAATATTGCACAATGCACCAAAGTGCACAAGTTCACAAACACAGACAGAAAGTAGACAGCAAGCAAAGAAATGGCATGTATATTAGACCAGTGTATTAAACCTACCCATCACAGCGCGTGTTATATAAACGATAAAGGGTGCCATGTGCGTAGTATAGCGTCGTTTTGTCATATAGCGTTCTATATGACGCTAAAGGATGAGAATGCGTTGTCCTACGGTGTTGTCCTACGTGTTTCCTTTAGCATCAGTTAGATCACGCGGGTAGGTTTAGGTCTAGGGTAGGGTTACACGCGATCCTGAGGGCGTCATCTAACTGACGATAAAGTGTCGGATATTGAAGCATGGTCAACATGATTCCCAAGGCGTCAGTTAGGTGACCCCTTGGGGTGAGAATAGACAAGTGAGAATGGGCTGAGTATACCTACTACTGCTGTGTGTGACATTACTTGGAAAACATTCCTCAATGTCTCATTTTGAGACACTTGCTGTGTCCAAAATCTCCCATTACTCACTATATAGTGGACTATATAGTGAGCTCGCCATTTTGTAGTGCTGTCCGAATGTATAGTGATGATTATTATACCCTATATAGTCCACTCAATGTATCCCAGAATGCATTTTGAAAAGTAGTGTACAACCGATGGTCACTAACCTAAGCCCTACATACCATCATGCATTGCGCTGATCATAAAAATAAGTTATAATCATGTGTGGAGTAGCGCATTATAACAGAAATGGCCAGAAATTACTTTTAGTTTTTAAGTTTTGGAGAAACAAGCTTAAAAAAAATCTATTTAGCCCAGAGCCAGCTCAGCACCAGCTGACAGATGATGTAATCAACGGCGCCAGAACGATCGAGTAGTGTCCGAAAGTGGTGTTTCTATTATGTTGATGAGCTCACTATATAGTGCTCACTCCCTACCTTATATATAGGGGGTAGGGAGTAGGGATTTGAGTGGAGATTTCGGACATGCAACTATTTTTTTTTTCTGAAACATGGAGCTTTGACCACAATACTCATGCTATGCATTTTCCATTTTCTCTTCATTTTCATTGACTAAATTTAAAAACCTGTCATTAACAGACGTTTCGACTGTACATTTCATACGAGAAATCGGTTTTCACGTATGCTTAGCCTCATAGTATACTTGCCTAGTCATTGAGTCTTTTGAGCCATTGAGTCTTTTTGAGACATTGAAATATGACTTGGCAATTATGCTATGAGGCTAACAATGTTTTAAATATATATCCAATTGACTATCCTGGTGAGGAGAGACAAGCGATGCGGTTGGTCTGAAACAGATCAGCTTCTACTCCTGGCTCTCCCAAGGGAAAGTGGACTCATGCTTCAGGTCTCCAAAGCCCTAGACAATCTGTGCCCAACAGGCTTTCTTAAAAGACTTTGGAAGTCAAACAATGTAGGAAGAGCGTGGCGAAGCATGAAGAACCTATGATGAATTAAAAGTTTGGCTGCCCGACACACTCACGCCTTTATATGTAGAAGCAGATACACTCCAGAGCTATTCATGCCCTGGTAGCTTCCTTTGATTAATAAGCTGTTGCCAGGGGCGATGCACTATTTTGGATGAGATTCTGCCTTAACTCAGTATCTAAAAAAAGAATCTCTGTAGTGCAAGTAAAGTGACAGGAGCCCCAAATGTCAGCATCTCTCCACAGCTCTGGAGGGGTTGGGTCCTCCCTGCCAAAGAGCAAGTGGACCTCACAGCCAGCCCTCGGACAAGAAAGTTGAGAGCCATTGCCATACACTCTGGCTCTGGAACCGAAACAAACCAGTAAGAAAGGACGGGATCAGTGCATGCATGTTTGTCAGCAAGATTAGGGCACTTTCATAATGTTGTGCTAGTGAAGTTGAATCTTTCATTTGCATGTACTGTATAATGTATGGTTTAGTTAAAAAAAATGAATAATTTAGTGTCTGCTTTCAGCCTGTGGTGTGTTTAAAGGCCATGTGCACAAAGTGTGCTAGCTGAATGTAACACAAACCCTGACATATTTGAGACTAAAAAAGTGCGATAATTTGAAGATATAATTTCCAGATAATTCTGCATAAAAAAAATCATATAGGAGTTTATTCTGATGGTATACTATAGCTTGGGCTCTCTGTCGCCATCTTTGGTTGAAAAATAAATTGCGATATGCACACATTACAACATAAAAAATGTGTAACATTGTAATATTGTAACGTTTTGTTCAATACTGGAGAGAAAATATGAATGTCAAGTCTGCTTCTCTCTACAGTTTTATCACTCTACATCTCTCTTCTCACCCTCTCATTTGCTTTTTTCTCTCGAATCTCAAAAAGTAGAACAGCCCATTCCTATCACTTCTCCTTAAAGGAAGCAAGCGTGCCTCTGTAACTCAGATGGAGGAGGCTGGAGATAATGTGTGACGGGCTGTGTTCTCTCTGACTCTTCCAGGGGAGCTTGGGTTTTAGTTGGGTGGGAAAACTCTCCAGTGTTCTCCCAGTGGGGTTCTCAGAGGCGGGGTGCAAATCGGAGCATCTCTGGAGATATAAGGTCGATGTTTCTAAGATGAAAATATGATATGACAGATTGCAGTGAAGGGCCACAGCTTACACACTTAGCTCTACATGCACAGAAACTGACAGGCTATAATATATGTGCACATGCCCAGCTACAAAACCAAAAATTGTAAAATACAATCACAAACTAATAGTCATCTCAATGAAGGGGCTGACCTGAAATCAGTCAGCTCACTAAATATCTCTAAATATCTCGCTGCTGCTCTAAATATCCTTGACATATTCAAGGAGAGAGTCCTGACAGGCAGAGGGGATGATGATAGCTTGAGTGCTCACGGCTCCAAGCTGTTTCCGGAGAGGTTGTTCTTTGTGTGCCAAAGTTGCTAAGACGTTAGGATGTAACTATCTGTTTAAGAGCCAATGAAATCACAGTCCTGCTGCATCACCGTTTTGCCCCTGAACAAGACATTTAACCTCATGCTGCTTCAGGGAAATGTGTCAGACCAGCATAGGTCACTTTGGATAAAACCATCTGTTTAGATTCCTTATGTGTTTTATGGTAACAAGGTCCAAAATAAATTCACCCTTGTTACTATTTTTAGGCTGCAGTTGACATTTGATTCACAAAAGAAAAAAAAAAGAAGAAAAAAAATCAATAAAATCCATGACTATAAGGCAGAAACTGGCCTATGGACTTTTTTTTTTTCATGATCTTGTAAGTAAATAGTCGAATTATCTTTTTCTGAAATGAATTAATATTTTATTTAGCAATCGTTGACCAAAAGGAGAGTAAAGACATTTATAATGTTGCAAAACATTTCTATTTTAAATAAATCTGCTCTTGAAAAAAAAAAAAAAAAAAAAACTATTGTCTAAGTCTGGTTTACTATGGTAAGCCTATTATAAGAATTTATATTTTAGACCCAGCAGGGATTGTTTTCACGAGAAAACACGCATAAATACGTCCTTTGCCTGTGCTTGTCTGCGTATATCCATAAATAGAGAAAAGTTGCTCCGTCTACTTTGATACATCCATGGTTTGGGAGTCGCATTGGTTACGAACGAGAAAGATTGACGTGGAGCAAGTGGACGTTGAGCGTAAAACATCGATTGTGAAAGGTCATTTCATTATGGTTGGTAGCACTGTGCTGGAATCTATTTTCAAGTACTATAAACTAAAGTGTTTATTAATGGGTATAACTACAGTAATATCTTCAGCTAGTCAACTTGAGATCTTTCCGAATCAAATGGGTTATACAGTATCTTTTAAGCTTAGTAGTGAATGTTTTATGAGCTTCAGAAGTAACCGTATTCATCTACAGTCACAGCAGAGCCAAAGCAGAACCAAAACAATGTTCTTCCACAAAATGCGTTTTTTTCTTTTTTCATGGACCAAAAGTTACATAGTGTACATTTAAAGGCCCACTGAAGTACCTACCTTGACATGTACAGCATTATTAAGTGTGTTGACGTAATTTCCACTGAAACAGGAAGACACGACGGGACATATCAAACAGCTCCTCCCCTTTTCTAAAATGGTTTATCACACAGCTCTACTCAGAGCCGTTGAAGCTCAGTAAACAGTTTCCTCCTCTTAATATCCTCCATTGCTTTAAAATATAGCATTCTGTGTATAATTGAAATGGGTCCTATACATTTTCTGGTGTGCAGCGACTTGCATACTGAAGCAGATTATTAAATGTGTCCTGCAACTGTTCTCATGTGACACTGAACGTTAATTCGCCCCAATGGAAAGCATGTTTGTACTGTCTGAATCGTTGCTTATACCCTCTATATGTCACAGTGTAGAGGACTCATGACAAAAGGCTCCAATTCAAACATTTACTAAATATGAAAATAAAGAAAACTGGTACAGGCTGGACGGGACCAGTGGCGAAGAGGCTAAGACCCTTCGGGCGGCTGTGGACCTTTGGATGGCCAGGGTGAAGACAAAAGCAACACATGGTCTAGATACTGTATTAACAAACCTGGTGTTGGCGTCGCGGGAGCTTGCTGGTACAAGGATTCGTCCAATCCGCACCAGAAAACGGTCTTCACTGTCGGTCCAGTTTACCAGATTAGAAAGTTCAAGGAATCCAGCCACATAGTCCTCAATTGGGCAGCCATCCTGGAAACAGTGATTCAAACAGTGAAGACAGGTGATGATAACAAGGGACAGGCTGGTAAGTGAGGGAGTGATACAGGTGTGGAGACGAGGAGGATTCTGGGAAGTGTAGTGAAGATAGAAGGACAGACTGGTGCAGATGAAGACTGTGACACTATAGTGTCCATTCACCATGTAGAGCTTCAGAGTCTGTTTAAAATTTATGGAGTAGGACACTTTAGATAGAGTGCATTTGATTGGACAGGAAAACATTCTGAGAGTTGAAGTGCAGAGTGATGTCATCAAAATCATTGATAAATATTGGCGGAAGTGAGTAACTGTTTTAACTATTATAAATGCAAATTTTGTCATTGTTTTGAAGCACACTAACTCTACAGTGTAACTCTATTACAGTAAGACTAACATATTTATACTAAAAGTTTGAATTTTTACTTCATCGTGACTTTTTTAAAACTGTTTTCGACAATTAGAATAAGAAGAAAATTGTTTCTTGAGCAGCAACTCATCATATTAGAAAGATATCTGAAGGATCATGTGACACTGAAGACTAGAGTAATGATGCTGAAAATTCAGCTTCTGACATCACAGGAATACATTACATTTTCATATATTATTATAGAAAACTCACAATATTATTGTGTATGTTTGATCAATTAAAAGCCTCCTTAAGAGGCTTCAAAAACATTTAAAAGTCTTCCAGACCCCCAACATTTTGAACAATAGTGTATTTTTAGGCCTGTCAAAGTTAAAGCTATGGTATACGATGTTGAAAATCCGTCGAGAAAGCCTGAGACGGAAGGGAAGTTTTAAAAAACTCATCCCGCCCCTCCACACACACACACACCCCCCTCTGTGCTACCTGATCCCTGAGCTATGTCACGGATGAGTTCACGTCAACAGCGCATATTGTTCAAATTCCGATCGGCTCGAACAGAAACCCGCTAGGCATACTGAAATATATTCAAGCACTTTTAGAAATATAATTACTTTGACCCGTGATCGGCGATATGCTAAACGGCTAACATTGCCAATGCCGACCGGCAGCATGAGCAAGTTGTCAAACTGATAAAAAGCTATGTAACACACGTCACAACATAAAAGTATATAAATAAATGTTTACCTGCTCAACAAAAAGTCAGCCGTGCCCGTGTCAGTCGGTTTTCAGTGCCAGATCTCCCTGAAGCTTCCTCCAACGGTCAATGTTGAACCCTATATTTATCCTACTTAGAGTCCGAGCTCCAGCGTCACATTTTGTTTTTTGTTTTTATCTCCGCTCTTTCCTCCACATACTTTCTCTTTCGTCCAAACTTTACAGTAGGGGCAAGCAGGGGCCGCTTGCTGCTGTCGTTTATATTTTTATCCAATGCTTTATCCAGTGCTGATATGACGCTACTTAGCTAGCTACCATAGACTGTCTGTCAGCTGCACTTGCTCGCGTAACTGGAGGGGGGCGTGGTCGGGTGTGTTTGGGTTGAAGATGCGAGCGCCAGGCGGAGTTTCAAGTGTAGCTGGTGATTGGATGAGAGCAGTTGACCAATGTAGCTTTGCGGCCGCAAAGCTTTCGTTGGTCAACTTCTCTGCGGCTATACAGCCAATAGACTGAATGGATTTTTTCATTCTTTTTTCTATTCATATTGTTAGGATTGTACTATATAACCATAACCAGCATATAAACGAGGATATTAATAATGAACAATCTTTGAAATCGCTTTAACATATTTATTAGATATGAAATATATAACAAATACATGAAATATGTTTAGTATTTTTACATGCACTTTTTACATGTAAACTTACTCTTTTTCTGCTTTCTAAAGAATAAGTTTTATTATTGGAAGCTAGAAGCTCTTTATCCAAATGTCTTACTGTGCAGAAATTGTCCTTGTGAAGTTAGGTTTTACAAAAGATGAAATGTGTTAATTTGTCCACAGCAGCACCAAACTGAATTGAAAAAAGAGGTTTTGCACTCTTTCCCATTTTGCAGGCATTGTTTGGACAGCATTGGCTGAGCAATTTTGCTGTGTCGACCTGCACAAACAAATGAGCAATGCAGAAAGACCCAAAGAACCACTGTTTACACTTTTTGAGGAAATCGGCTTTCTAAGCAGCTTACGTAAATTCGTCTCCACGCATTAAGCGGAGAATGGGAGAAACTATTTTAACTTCTAAAAAAATGACACACATCACCTCAGAGGAACAATTTCTTTGACAGAAGCTTTGCTTGCAAAGAGAAACTTTGGTTCTCTTTAACAAGGCATCGGATACAGAAGAATGCGTCTTCAATAACAGCTTTAAAGTCAACCAACCACCAAAAGCGTCTCCAGATACACAAGAAATTCGCTCTTCTCTCACCTTCATTAGAAGCCTTTCATTTATTTACTTGGAAAAAGTCATATTATGTCGACGACTTTGTTTCAATGTTTGATCTCTGTCTTCATATCAACTCGATTCAGCTGTTCATCTTTGCAGTCCATTCTTTGAGCGGTACAAGGGGTCGTGGAGTTCTGGAGTTGCTAGGTGACTCTGGACAGAAAGATCAGAGAACAGACGTGACTGTAGACCCTTGACATCGAGCTTAGTGCTGAGACGTCATTGGTCTTGTTTGGGCTGGTTAATGACAAGCAAAGAGTAGAGGCTCCTTCTGGCCTGTTTGCGCATGCACACACACACACATGCTCAGATGAGAATGATATACATAGACAGGATCTAAGCACCAGAAGATATTTTGAATCCCTGTTAATTGGCCCAGAAGAGGCATGGAGCGAAAATAATCCCGCTGACAGGAAACGTCCTTCAAACAATCACAAACCCCTATGACACAGATGCCGAAATTTGAATCATTAGACACAAACACAGTAATTTGTAGAGTGCCATGGATATTCAGATGCTTTAAAAAGTTTCGCTCTTACAGTTCTGTCCGGTATCTCTCTGTAAATTGATTGAAGGTCTTCTGCAGCTTGAAAGTTGTGTTTTCTATAAATCTATAAATACCAAGTCAGCCTGACTGGCACAGTAAAAAAAAAAAATATTGCAGTTTTATTAATCTAAAAAAATTGTTCAATGTTCCACTGCCGTCTTGTACACAGATGCAAGCTTTTAAAGTATAGGCTACTCAACTGCGTATGTGCAGGGGTGGATGAGACATTTGCATTTCTATACTCTAAAAGACGTTAGAGGGCAGCACTGAGTCAAGTCGTTTACAGGATATCAGAACAATTGAAAAGAAAAGTAGCGATCCGCCATTGCATGAAACGTTTAGAAGAACCAAAACCAAATGATGGAGAATGATTTGCTGCTTTGTTTACTGTTCTTGGAACAGCGTGTTGTTTTGTATCGCTCTTTCCGCACTATTCGTATTAGTAGTCTTTGACTACTTCATAATACATCACAACTGCATATTGCCATCTAGTGGACTCTTTTGTCTCAACATTCAATTTGCGCATGCATTATTGAACATGCACTGTCCACTCGGACACAAAAATTGGGCTGAAGGTATGTCTTGCGGATGCATCATGTGCTGACCATCGTGGAAACAAGTGTGTGGAACAAGTCCTGAAAAGTGAAACCAAAACGTTTCGAATCGCCCCAGGCGGCTCTGTCCCAGTGAAGTTCATAAACCCTGCCCTCTCTCCATGTAATCTAATGCGACGTGAGAATTACACTTCAATTTTCCAAAGTTGGTTTCTGTCATTTTATGTATCATGCTGATGTGATCTAGTGTTCGCTTTTTAAAGGGGTGGTTTACTGCTTTTTTTCTTTGTATGATTGTGTTTATGGGGTGCAATATAACATGTATTTGTGGTTATTCTGTATTAAAAAGTCTTATTATTCATAAATTTCACCTTTATTTTAAGCCGATTTCTCCTCTATCATTTGAACGACCGGATAACTTCCTGATTCTATGAAACCACTCCCTCAGAAACAGGCAGTCGGCTCAGATTGGTTAGTTTGGGCCGTTTTGTTGTGATTGGCTAAACTGTAGTCCGGATACTTAACGCCCATTACCTTTACGGGGGAAGTTGCATGTGTTGTTCATGTCAAATGTACATAATGGTGTCGATACTGCAGTATCAGTATAAGCCAGAATCAGACCCAGAAAGCGGCGAGAGGCAAGCAGAAACCTCACCAGACATATATATATATATATATCCTAACCTAGATTTTTTTTTAAATGCTGTAAAATATTTGTATTTGTTTGTTTATGATCTAATGCCTTAACTAATGTTGTCCAATTAAACCTTTTTGTAAAATGTAGAACTATTTAGCATTACAGAAGAGTTTGTTTTTTGCAACTTACTTCTTTAGAAGTTTAGAATTTATTCATTTTTTAAGACCGTTACTCCCATTCTTCTAAATCAGTAGACTTAATTAAGTGACACGATGATAATCTCTCTAGTCGAGTGTCATAAACACATGATACAGCTGCCCTTTAGTTTTCACACAGTCATTTAAGGCTGGAAAATGATCAGTGCATTCAAGTCTAATAACAGACCACTTATAGTATGTTCTTATCAGTCCACACTGCATGCTCCCTAATTACACAGATAAAACTAACAAATAATCAGGCTGCCAATCATTAAGGGTTATGTCAAACACCTTATCAACTAATAATTCATAAATTAGAAGAATCTTTCTTGGAGTCCTTATCACTTTAATTAAAAACACCAGATGTGCGTAAGCAGCGAGTAAGTGTAAACAATGTAAATGCAACAGCAGGTCTGAATTGTGCTTTCACACCACCAATCCTTCTGCTGCATTAAAAGAGCTGCGGCTCTGGAAGAGAAGTGCTTTTTAGTTACTAGTACATTGAATATTTCCTTTAAAATTTTACAGAAATTATAGACTGGTTATTAAAAAGCAGCCAAACATGATTAGAAGTGAACTGAATTTATAGGAGAGGCATGTATGATCCCTGTCACTGGTTGTGGAACTTGCATCAAGACTGACAGGGGTCTTTTTTATACAGTGGGTGAGTAGCAACTCTCTGCATTAATTATATTATATTGCATAATGCTCCTAAAAAGACTTTTGTTTGTTATAACCATGCAACCATTTAATGGTGTTGATGAAAACTATATCAAAAATTCAAAAGCATTTGTAGCCTGCATGCATGGTCGCTTTATAATTACAAATATCTATTTCAACCTGGCTCTTTGTTTGTTTCTGGATTTTGTGGCTTGTGACTTCTATGAGTTCACATGTCACAAACTTCAGCTTCTCTGTTACGCATCAGATGCACACAACCCCCAGCAACTATCACTTTATTACCCCTCCTGATAAATATTTCCTTTAATTATGTTTGAAGATCAGTAGATCAATGATAACAAGTTCAACAAAAAGCAGAAGATATCCATGTTTGTCCCAAAGTCTAATATCTGTCCAAAACAGTAGCATGTTGTACCGTGAGAAAAAGAGAACTAAGTGAGCGTGTACAGTGATGAGATAACAATGTTTATTTCATCAGATTATAAATACTGAGACTGACAGAGGGAGTGGCCGTCACGAGGAGGGAAAATAGAGGTGTGACACTATAAGGAAAAAGAGCACAGAAGCACTGAAAGACACACAAACGCAAACAGAGCGGCACTCGCTGTGGATCTGAACACCAGCTCCTTCTACCACTGTGTAACCGTGATACACCTGCAGAATGTGAGTTACATCCTGAATGGCTTTTTGAAAGAACGTTAAGCTCGAAGTGAAATTATAGTTTCAGACCTTCCATGCAGTTCTATGTACTAAACTGGAGAACATGGATATCAAATTCAGAGTTTAATTTATTGAGATATGTCTTTGGGTTTGCGTTGTTTTTTTGTTTTTCGTTTTTTGTTTTTCCTGAGTAGTCAGCATAACTACTCTTCAGTGTCACATGATACATACATCATTCTAATATGATGATTTGCTGCTCAAAAACATTTCATTTTATTATCAATGTTGAAAACAGTGCTGTGCTGCTTAAAGTCAGTAGTTCACTTTTTAAAACAAACTTTTGCTGATAATTTACTCACCCTCATGTCATCCAAGATGTCCATTTCTTTCTTTCTTCAGTCGAAAAGAAATTAAGTTTTTTGATGAAAACCTTCCAGGATTTTCTACATATATTTGGACTTCATTGGGAACCAAATAGTTCAAGGTCCAAATGAGAATTTTAGTGCAGCTTCAAAGTGCTTTAAACAACACCAGACGATGAATAAGGGTCTTGTCTAGAGAACGATCGGTCATTTAAAAAATAAAAAAGTTTTATAAGCACAAATGCTTGCCTTGCTCTACTCTCCTGTTCCCTTTTTCGAGTTATTTGGGTTATTCAACAAACGAAATGAACGAAATGACTCGAAAAAAATATTTGTTCGATTTTGATGAACGAGTTCGAACAGGAGTCACGAACACACACATGCTCGCCTTGCTCTACTCTCCTGTTTGAACTCGTTCATCAAAATGAACAAATCTTTTTTTTTTTCAAGTCGTTTTGTTTATTACAACACCAGACGATGAATAAGGGTCTTATCTAACGAAACAATCGGTCATTTCAAAAATAAATACAAAAGTTTAAGTTTTACAAACACAAATGCTCGCCTTGCTCTACTCTCCTGTTCGAACTCGTTCATCAAAATGAACAAATCTTTTTTCAAGTCATTTGGTTCATTCAACGAACGAAATGACTCGAAAAAATATTTGTTCATTTTGATGAACGAGTTCAAACATGAGAGTCATGAACGCATGCTCGCTTTGCTCTACTCTCCTGTTTGAACTCGTTCATCAAAATGAACAAATCTTTTTTGATTTATTTGGTTCATTCAACAAACGAAATGAACAAAATGACTCGAAAAAATAGTTGTTCATTTTGATGAACGAGTTCAAACAGGTAGTCACGAACACACACATGCTCGCCTTGCTCTACTCTCCTGTTTGAACTCGTTCATCAAAATGAACAAATCTTTTTTTTTTTTCAAGTCGTTTTGTTTATTACAACACCAGACGACTGAATAAGGGTCTTATCTAACGAAACAATCGGTCATTTCAAAAATAAATACAAAAGTTTAAGTTTTACAAACACAAATGCTCGCCTTGCTCTACTCTCCTGTTCGAACTCTGTTCATCAAAATGAACAAATCTTTTTTCAAGTCATTTGGTTCATTCAACGAACGAAATGACTCAAAAAATATTTGTTCATTTTGATGAACGAGTTCAAACATGAGAGTCATGAACGCATGCTCGCTTTGCTCTACTCTCCTGTTTGAACTTGTTCATCAAAATGAACAAATCTTTTTTTGATTTATTTGGTTCACTCAACAAACGAAATGAACAAAATGACTCGAAAAAATATTTGTTCATTTTGATGAACGAGTTCAAACAGGAGTCACGAACACACACATGCTCGCCTTGCTCTATTCTCCTGTTTGAACTCGTTCATCAAAATGAACAAATCTTTTTTTTTCAAGTCGTTTTGTTTATTACAACACCAGACGACTGAATAAGGGTCTTATCTAACGAAACAATCGGTCATTTCAAAAATAAATACAAAAGTTTAAGTTTTACAAACACAAATGCTCGCCTTGCTCTACTCTCCTGTTCGAACTTGTCATCAAAATGAACAAATCTTTTTCAAGTCATTTGGTTCATTCAACGAACGAAATGACTCGAAAAAAGATTTGTTCATTTTGATGAACGAGTTCAAACATGAGTCATGAACGCATGCTCGCTTTGCTCTACTCTCCTGTTTGAACTCGTTCATCAAAATGAACAAATCTTTTTTTGATTTATTTGGTTCATTCAACAAACGAAATGAACAAAATGACTCGAAAAAAGATTTGTTCATTTTGATGAACGAGTTCGAACAGGAGAGTCACGAACACACACATGCTCGCCTTGCTCTACTCTCCTGTTTGAACTCATTCATCAAAATGAACAAATCTTTTTTTCAAGTCATTTGGTTTATTCAACAAACGAATAGACTTAAAAAAGATTTGTTCATTTGATGAACGAGTTTGAACATGAGAGTCACGGGACGCATGCTCGCTTTGCTCTACTCTCCTGTTTGAACTCGTTCATCAAAATGAACAAATCTTTTTTCAGTTATTTGGTTCATTCAACAAACGAAATGAACAAAATGACTCGAAAAAGATTTGTTCATTTTTGATGGAACGAGTTCGAACATGAGAGTCACGAACGCACACATGCTCGCCTTGCTCTACTCTCCTGTTCGAACTCGTTCATCAAAATGAACAAATATTTTTTCGAGTTATTTGGTTCATTCAATGAACGAAATGAATCTGAAAAAAGATTAGTTCATTTTGATGAACGAGTTACAGAACAGAGAGAGTCATAACGCGCATCACAGAACAGAGCTGTGATCTTTCAGACAGAAGAAAAGAAAGACATGGACATCTTGGATGACATGGGGCTGAGTAAATTATCAATACTCCTTTAATATTTTAATGGAAACCCTGTTACATTATTTTTTTAAACTATTCTTTAATATAAACCAAAAGAACATCATTTATTTGAAATATAAGCTTTTTGTAGCATTACAAGTGTTTAGTGTCACTTTTGTTCAATTTAATGCATCCTTGCTGAGTAAATAAAATCAATATTTAAAAACATTATCTGACTGATCCCAAACTTAAAGCTTGATTAATTTTAAAGATTTGCTTTTGTGAAAAGCATTCTAAATAACATAAGCAACTCCTTATGTTTAACATAAGCAAGTGATAAAATATAGATGCTATTGTTTGTCTTACATTTTGGAAAACCTGCAGACTGTCGCCTGGTTATTTATTTTTGGATTCCAAGCAAAGAAACTAAACACTGATGAAGAAAGCCAGATGGTATGTTGAAAGAATTGTTGCTTTTCATCATTGTTTAAAGATGGATGAGTTTGCATCATCTTCTGTTCAGGCTACACTTCAGCGAGCTGTTTGATGTGAAACCACACACAGAAGCAGTCCATTGTTATATTTGTATAACATATTTTGTTTAGTAGGCCGTTTGTTCATTATTTTGGTCTGATATTGACAGCCCAGGGAGTTCAGGCTATGCTATTACCACTCCAACTGTTTGATTCACTGTTAATTGAAGAGACAATATTGTCATCAACCTCATACTTGCACATTTAAACCATTCATTTGTTTCAGCATGATTCACTGAGCAAATATCATACACATTTCTGTGCATGTGAAGGGCCAGAGCATGTAATATATCCATCTTTATAGTTTAAGTTCATGCTGTTTTGTAAAAGCTCTGTTGTCTAGAACATCGGGCTAATGTTGTATAACTTGGTGAGCTTGGAATTTTGTCATGGAAACATATAAGCTCATGTTTCTTCACTGCAGAGAATGCTGAATGAAAGTGCTTTAATTGTGTCGTTGCTATCGGCCATCTCTCACCTGCATTTATGTGTGAGCATTCCTTGCAATCTAACATTTGTTTGACCTTTGCCATAAAAGTGCAAAATGAAAATGCTTGGTCTTGTGTAAATATGTTTCTGTGGTAACAAACGAATGGTTAAAAAGGAAAGAGATATTACAATCTTAACTAGGAAGATGCCAAATCAAATATACACAATAGAAATTGCACGATGCAAATCAACATTGTCTTTAGTCACACTTTTATTCAAGCTGTTTACTGTTTTTGTCTACCTTTAACTGAAAGAGATTCATCTATTACAATTTTCCCTTCCCCTACAACCAAATTTTACATTTGCATGCACAGGCATGCATTTTTATGTTTTTAAACTTTCTTTTGAACCACGTTATCCTTTGACATTTCCCTTTAAAAGATGTTGTGATATTTATGACACACTTGATGGAAAGGAAAATATCAAGTGTTTTTAATCAGATGCTTCTAACAGACGTTTCTCATACAGTTTTTATCAGTATTTCATCATGTTTACACTCAAGGGCATTTCACACTGCGCTTAACTCTGTGTTATTATCACTCTGAACACCGCTTTTAACCCCGGGTAAAGGAACATCTCACACTTTTAATTTAGAAAAGCGGGGTTATAAAACAGAGCAGGTAGCGACACTTTTATGCTACTTTCAACTCTTAAAGGGATAGTTAACTTAAAAAAAACTCACTAAGTTGTTTCAGACCTGCATTGATTTCTTTCTTGAACACAATGGAAGGAATTTTGAAGAATGTTGGTAGCCAGACAGTTGATGGACCCCATTGACTTCCATAGTAGGAAAAAAATACTATGGAAGTCGATGGGGTCCATCAATTGTTTGGTTACAGACCAAAATAACTTATTTTGTGCTCAGCAGAAAAGTTTGAAACAATTTAAGGGTAAGTAAATGATTAAAAAAAATTTAATTTTGAGGTGAACTAATCCCTTAAATAATGTAGCTGTCCACTCCATCACACTTTACACTAACCTATAATCAAAGGCTAATAAATCCATAGTCCAGTATTTATTCCATATAGCATGATTTAACTTAAATCCAAAGTTTACAAATTTTTAAGTATTAAAAAATTTCCCCAATTAAAGCTAATTTATAATTAAATAACATCATGTTTATAAACCTTTATGACCTATAAATACTTACTAAATGTGTCCATTAAAAAAAAAAAAAGATCATTTTAGTGCATCATCCAGTGACAGTGAAAAATCCTCATGCTGGTCCCTCAATGTCTAGTTGTTATGACCCTGTTTTTTTTTTTTTGGCTACGTTCTGATTTCCAGTTACCTGTTGTCATCCCCTACTGTGATTTTATCACAACAGTGTTCATCGTCAGTAACTAATGTTGAATGCAAAATAAAGGAAAAATAAATCAACATCCAAGCACCCCACCACTGTGATTTAAATCAAAAATGAATATTAAAAACAAACAAGAGAAAAACAGATAAGCTACAATTAGAGAGATATTGATTCTCTGAAATCTTGTATTACTCAGGCCTTTTTGTCCTTGCAGTAAACAGGGGCCGAAGTCTTGAATTAAATTTGCATTCAATTTAGATTCAGATTTGCATTAATTTTTTTGGGTGACCTTCCAGAAGACATAATACCACACCATATCAGACAAGCGCATTCATTAACATTTCTTTGTGCCAAAACATACGTTTCAAAATATGAATGGCAGAGAATAAGCCAACCCAGGCTCATTGGAAAAACATGAATTTGGGGAGATTTTTGCAAAATGACAATATGTTGCTCCTTGCACTTTTAGTGACAATATAAAAGTAAAATGTCCAGTGAGTGACAGTAAAACTATGTGCAAGCGGTTTTATTCGAAATGGATGAATCTTGCAGCCTTTTATTATGTCAGTTGTTCGTAACAGGTCGGAAATGAAATATCCATAAAGTGACGTTAAAAGGTTAGTGCTATATTGCATTTGAAACAAGTAATATACCGTCTACACTAAACCATACCTTAAACCTTACCTAACTAATGTTATCAAAAAAAATTTAAATTAAAAAGCACATAACAGAAAAAAACCTCTGTACGTAAACACACAGTTTCACCAACACATGGTCACAGACATCTCTGCACATACTGTATGTGCATAAACATAAGCCTCCTGTCCCTGCTCCAACTTGATGGATCCAACTATATTGTATTTAAGTATAAAAACGCATGAAAACATGTTAAAAATACTGCTATATGGTCTGTATTTATATACGGGTGTCCCCGTTCCACCCGATCTTACGGGAATTCGTACGAATTTTACGAGGTGGCTAATTCGTAACAATTCATACGACCTCACTCGTACAAATTAGTACGATTTTGCTAAAATCGGTACATATTTTACGAATTGGCCAATTCGTATGAATTCGGTACGAATGACCTACCCCTAACCCCGCCCCTAAACTTAACCGTCACGTGGGTTTAGACAAAATAATGTACGAATTTGTACGAGTGAGGTCAGTACGAATTAGCCACTTTTTAATCACTCGGTACGAATTCGATTACGAATTGGTCGTAAATAGGGTAGGTTAGCCATGATAAAACCTCATGTGCTAGCTAAACAAGGTGACCGTAATACATGCTAACCATACTAGCTTAAAGTTATATCACTCGTTTAAACCATTTAAGGTGAATCACAAAAACAGTGACAACAGATTAACATTTATTAAAAAAATAAATAGCCTATACTTTCATGCCTCAAAAAATTGTTTTTCTTCAATAAATCCTGGAACAGCTCAGGAATGTCCTTGATTTTTCTTTGCAGGGGGGCATCCAACCGTGCCTGTCGCTGTGTGAGTGTCATCCCTTGTTTCTGATTAGAAAAAAAATTACATGTTGCAACCATCCCCTGTTGCAATGTCCCCTGTCTACCCTAAAGTTCAACATAAGCCTGTAATATATAAATACCAATAAAGTGGGTCTATTTTTTATTTGTGTTCTTTTGACAAGCATGACACCACATTAAGGTTACATGAAAATTGAATTTGTGAGCATCAGCTGTGCTGAATGTGTTAGAATAAACACATGTGATCGTTGTCTTCGGTTAATCCAGCCAATCGTGAAACAGCTGTGTCCATGTGCAACCGATTTGGGACAACTGCAGCGCCTGACCCAGGTGGCTGGAATCATCTTGCTCTTGCATTATTGATAGCACATGACCAAAGTCAGACACTTTCTAACCAAAATCCATCGCATTTGTTCGGTACCGATCAGTCTGCACGACACTCCAAATGTTACAACAGATACTAAGTCCCAATACCCTAACCTGGAATCACATGCTAATAACTCAAAACAAATGATTTTCAGAATTTTCAAAGCTTCACAAAAAGTCACTAGGTAGAGTGTTTTTCCAATAAGCCTAGGTTTCAATAACCTGATGTGAGTCAGGTTTCACAGCTACAGGGCTTAGACCATGATTAGCCCTTAGTTCAATTAGGACATTTAGGAAGCTTTTATAAACATGCGCCTTTGAAAAAATAACATTACTTGTGTGCATCTGAGACAAAACAATGTTTTGAGATATGTAAGTGCAAGTTGCTTTCAGTTAAAACAGCTCAAACATAAGACTAATCCAACCCGATCTCACGGGAATTCGTACGAATTTTACGAGGTGGCTAATTCGTAACAATTCATACGACCTCACTCGTACAAATTAGTACGATTTTAGATAAATCGTACATATTTTACGAATTGGCCAATTCGTATGAATTCGATACGAATTACCTACCCCTAACCCCGCCCCTAAACTTAACCGTCATGTGGGTTTAGACAAATCATACGAATTTGTACGAGTGAGTTTGTACGAATTAGCCACTTTTTAATCACTCGTAATCAATTCGATACGAATTGGTAGTAGATAGGGTAGGACTAATCTTAAAGGGATAGTTCACTTTGAAATTAATTTTTGATATGTTTTGGCTTACATCAAGGGCATCCAAGATGTAGGTGTCTTTGTTTCCACAGTACAGGTCCTTCTCAAAAACTTAACATATTGTGATAAAAGTTCATTGTTTTCCATAATGTAATGATAAAAATAAATGTTTTAGATTTATTGCACACCAACTGAAATATTTCAGGTGTTTTATTGTTTTAATACTGATTTTGGCATATAGCTCATTTTCTAAAAAAAATAGCATATCATGAAAAGGTTCTCGAAACGAGCTATTAGCCTAAGCATCTGAATCAACTAATTAACTCTAAACACCTGCAAAAGATTCCCAAGGCTTTTAAAAACTCCCAGCCTGTTTCATTACTCAAAACCGGTACGATTGCTGTCCTGAAAGCCATCATTGACACCCGGTAAGACACAGGTCTGAACAAATAGGCTGTTCCCAGAGTGCTGTATCAAGGCACCTCAGTGGGAAGTCTGTGGGAAGGAAAAAGTGTGGCAAAAAGCCACTGAGCCACCATGCACATGCAGGCATGTGCAGGAAATGGGCTACTGGTGTCGCATTCCCCAGGTCAAGCCACTTTTGAACCAGAAACGGCGGCAGAAGCGCCTGACCTGGGCTACAGAGAAGCAGCAAAATTTAAAATACTGTGGAAACAAAGACACCTACATCTTGGATGCCCTTGAGATAAGCTGAAACATATCAAAAATGTATTTCAAAGTGAACTATCCTTTAAGCCTTGTCTGTGAAACCAGGGAGAAAATATCTACCATCTATTTAGTCAAAAATATTGTTTTCAAATAATGCTTATAAACATGCTCCCATCTACTACCAATTGATCAACCTTTCCTTGATTCACCCTTTTCCAAATTCACCCCATTGGTGAGCAGTCGGAGAATGTGAAGCATGTTTTGATCAGTCGTCACCGAGTTATATTTCAAATGAACCTGCAGCACTTTAAACTGGGATAGGATTAAGTACTGTAACATTGAAGTATTACACATTTCACTTTTACTAAAGGTACTAAATGAATTAGCCAAATGGCTTTTTTTTCTGTAACCATGTGCTTTTTTTCTTGTAGGACTGAGCCTGGGCTGATATCTGAGCTGTGGCCGTTAGATGTTAACATGGCAGTTTTACAGCATCCAATGTAAATGTTTGAGAAAAACAGATGACACATGTACTGTAGTCCTGACTAAACTAGTTTGGATATCACTTTGACACACGAGGACAAAAACCTCCAAGCTTTCCTGCGTCAGCAGCTAACAATGACGTTCACTGCCCTGCGCTGGGTGGTACTGGTGACCTTCATTGCTCTGACCATTTGTGGAAACGTACTGGTTTGTCTGGCTGTGGCCACCAGTCGGCGTCTGCACCAGATTAGTAGCTGTTTTATACTATCACTGGCTGTGACAGACTTGCTACTGGGTTTGTTGGTAATGCCGCTCTCTGCCATGCTGGAATTACGCAATGGGAGATGGCCTCTCGGAGGTGTTTTTTGCAACATCTACATCTCTTTGGATGTGATGCTCTGCAGTGCTTCAATCCTCACTCTACTAGCCATTAGTGTTGATCGCTATCTTGCAATTTCCAGCCCTCTCTGCTATCCCAGGAGGGTCACACCTGAGACGGGTGGCGATCACTCTGACTGCAATCTGGACGTGCTCTCTGGCTGTGTCCTTTGTGTCTATCAATCTTGGATGGAACACACCTAACTTCAGAGTGCAAAACCTGGACTGGGTCATGTGGGATGAAGGAGAGGAAGGCAGGACTTGCCGCTATGAGTGGAATAATAAGTATGTGCTTCTGAAAGCATTTGGAATCTTCTACCTCCCTCTGCTGGTCATGTGTGGAATGTACCATCGTATATTTTGTGTTGCACGTGAGCAGGTAATTTTCTTCACTTGGGTCAATTGCAAGTGTGTCCAGATGTAAGCCTATATATTCATTTCAAACTACACCTCTACTATGATGGACATGTTTTTCATTTCTGAATTAAAATTAATTTTGCATTTGTGTGATGGTATAAGAATAAAGTAAAATAAAAATGTCAGCTGACCAACTATTGGTTGGTCAAAACAGATAGCTCCAAACTCACAGAGTTAGTAGTTAATGCAGGGTAGGTCGGAAATCTGAAGAAAATGTTTTTGTTTTTTTACAAATCATTCAATAATTATTCAGGGTGATACAAATGGACTGATACTATAAATGAAGAAAAAATTATATCAAAAGAGTTAAATTATTGAAAAAAAAACAAACATATTAAGCAGCTTGGATCTTCTGTTTGAAGCAGCAAAATCATCTTATAAAATACATATTTCAACAACAAAAGTTGCAATTTGCATTTTAAAAAGTTTTTAATTTTAGTTTTTTTATGGTTACACTTAGTGACAGTAGTCTAATTTTAACATTTTGTTGGTCTTAAATGTGTTTTACACCATATGACCTTAGGTTTACAAAGAGTGCATTCCTAAAAATAAAAAAGGCACACCCCAACACTTTGTCCTTGACCCACCTCATAACTAACATAAACATCTCATTGCATCCACCCAGAAAAAACAAACAAACAAACAAACAAACAAACAAACAAACAAAATCTCTGTTACCTATCTCACTCTCTCTTCATGTCTCACTTTTAGGTGCGTCGTATACGGGCAACCACTCCATCCTTTGCTCTGGCGGCCAATGCAGTTGCCACTGCGCGGGAACACAAAGCCACAGTGACCCTGGCTGCAGTGCTTGGTGCTTTTGTAATTTGCTGGTTCCCCTATTTTACCTACTTCACGTACATGGGAATGTGGGCTGAGAGACCATCCGAACAAACTGACTCACTCTATCGTTCTTTGGTTGGGATACCTCAACTCTGCACTGAACCCCATTCTATACCCAGCCTTGAACAGGGATTTCCGTCGAGGCATGCGCACAGCTGCTCTGCTATAGATGCAGCAATCAGGGGGGTTTGCCTTTTGTACAGCCCTTCTAAAAGAAACAGACTCATAGCTATACAACGAAAACATGCAATGGATACCAGGACTTGTTTCACACTTCAAGAGATTAACTGCAGTGAATAAATATTACATAAAGTATGCTAGAATCCCAAAAATGAAGATAAGACTGGGCTGCAATGACTCTTGGATTATAGTACCAGATTCAACAATTTACAAATGCTGACATGGATATTCAAAATGCACTAATATTTAATTATGTTATTGACACAGTATTTGGCAATAACATCGGAAGGAATTGGAAGTCATGCACATCTACAGAAAATGGATACTTCCACATGGATAAAATGTGTACATTGCGTGGAAATATTTCTGCTTGTTATCACTCTTGTGACTGACAGCCACTGCTTTTCCACAACACCTAGGCCATTTTGTTAGTGACTTTCAACCACTGTCGCAAAATTCCTTCTTCAGTTTTTTTTGCTTTTGACAATGCAGGCTTAGGGGGGCTGATCCCACCCCTGCAGGATAAATAAGCAGGATAAAAACAAAACGGTTGCTGATTAATCAGATTAATTCAAAGATTAGATTGATTTGATCTGAAGATTCAGAGAACCATAAGATTAAACCAAAATCAGAAATATCTGAATAGGTTTGGACACAGCCTTTCTAAGGATTATATTACTGTCCTCTCATTTCCCCCCCATTATTGCAATAATTTCTGTAATTCCTGCAAGTAAATATTGTAAATTTATATATATATATATATATATATATATATATATATACACACACACATATTACTCAGTTCACTAATCACTCAACCTAATAAAAATAGCAGCAACAACAACAAATCACTATTGAAAGGTGATTAGGTATTCTGGGTAAGCCTGTACATCATTGAAGATCACAAACATGGTTGGGTTGTGGATTTTGTCAGTCACACTGTTATAAAGATCAGCACTATTGGTGCTCTTCGCAGGGGGAACAAGAAGGCCTTGATTTCCTTGAGTGAAATCACCGACGAGCACCCTGGCGAGATACATGCGTTTGTGTCCTCTGACATCAGGTTTAGAGTAGCCTCGGGCTGAGTAACTCGGGTCCACAGCAAAATATGATCCATTCCCATACATGGCTCCTAAAAAACAGAACAAGAGCAATAGACTGTTGGTTTAAAATGCTAATTGAAACAAGTACAAATAAAGTCTAGGCTGAATTTAACATTGTGGCAAGCGGGGCAGACCGATAGCCATGAGAGTGGAGTGACGACAGTGAAGGGTGAAAGAGGACCAGGCCTGGAACATTTGATTGTTTATATGAACTGCATTCTTGCCAACTATCGCTCTTTTCATTTTGTTATTTAAGTTTATTTTATATTAAAGTCCCAGTCCCAGCCTCCTGCTTCCCTAAACTGAACTTTGTTACAGACTAATACCATGTGTCCCAGCATAGCTGCGATTGAAGCCGTGGTGGTTGATGTGATCTGTCTTATCAGGACCAGTGCCGTGGAAGAGACGCTTTTCATTGTTTTTGTGCTTGTTTTTGTCCTCTAGTTCTTCTTTTTTGATCATGTAGTTTCTCCAAAGTGTGCTGTTCTGAACCCTTTCAATCTATAGACAAAAATTAAACATTCAGATTAATAAAACTTCACTGTTACACCATAGTGCTAAATTACAAAAGTAATAAATATTCATTCCTCCTTCTCTTAAGTCTAGTCTTACTTCAATGATGTTAGAGGTTAGACCGGTTCTTCTGAACTCTTTCTCAACTTCGTCATATTCAGTCGAACCTGATGTGAGTTTCACAAGAACAACTGACTGTCCTTTCATGTCCTCCCAGTCTGAAGGCAAAGAACTTTGAGCTGCAGCTGCATCTATGGACAAAAACACAAACATGAATAACTCATGTTTTCCACGATGACCTTTGGATAATTGTCTAAATTATAAAATATTCCCACCTTGCAGATCTACTCTGTTCAGTTCAATCCTCACACTCCCTCTTGTGGCCTCTTGGCGAACTAAATTGGCATCATATTGAACATTATTAATCTTGATTCTCACTGAAGGCTGCCGGTTCTGAAAGGCCTTTTCCAGGTCATAATTAGTTAACGTATCAAAGTTTTTGACGTTGTGTCCATTCTCCTGATATTGCCACTGGACTACACTGCTGATTATAAATGCCTCACGTCTTCGGTTTTCATTCCTTTCCACCTTGCGGATCATATCCCGAATACGACTCTCTGCACTGTGAACGTCTCTTGTCAGTCCCTCCAATGTGACGACAGAGTCTTGGCCTTTCTTCTCAAGTTGGACTTTGACTGTGAACTCCCTCTGCATGCCGTTCAGTATTTCTACATCCTCCTTTGTGAAATGAGCAATGGCTGGATCACGGATTGGGACAGTCAAATGTTCCCGTACAATCAAGCTGTTGATCATGTCTCTGGCTTCCTTCAGGTCATCTTGTGTCTCTCCACACAGCTGGAACACAGCTGGCTCAATTTCCTCACCCACCATCACAAACTCTTCATTTGAGGGAGATTCTGAACTACCTCCCCAAAAAAAGTCTTTTTTTAAGGTAGATATTTGTTGGAAAGAAATAGAGGAATTAATTACTGTGTTTAAGAAAAACAAGAATAATGGATAGGATTTGCATTAGCATTCTTTGTATTATTGTTTACTGACCTTTAATTTTGGTGAACAGACCTTTATCCTCCTCTACTTTTTCACCAGATCTTCTGACCATACTTTGGTGGAAGTCTCCCAACATGTTCGTCTGGAATATGAGAAACTTCACAAACCTTACATGCACCGGTTTCTTTTTCTTCACAAAGTCAACAACTGCATCAACCATTGCATCTGCAACATCAGCTGGTTTTGCACCACCCTGACCTAAAGGGTTACAGACATGTTTACCAAAAAAAGGCAAATAATCAGCAATATTCTGCAACTACTGTTTAAACATAAGACCAGACAGAGAGTCTTACCAGTGCCAAGAGCTGGGAAGGCAACAGAAGTAATTTGGCGAGACTCGCACAACTTCAGAACTGAAAAAACGACATCCTTAATGTCAGAAGGATCATTGCGACCAATAATATGGATGATGTTTCCACATGGCAGGAGCCCAGCTGAGGTCACAATCTCTAGTTGCTGCATATTTGATGATCCCACTATCGGAAAAAAAATGGGTTTACCAATAGTACATGAAGTTAATTAATCACTGTTGACGTATAAATCTAAAAGAAAAAATATAAAATTTCAATGACTACAAACCAATCTGTAAACATTCATTTTCCACTTGTAATCCAGCGCGTCTAAAATGGCCTTTGATACACCTGGATTACCAAGAGAAATTGGCAGTTACATTGTAATTCTCTACTTCAATTGTATGTGTCATTCTAAATTAAACTGAAATTAAGTTTGATTAACCTGCTTTCAGAGAAAATGTCTTATTTGAGGAGTTGACTATTGCATCAGATTTTTCTTTAGTTATGTCTCCCGATGAAACCTCCAGAGTCACTCGCCCCAACTGCATACTGTGCACCCCAAGAGAGGGAGAGGAGACTCTGCCAGCAAGCCCTAATTATAAGAAAATAATAAAACACAGAGACATATGGAAAAATCTCAAAGCTAATCTGATCTACACAATTTAACTGCTCTATATTAATTGATAAATTAACTTTTGCTTACAAACAGAAAATATTCTTACATAGAAACCAATCAGTTTGTCATGTTAAAACTTTTACTATTGACCACTAGTCAACATCTGGTTTTATAATTTGCTTGAATACTAAATTAGCTATAATTATCAGAATAAATCAACAACATGGGATGGACATCAGATAAGAGAGTTACCAGGGGTCTGAGCTGACTTGCCAGAAATATTTATTTTAGGCATTGAATGTTGATGTGCTGCTTTTGTGATGGGACCATGGATCCTTTGTCTAAAGATGCTGGTAAAGCACTAATAGATAAAGCACAGAAATATACAAGACAACATTAATATGAGTAACTGTGGTAGATTATCAAAATGTAAACAAAATTGTTAAACAACAACATATTTTGATATATATATATATATATATATAAATGTGTTTTAATGTTATTGAATCTATTTTTCCTTTACTCACCTTAATGCTCTCGTTGTCAGAAGGGTGGATGATCACAGTGACCTCTCTGAGATTTGAAGCGTTAAATTCCTGGAACTCTGTCAGCATGATTTTGGCCACCAGATCTTTAGGAAAGCCAAGATTCCCAGTGCCAATGGCTGGGAAGACGACTGAAGCCATTCTCCAGGTCTCTGCTTTTTTCAGGCAATCTCTAATGATTTGAACGAGTACCTTTTAAAATTTGAATAAACACATCTGTTATGATCTTTAAAAATGGTACAATTTAAGTAAAGAAGTAAAGCCTATATACTGTATGAGGCACATTTGCATTATTCATTTAACAATTTACAGTCAGCCAGCAGTTACTGTTAATAAATAATGTTAATTTAAATTCAACATAAAAATTATTCACTGAAAGATAAAAATAAACATTGTGGCAGCTGGCAAGAATGCAGTTAAAGGAGAACTTCGGCGAACAATGAACCTTTGGTCTGATAAAACATCGGTACCTAGTCAATCGTTCTCTGAGTTTTGTTTTCATGATAATCGAATGTAAAGAGTTTTATCTATAAAAACTGTTTAGCGTATAATGCTAGCACTGGGGGCATTGACTCAGTAAAAAGAAATCGCTAGTTTATACCACTAACAATGCTCAAAATAGCCCCACACTAACGCAATAACATAATGAGTGTCTATACATGCAAAACGAAGCATTGAGAACTTTGTAAGAGTACAGACCGTTTAATGAGAAGATACGTTATTAAAGACAGTTTACTTCATGTATACAGACGGGAGCCATCTTAGAATATAGTCTCGATAAGTCGATCCCGAACGCCGTTCATACAGTTCAGAAGTTCGCTGAACTTCATACAGTTCAGATCACTCAGCACGACGTTCGTGGTTTGACTTATCGAGACTATATTCTAAGATGGCTCCTGTCTGTATACACGAAGTGAACTGTCTTTATAACATATCTTCTTATTAAACGGTCTGTACACTTACAAAGTTCTCAATGCTTCGTTTTGCATGTATAGACACTCATTATATTACTGTGTTAGTGTGGGGCTATTTTGAGCATTGTTAGTGGTATAAACTAGCGATTTCTTTTTACTTAGTCAATGCCCCCAGTGCTAGCATTATACGCTAAACATTTTTTAGAGATAAAACTCTTTACATTCGATTATCATGAAAACAAATCTCAGAGAACGATTGACTAGGTATCGATGTTTTATTAGACCAAAGGTTCATTGTTCGCGGAGTTCTCCTTTAATGTAAACAATCAATTAACAACTTAAAGGGGGGTTGACTGCCATTTCACTTTTTTCATTTTAAATAGTGTGTAATGTTGCTGTTGGTGCATGAACAGTATCTGCAAAGTTGCAGCGCTGAAAGTTCAGTGTAAGCAGAGATATCGTCTTTTAAAAATCAGGAAGTATAATTGCCTACAAAAACGACTAGATTGGGACTACAGCTAGGTTATGGTACGTCACTAACCCACACATTTACATCAACCACTCCCTCCGGAAAATGCAAAAAAGTGCATGCGCATTTTTCAGCAGCTCCAGCCTCCATCACGTCGAGTGTGTTGTGTTTGCGCAGCTGTCAGGTCTTCTGTGTCTCGGACTTCCCACGGACGCTGTACTTCTCAACAATGGATACAATTTATGTTTGATTATGTTCCTGAAAGTGACGATCGTAATTTAGCTCTCTGTGCTGTGCATTTTACGGAAGACAGCTTCCAGAATCTCCATGAGTTCAAACATCGGATTCAACAAGAAACTGTAACTAAAACATGAAGCAGATCCAACTTTAAAACCAGAGGCAGCAGTTGTTGTGCCACAACCTGTAAGTAGGCTAAAACGTAATAATTTTAAATGTATTTGCATGTATAATTCCAGACTAAGCCTTGTGTTTTATTTTTTCAAATGCCAGCGCTGGCTTTATTGCCACTATAGGCTAGTAGTTATGCTATTTTGTGTCTACGAACTGGTACAAACATGAATTTTGTATAAGTCCTAATGTTGTAAATGTATTTTTCATGTATATATGTTTTATGACGTTATTTTCGATTTGATCAAGAACGTAAACTTGCCAACGCTGTTTGAGTATTAGTAGCCAGTCAGTTGCTATTGTTGCCAGTCAGATGCTATTGTGTAAAACAAACGTGTATAAAGTTAAAAAAATGTAGCAAATTATCATTCAGAAACATTTAGTAAGAGCCGTGTGTGGTGACGTTCTGTTTAACTCTCTTCAACGCGGCTTTCTCGGTCTGATTCTGCCTCAAACTAATACTGCAGTTCGACACATATTTACATCTGGACTGGAGCTCATGACATATCCGTTTCGCCCTTAAAGGTAATGGGCGTTAACCTTCCGGACAACGTGAGTGACAGTTTAGCCAATCACAACACACCGGGCCAAACTAACCAATCTGAGCTCACTACGTATTTCTGAGGGAGTGTTTTCATAGAATTAGGAAGTGAACCGCTCGTTCAGGGGACAGAAAAGAGCGCGGCTGACAATAAAGGTGAAGTTTGTGAAAAATAAGACTTTTAAAAAAAGAAAAACCACGAATACATGTTATATTGCACCCCATAAACACAACCATGCAAAGAAAAAAAGCAGTCAACCCCCCCTTTAAAATGTCCCAGGCCTGGTCCTCTTTGGTCCATAAATATAATTTGAGGTAAACTATGTCTCACCCTATCTGCAGAGTCTTCTCCACCATTCCAAACTGGGCACACTACATGGAAGACTTTGGAACATTTCAGATTATAACCATCTGTTATGACCATTTCACCATAATTCAGATTGTTTGAGTGAGCAGCTCTGTGGATTTCTGACTGGAGCTGATGGCCAGCAGTCTGAAGGAGTGCTTTGGAGACGGCACCTTTACTGAGGTCCAAGTCCTCCGATATTGTGTTTACAATGATATCAGCCTGCAGGAGAAACTATTAAGTCATTTCTGAAGCTAAGGGAAAATAATATTTTATGCAGTGTAATATCTTCTCAGGTCATTTTTTTAAGATATCTTTTTTAAGATCATTTTTAGATATTTATACTGGCATCCAGTCAAAAAAAAAGATAAATTAGGGATTAGCACAGAGCATAGATGGTGCGAGGACCCTCTTGGAATTGCTTTTTAAAAGCTTTTTAAAAGTTTTTATAAGTAACAAATAATCTAGAATTCACTTACACGTGCATCCTGGATGTTCCCTTCGCTCAGATTGATTATTAGTCCTTTGGTCTCAAGAAAATGCAACTTTTCAGATTTATCAGATCTGTCACCAGAGCCTGAGCGGGCTTTTCCTTCGAAGTATCTATTACCCCGGCCATTGGAACCTTCAAACTCACGGTGTCTTTGGTCATGGTTTCCAAGACCACGACCATGAGAGCCTTGTCCATAGTTACTGTACCCAAGAGGTTTGTTTTGCTGAGGGAAAGTCATTTTGGGGTTATAAGCAGCAAACTGCTTTTTGACGGCTTGAGCCATGGCTTTTACATTGTTGCCGTTATTGTCAACCAAGTAAATCTCAGTTAATGTGCTATTGGAGCCTCTGCGGTTATGATCTTCAATGTATTCACACACTTCCTTGGCGATTGACTCAGTGCAGAGTTCAAGAGGACAACCAAATATCCCTGAACTAATCACTGGAATTGCAATAGAGGAGCAGTTTTTGCTCGATGCCTGGTTCAAGCTTTCCCTCACAGCACGTCTCAGGCGCTGCACGGTGGTTTGTCGGTCTGAATCGCTGAAGCGAGGTCCAACAGCGTGTACCACATATTTACAGGGAAGACGACCAGCTTCAGTGATAATGGCATCTCCAGGCTTCAGAGGCCCATTTGCTTTTACGTAATCATCAGAGTACTGCTGTAGACATGGTCCGGCAGCTTGTAGAAGTGCGAAAGCTACACCACCACTGTGCATCAGATCTCCATTAGCAGCATTGACCACAGCATCAACAAGGAGCTTGCAAATGTCTGCCATCCTGACAGTAACAGTTATTCCACCTGGTGTTCGAACTTCACAAGAGACCTGACCAAAATCTTCAAAACTGCTTTTAGAAACTTCATCCTCCTCCTCTTCCAGCATGTCGTCTTCCTGGAGCACCACCACATATCTTTTATCCTTCAACAGTAATGAGAGCATAATTTTTCCCTGTTCCTTGAAGTACTTCTTTGCTCCTGCCTTTTTAATGATGTGTGTGTCTGTGTGGAGAGCATCTGTCAACCTTTTAAAGACAGTCAAAACTGGCTGGACAAATATACGCTCTCCAGACAATTTGATCCAGGGTCTCTTTGAATCAAAATTCACTTTCACCTCCTCAGACTTCATTAAATGATGCCAGTCTTGTGATTTTCTTAATTTTATGAATTCAACTGCTGCATGTGATTTGACACGAACGGTCTCTTCAATTCTAGTGTGTTCTACAATGAAACGTCCCAAGTTATCACTGATCTCCATCACTGGGTCTCTGAATCCAGTCACTATTATTTTGCCTCTCTGTGAAAGATTAATAAACACAGATATCTTTTGGAAGTATTGAACAGTTCTTGCAATTGTTTTTTGAGATCCTGCCACTCTGGCATTTGAAGGACACCCTGATCTTCTATAATGAGCTCTTTGGATGCAAGAACCATATTCACTCTCTTCTCTGCCTCAACAAGTGCTTTTTCTGTGCTCCCAATCACAACAACATCTCCATTCTCGATTGTGTAGACAGCAGTTATTCCATGAGATATAAAGAGATCTGTGGACATTTCATCACAGTTCACTGATCTCAGGAACTCCAGGACTGAAGGGTCAATCTTAAAGGGCTTCTGTTTCATGCTTAATTTCTTCTCAAGGACCCAATTCTTGAACATGATGATTTCTGTATGAAGACCTTTTAAAACTAAGCTGTTTATTCTTTTGTCGTAGTCAATGTGCATTTGTGGAGAAACAGCGGTTTTCAGGCCATCTTGTAAAAGCAGAGAGTACATGGCAGGAGAAATCACCATATTCTCTGTCAAACTGTTCTTCTCTCTCTCTAATTGATTTGTTGCTCTTTCTATAATTTTCTCCATGATGGGCTTCAGTCCAGTAATCTCATGGGTCATTCCCGCCAGTGTCAAAACACCTTTAGAGGCATCCATATCTGTGAAAACCTTATCTTTCACCAATTCCTTTACATCACTCTCCACTTTAGACCACAAGGGCTGTGACACCAGCCACTCAGATGTTGTGTAGTTTGAGATTATTTTCTTGAAGGCATCACAGGCATTCTTACTCCAGCCATCAATGTGTATTCTGGTAACTCCTTTCTGTTTCAGTAGTGCTGGATCAGGACTAAGCAAAGCTTCAGGTTTGTCCATGTTTATTTTGCAGAAATGTGAGCTCATCTGGTCATTAATAGAGGAAATCTCCCCTTTCTTAAGGAGGAACTTCCTGATGGAAGGATGTACACTGACTGTAATGGGTTCAGGCAGCTTCAAATGTGGTCTGTTGCCACCATACAAGACTGTATCCAGTGATTTAAAGTAGGGATATATCTTGACTGGAACTTCACAGATGTTATTCTCTTGATTCAAAATTCTCTCTTTTGCTGTAAAGAATGAAAGTTGCAGGTACAATGAATAAATGCACTGATATTGTAAAAATGAGATTAATAAATGTAACCAAATCCATAACTGTAACAGCAAATATTAACAGCAATTGAACAAATACCTTCTTCCTCCTCAAAGGTAATAATGGCTGCTTGTTCTGCTGGAATTGTGATAACTTCCTCAACTGGACCTCCACATTTCTCAAAATAAAGCTCCAGCAGCATCTTGTTGTTGTTGGCTTCAGCTGGAAGATTCTCCACCCGCACACATGTGCTTCTCTCCAGTGCACGGGCCCTCAGATCATTCTTCTTGAACTTTTTATGTGTTCTGCTGTCCTCAAGGAACTTTACTGCATCTGTAAGAAGTGATAGTTTACAGAATGTGCCGGATGCATTTGATCAGGGGCACAGGAAGTAAAGGTACTGCAGCACACTGTTTTCACATTATTGTAAATTCAATTCATTTATTCATTTTTAGCATTTGATAATTTATTTGGGATAAACACTTTTTAGGTGGGCTATTTATTTTTATTTTTTTTTTAAGTGTTATTTACATATCAAGAAAAACATCTTGGAGCACTGCATTCTAGAAAAAAAAACCCAGAAGCTACAATTTACAGTTTTCTAATTTCCTCCAGGCCAAAAAGACTATCACCTAAAGCTTAAGCATTGTGTTCATGCAAAAGAGTTTGACTATAGTGAAACATGCTTACATAATGAAAAAAAAGTATGTACTGTATATGTTATATATCAACTTACCATTGGGATTTTTAAAGGTCACAACTGCTTTTCTTAATTCTGGTATTAATTCCATAGTAAAGTCATTTTCAGAAAGACTTGTAATGTTCTCCACCAAAAGAGTCAAAACATCTTGTTTAAAATCATCTGGAAGGTCCTCCAGGACAACAGCATTTGACTCTTGAGGCTTCTTCACATCCAGATCAGTTTGAGGGGAACTTTGATCTTCAGACAAAATAAAAGTGACACATACAATTTCATGAAGGATGTCAAAAAGATGATTAAAAGCATTAAATGATTTCTTTGTAGTCAGTTAACAGTATCAACTACTGTTAACTAACAAAATAATGTTTTGTATCATTCACATTTAGTCATTTAGCAGACGCTTTTATCAAAGCGACCTACAACTGAGGACTAAAGTAAGCGGAGTCATCATGAAGAGGCAAAACAACGCAAAACACGAGTGCTCAAAATACAAAGTTCTGGCACTGCTTAGAGTAGTATAAGCCTAACAAGGCAGGATTTAAAGGGAAAGAAAGATTTTTTAAATTTCATTTAGTTTTTTCAGTTTTTTTTTAGTAATAAATATCTTTAACATTGAAAACAAATGTGTAAAAAAAGTACATCAGCAAGTTCAGAAAGATAACCTAACTAATAAAAGATCACATGCATGTATGCAGTCAGAGACCAAAGTCCAGATGATTTACTCACTTGGCTCCTGATATCCACATGCCTGGTCCACCTGAAAGCACAGCATTTACAATCAGTGTTGGGGAAAGTAACTTTTAAATGTAATGCATAACAATATTACATTACTCACTGGAAAGTAACTAATAGTGTTACTTTTAATGTAAGTTTTCTCATCTAGGCTGGGTTTGTTTTTTGTTTAATAAACAGTAATAAAAATCAACAAACATTTACATTTTTGCAGATGTAAAGGCTATTTTAAGAATGAATAAGCCTCAGGCTGAAGAAAAGGAAAATTCCCATCTGCACAGTAGAGGATGCAGCTCAAACAAACCTTTCAGATGTGCTGCCCTTCTGGATTGCAGAAGAATAAGACACAGGAGAAGAAATGTGATGTTTAACTGGTCATTTTTGCGAGTTTGTATTAATTTGAGGGATACTGAATCTGTTTTTGTGCAAGTGAGATGACGCTCATATTTAGTCTAAAACTACAATAACCATCATGTTGACAGCGCACACAGCACCTCAAATATGGAGACAGGAGAGCTGTCAGACAATAAATGGGAAACACATTCATGTTTACACAGCACACACAACGCCTCTGCACCTTGGTCCCGATTTCTCTCAACATGGAGACAAGGAGAGCTGTTGGTTAATAAATGTGAAGTCAAAATAACTTATGTTATTTATTTTAAAAGGTAACTAAAGTAATATGTAAATAAAGTAATATGGTATGGAGCTATACAATTATGATGAACACTACAAAACAATTTATTTGTTCTCTCTACTCAAGCATTTTTCAACAATAAATGACAATCAACTAACTTTATATAAACTCTAAAATGCATCTACATCTCAACCACAACTGAATTCAAGTTTTATTATAGATCATTTTGTTATTTTGTTATTTTATTTTTTTACCTGCAATCTAAGGATTGGATTTTTTTAAGCCACTAAACTTTTATTGTAAAAGCCTTATGGTCTTAAATCTGCATTTTGTAATGTTTACTCACACTTTGTTTAGTGCTGTCTTCCTGTTCCTCTACTACATCGCTGGGTTTGTACACTTTCAGCTTGATTTTCTGACCGTCAATGGTAATAATGTGTTCCTCCTGAAGGAGTACGGCATCTCGGACTTAAACACAAACAATCAGACTTAGTCAGATACATCACAACACTTTAAAACAAAGAGCAGTCACACAAAAACAACAACACAGAGTTAGCGTTACGTGATAAACTCACAATTCTTCCAGTAGGTCACAAAATAGCCTAAAATGAAACATGAATTTTACTTTTATTCTTATTCATTATTTGTAAATCGCACATGTCAGGTTTAGTCTGCCAAGTATTCATAACTTTTTACTTTTCTTTAAATGGAAAATTCACAGATTACCATATAGGCTAATTCGTGAGAGTTTATCCCACTCGTAGGCTATTTTTGAACCTGAAATTTCCTTACGTGTCTCTGAAAGCTTTATTACATTACTAAACAACACAAAACGTGTTATTTTGTTAACTTGTTATGCTTTTGTGTTTAGCACTTACTGTCAGATGATTTGAACAGAATTGTAGCTGAGTTGTTCTCGCCATTATATTGCACTGACGCAGTCTCCTCCCTGAGATTTCTTCTTACTCTGAAAGTGAATTTGAAGTTTATTTTTCACACTTTTAGCGTTTTCAGTTCCCCAGTCTCCCTCGACTGTGAGGGGATATTCGTCCATCGAGACCGTTCTGGTGAAGGAAATGACTTGCCGTCAGTGTTTATATTTGATCACGCCCTCCTGCTTATTTTCACTTTCGTTTCTTCGTCAGTTTGCCATGAAACCGAGAGTATGGCCTCAACACAGGAACTGTACTGTGAATGCGTTCCCAAACCAGTTGAGCGAAAACCACGCCCCTTAACCGAAAACCACACCCTACAGCGATGACTCGCGCCTATGGCTCGATTTCATTGGTCAACTCTATCAATTTGACTGCGATTGCTTACATAAAAGTTTACCCAGGGGTCTGAGACCTTGACATTTAACTGCACGATACTTCTATCACGCATTCAAGTCGAAAATAGGCTAAAGTTGGCTAAACAAATATATAGTCAATATAACACTTTTTTTTCAATATAATCGTAATATTTGTATCACAATAAAAAAAATGTAGCATAACATCACCTTCTAAAAAATGAACAATAGCCTAATTATAGCTTTTATTTGCAAGTAATTATTGATTTCCTGACAAAACATTTGTGTCTTTGGACACCCAAAATAAATGATTGATAATCTTAGAGAAAATTTTACAAAAAAGAGAGAAAAATAACAATATCTTCATATTCACTTTAAAATGCCATAAGTGATTTAACTAGGCTAACTCGATGGGAAACTTTTAATAAAACCTCTTTCATTTTGTGATGTAATCAAGAATGAGGGGGTCATCGAAATTTTTCTCCAATCAAAATGTTTCGAACTAGCGAATTCTAGTGAGTAGTAACAGCAAATATTTAGATTAAAGAAGGGAACATAAGAAAATATTATTACACCTTTAGAACTCCTTCCCCAGTAACTTGATACCAGAAGTACATTTTTCGACTGTTTGTAATGAACAATAATTATTATGTTCTAATAGCCAAAACATTTCCTTGGAAATTGCATATAATCAAAAAAATATTGCAGATGATCAACTGGAAAGTTATGTACAAAATCATTTCATTGTACAAAACACAATTCTTTTGATCAATTCTTTTTTGAGTCCATGAAAATAATACTTGTTTGTTGATACTTTTTGAAGCAAATTATTTATTTTTTATTAATATCATAGCCAATTAGAATTTTCAATAAGAACTCTTTTTATATGTATATGTACTCTTTTTACAGTACTGGTACTGTATACCTGTGTATACCTATGTATACATATATACCTGTGTATACTGTATATACTTCACTTATATTAAAACTAATTTTAAATATAATGAGGTCATATAATCCAAAATATGAGGTCATATAATACAAAATATTTAATCATACTTCAGTTTTTAACCAACAAACATTTTATTTTTAAAATAGTGTGATTTGTTCGTCCAAATAATAAAAAAAAAGGTCTGGAGTCTATCATTTTAATTAATGATGGAGGCACATCTAACACTTGAACAACATAAACCAACTTATATAAACCCTCAGCTTTTACTAATTACATTGTTTACATAACAAATAATATCAATTAAATATTTGTTATTAACAAATCATAATTTAAGTCCTTTGTTATATAATGTTATGTCTAATTTTAATCAATGAATCTCTTTAATCCACATGCACATAATCCACATAAAGTAAGGATAAAAAGGAAACCATAACATGCAGCTTTGTTTCATAAAACCAGTTCAAGCTACAATGGACAGTCCAAATGTTTGAGAGTTTGGACAAAAACTTTCTCAGGATAAATTGCTATCTCTCTCATGTATTTGAGCATGATGCAACCAGTCTACATTGCCGGTAAAAATTTCACTACCAGTTTTTTCAGCTACACAAAATCAACAGGAAACAAAAACAGAAACTGAGATCTCATAATCGCTACTGGAAAGGTGATTAGGTATTCTGGGTAAGCCTGTACATCATTGAAGATCACAAACATGGTTGGATTTGCTGGTGTTGTCAGTCACACTGTTATACAGATCAGCACTATTGGAGCTCTTTGCAGGGGAACAGGAAGGCCTTGATTTCCTTGAGTGAAATCACCGACGAGCACCCTGGCAGAGATACATGCGTTTATGTCCATTGACATCAGGTTTAGAGTAGCCTTGGGCTGAGTAACTCGGGTCCACAGCAAAATATGATCCCTTCCCATACATGGCTCCTAAAAAACAGAACAAGAGCAATAGACTGTTGACACAAATGGATACAAGTGGAAATAAAGTTTATGCTAAATTTGACTGATACCATGTGTCCCAGCATAGCTGCGATTGAAGCCGTGATGGTTGATCTGATCTGTCTTATCAGGACCAGTGCCATGGAAGAGACGCTTTTCATTGTTTTTGTGCTTGTTTTTGTCTTCCAGTTCCTCCTTTTTGATCATGTAGTTTCTCCAAAGTGTGCTGTTCTGAACCCTTTCAATCTAAAGACAAAAATAAATATTAGAATTTCAACATACTAATAAACAGAGCCGGACAGTAACGGAGTAAATTTACTTGAGTACAGTACTTATGTACAATTTTGAGGGATCTGTACTTCACTTGAGAATCATTTTTGGGGAGTACTCATGACTTTACTCAAGTACATTTGAGAGGGAAATATTATACTCTTTACTCCACTACATTTCTATCCATAACCGTGAGTACCCGTTACTACTTTTTTCCAAAAAAAAAAAAAAATTTGATTGGATTGTGCAGGCGTCACTGATTGGGACAGCCTATCAGCAATCACCTTCAGCTTTCCCCCAAAGTCAACTCAATGGTCAGATTTAGATAAAAGACGAAACAATGGTTGAAGATGGAGCCGGTCCATCCCGTGAATGTGCCAACCCGTGGCCCCACCTGGCCAAACTATTTCAATTTTCTGAATTTTCCAAAAATTACTTAAATGTTAAATAAAGCAACATGGTAAAAACATGAAAATTACTTGATTTTACTTTCAATTCCTTTTACATTCTCCACGGTGTAAACATTACTCTTGATACTCTAAGTAGACATCTGACTGTCGTACTTTTACCTGTACTTGAGTAAAATTTAGCAAATGATATCTGTACTTTTACTCAAGTAATGAAGCTGTGTACTCTGTCCGCCTCTGCTAATAAAATGCAAACCAAAACCTTTCGAAACTAATAAACAGGAGATTTCTCTTTCCCCATCATCTAGTCTTACTTCAATGATGTTAGAGGTTAGACCGGTTCTTCTGGAACTCTTCTCAACTTCTTTATATTCATTCGAGCCTGATGTGACTTTCACAAGAACAACTGACTTTCCTTTCATGTCCTCCCAGTCTGAAGGCAAAGAACTTTGAGCTGGTGCTGCATCTATGGACAAAAATAACAAAAACATGAATAACTAATCTTTGTACATGATGGCCTTTGGATAATTGTCTAAATTATAAAATATTCACACCTTGCAGATCTACTCTGTTCAGTTCAATCCTCACTCTCCCTCTTGTGGCTTCTTTGCGAACTAAATCGGCCTCATATTCATCATTATTAATCTTGATTCTCACTGAAGGCTGCCGGTTCTGAAAGGCCTTTTCCAGGTCATAATTAGTCAGCATATCAAAGCTTTTGACGTTGCGTCCTTTCTCCTGATATTGCCACTTGACTACACTGCCGATCATAAATGCCTCATGTCTTCGGTTTCATTCCTTTCCACCTTGCGGATCATATCCCGAATACGACTCTCTGCACTGTGAACGTCTCTTGTCAGTCCCTCCAATGTGACGACAGAGTCTTGGCCTTTCTTCTCAAGATGGACTTTGACTGTGAACTCCCTCTGCATGCCGTTCAGTATTTCTACATCCTCCTTTGTGAAATGAGCAATGGCTGGATCACGGATTGGGACGGTCAAATGCTCTCGTACAATCAAGCTGTTGATCATTTCTCTGGCTTCCTTCAGGTCCTCTGGTGTCTCTCCACACAGCTGGAACACAGCTGGCTCAATTTCCTCACCCACCATCACAAACTCTTCATTTGAGGGAGATTCTGAACTTTCCCCCGTAAAAAAGCCTTTTTTTTTCAAGGTACATATTTGTTGGAAAGATAAAGAGGAATTAGTTAATGAAAAGGAATTAGATAATGAAAACAACAATGAATAGGATTAGCATTATTTTTATTATTGTTTACTGACCTATAATTTTGGTTAACAGACCTTTATCCTCTTCTATTTTTTCACCAGATCTTCTGACCATACTTTGGTGGAAGTCTCCCAACATGTTCGTCTGGAATATGAGAAACTTCACAAACCTTACATGCACCGGTTTCTTTTCTTTACAAAGTCAACAACTGCATCAACCATTGCATCTGCAACATCAGCTGGTTTTGCACCACCCTGACCTAAAGGGTTAGAGATCGAAGAATCGGAAATAATTCACACAATATTTAAGTACATATATATATATATATATATATATATATAGACCACATAAAGCATTTTACCAGTGCCAAGAGCTGGGAAGGCAACAGAAGTAATTTGGTCGAGACTCGCACAACTTCAGAACTGAGAAAACAGCATCATTAATGCCAGAAGGATCACCACAACCAATAATATGGATGATGTTTCCACATGGCAGGAGCCCGGGTGAGGTCACAATCTCTTTTTGCTGCATTTTTGATGATCTCACTATCAAAAGAAAATGGGTTTAGGGAGGGGGGAGGAGGTTTACCAATTGTATCAAAAGTTCATTAGATCACTTTTGAAGTATTCAAAAAGTAATGTCCATCAACAAGAAATGATAATAGATTAAAAAAAAAATACAAACCAATCTGTAAACATTCTTGTTCCACTTGTAATCCAGCAGCATCTAAAATGGACTTGGATACTCCTGGATTACAATAAAAAATGACAGTTACATTATAATTCTCTTCAAATGTGATATCAATTATAAATGAAACAGAAATTCATTCAAATAAGAAAGACAGTGTGTGAAGTTTGATTAACCTGCTTTCAGAGAAAATGTCTGATTTGAGGAGTTGACAATTGCATCAGTTTTTTCTTTAGTTATGTCTCCCGATGAAACCTCCAGAGTCACTCGCCCCAACTGCATACTGTGCACCCCAAGAGAGGGAGAGGAGACTCTGCCAGCAAGCTCTAAAGAAAAACATAAAGATGTACATGGAAAATCGCTAGTTTTATTTTGTCACAATCCTAAATATATCCTATATATATATATATATATATATATATATATATATATATATATATATATATATATATATATATATATATATATATATATATATTTATCTGAATAAATATTTTAATAAAATGAACTAAAAAAAGTAGGATGGACATCAGATAAGAGAGTTACCAGAGTTCTGAGCTGACTTATCAGAATTATTTATTTTAGGCATTGAATGTTGATGAGCTCCTTTAGTGATGGGATCCTGGATCTTATTTCTAAAGATGCTGGTAAAGCACTAATAGATAAAGCACAGAAAAATACAAGACAACTTTAACATGAGCAACTATGGTAAATTATTTAAATCTTTTATAGTATTTTTTTTTAAAGCACGTATTGATAATGCTTTATGTGATGGGAAAAACCTTGACTTTGTGTTTTATGGTTCTTGAATCTATTTTTCCTTCACTCACCTGAATGCTCTCTTTGTCAGAAGGGTGGACGATCACAGTGACCTCTCTGAGATTTGAAGCGTTAAATTCCTGGAATTCTGTCAGCATGATTCTGGCCACCAGATCTTTAGGAAAGCCAAGATTCCCAGTGCCGATAGCTGGGAAGACAACTGAAGCCATTCTCCAGGTATCTGCTTTTTTCAGGCAATCTCTAATGATCTGAACGAGTACCTTTTACAAAGTAAATAAATATCTATTATAATCTTTAAATAAGCACTATTATCATTGAGAAGTGACCCCCTGACATGACTGTAAAGCACTTTGGGTGTACAGTAGTACATTAGGAAATGCGCTATATATTGTAAATACTTAATTCATTCATCTAAATAAATAAATGGAACCTACATATTAAGGCACAACATTAATCAGTCAGCAGTGACCTTTTTGATCAATTTAAATTACAAAATTGTTATTCTCACCATATCTGCTGAGCCTTGTTTCCAAAATGGACAAACTACATGGTAGACTTTTTTACATTTTAGTTTGTAACCATTTGTGATGACCATTTCACCATAGCTGATTTTGCTTGCAGCGAGCAGCTCCGTGGATTTCTGATTGGAGCTGATGGCCAGCAGTCTGAAGGAGTGCTTTAGAGACGGCACCTTTACTGAGGTCCAAGTCCTCCGACATAGTGTTTACAATGATATCAGCCTGCAGGAGAAAAAAAAAGGAGATACTACTTTGAGGAAATGGTCCCAATTACCATAAAAACAATATAAAATACCTCACTTTGATCTGACCTGTATGCTATTTTTCAGAGAATGTATCATTGAAGGGATAGTTCAGTCTAAAATGTAAATTCTGTTATGGAGCAGAAGGTTTGTAATGCCATAAGGGTGCGTAAAATAAATGACAGACTTTTGATTTTTGGGTAAACTATTCTTTTAATTATATTTTATTTTATACTTCTAAAGTATAATTCTAAATGTATATTTTTATGCAGTGTTGTGTTTTTCTTTCTCTTTTTTTCTTTCTTTCTTTCTTTCTTGTTAGGATTGTTAGATATTTTGTGGAACAAAAAAAAAATAATATTTACACTTACATTTGCATCCTGGATGTTTCCTTCGCTCAGAAAGATTTTTAGTCCCTGTTTTGTAGTTTTGGTCTCAAGAACACTCAACCTTTCAAAATTATATGATCTTTCACTAGAGCTTGAGTGTGCCTGTCCTTCAAAGTATTTATTACCCCGGCCTATGTGACCTTCAAACTCATTGTTTCTTTGGTCATAGTTTCCACGGCCACGACCACGGCCACGACCACGAGAGCCTTGTCCATAGTTACTATTCCCATGAGGTTTGTTTTGCTGAGGGAAAGTCATTTGGGGGTTATAAGCAGCAAACTCCCTTCTGACCGCTTGAGCCATGGCTTTTACATTGTTGCCGTTATTGTCAACCAAGTGAATCTCAGAGAATGTGCTACTGGAGCCTCTGCGGTTATGATCTTCAATGTATTCACACACTTCCTTGGCGATTGACTCAGTGCAGAGTTCAAGAGGACAACCAAATATCCCTGAACTAATCACTGGAATTGCAATGGAGGAGCAGTTTTTCTCAACGCCTGGTTCAAGCTTTCCCTCACAGCACGTCTCAGGCGTTGCACGGTGGTTCGTCGGTCTGAATCGCTGAAGCGAGGTCCAACAGCGTGTACCACATATTTACAGGGAAGACGACCAGCTTCAGTGATGATGGCATCTCCAGGCTTCAGAGGCCCATTTGCTTTTACGTAATCGTCAGAGTACTGCTGTAGACATGGTCCGGCAGCTTGTAGAAGTGCGAAAGCTACACCACCAATGTGCTTAAGATCTTCATTAGCAGCATTGACCACAGCATCAACACGGAGCTTGCAAATGTCTGCCATCCTGACAGTAACAGTTATTCCACCTGGCATTCGAACTTCACAAGAGACCTGACCAAAATCTTCAAAACTGCGCTGAGTAACTTCATCCTCCTCCTCTTCCAGCATGTCGTCTTCCTGGAGCACCACCACAAATCTTTTATCCTTCAACAGTAATGAGAGCATCATTTTTCCCTGTTCCTTGAAGTACTTCTTTGCTCCTGCCTTTTTAATGATGAGTGTATCTGTGTAAAGAGCATCTGCCAACCTTTTAAAGACAGTCAAAACTGGCTGGACAAATATACGCTCTCCAGACAGTTTGATCCAGGGTCTCTTTGAATCAAAAATCACTTTCATCTCATCAGACTTCATTAAATGCTGCCAGTTTTGTGATTTTCGGTCTTTTATGAATTCAACTGCTGCATGTGATTTGACACGAACAGTTTCTTCAATTCTAGTGTGTTTCTCAATGAAACGTCCCAAGTTATCACTGACCTCCATCACTGGGTCTCTGAATCCAGTCACTATTATTTTTCCTCTCTGTGAATGATTAATAATCACAGATATCTTTTTAGAAGTATTGAACATTTCTTGCTCTTGTTTTATGAGATCCTGCCACTCTGGCATTTGAAGGACACCCTGATCTTCCATAATGAGCTCTTTGGATGCAAGAACCATATTCACTCTCTTCTCTGCCTCAACAAGTGCTTTTTCTGTGCTCCCAATCACAACAACATCTTTATTTTGGATTGTGTAGACAGCAGTTATTCCATGAGATATAAAGAGATCTGTGGACATTTCATCACAGTTCACTGATTTCAAGAACTCCATGATTGAACGGTCAATGTTTAAGGGCTTCTGTTTCATACTAAATTTCTTCTCAAGGACCCAATTCTTAAATACAAGAATTTCTGTATGAATTCCTGAGAAATTTAGTCTGTTCATTCTTTTGTCGTAGTCAATGTGCATTTGTGGAGAAACAGCGGTTTTCAGGCCATCTTGTAAAAGCAGAGAGTACATGGCAGGAGAAATCTCCATATGCTCTATCACACGGTTCTTCTCTCTCTCCATTTGATTTGTTGCTCTCTCTATAATTTTCTCCATGATGGGCTTCAGTCCAGTTATCTCATGGGTCATTCCCACCAGTGTCAGTACACATTTAGAAGCATCCAAATCTGTGAAAACCTTATCTTTCACCAATTCCTTTACATCACTCTCCACTTTAGACCACAAGGGCTGTGACACCGGCCACTCAGATGTTGTGTAGTTTGAGATTATTTTCTTGAAGGCATCACAGGCATTCTTACTCCAGTCATCAATGTGTCTTCTGGTTACTCCTTTCTGTTTCAGTAGTGCTGGATCAGGACTAAGCAAAGCTTCAGGTTTGTCCATGTTTATTTTGCAGAAATGTGAGCTCATCTGGTCATTAATAGAGGAAATCTCCCCTTTCTTAAGGAGGAAATTCCTGATGGAAGGATGTACACTGACTGTAATGGGTCCAGGCAGCTTCAAATGTGGTCTGTTGCCACCATACAAGACTGTATCCAGTGATTTAAAGTAGGGATATATCTTGACTGGAACTTCACAGATATTATTCTCTTGCTTCAAAATTCTCTCTTTGGCTGTAAAGAGTAAAAGTTGCATGTACAATGAATAAATGCAATGATATTGTCAAAATGAGGTAAATAAATGTTACCAAATCTAGAACCATAACAGCAAAGTCTACAAACAATTGCTCATTTATTTATTAATATACATTTATACATGTATATTTCTACTTAATTAAATCCAATCAATAAACCTGAGATTTGTTTAATTAACAAAATTACTAACTTAAAACTTAGCGTTCTGCCCTGAACTTAACTGATTCCCCAATATTGTCACCTGTTTCTGCTTTTTGGGAGGTTTTGGAACCTATCAACCTCCAGACACTGAAGGAAGTGATTGTCAAGCTCTAACCTTCATTTTGTCCTAACAATATCACCCAAGATTTATGAAATTAATTATTGATTCGATTGGGCCAGGTATGGTATCTCTTAAGAACAAGTGCCCCCAAACAGTCAGACAGGTTTGACTGAAACCCTTTCAGAACAGAAGATTTTAGACCCATCCAAGACTCTAGTCTAGATCTATAAGCTACTGTTCTGAAATAGTTTCAGTCATACCTGTCTGACAGAAAGTTTTTAGTAAAGATGGGTATTTTTTTCTTGTGGCCTTCCACACGGCTTCATTTTGTCTCCCTATCTCTTTTCTCTTTACATTCTACCTCTGGGCTCTATTATAAGGAAACATGGTGTGTCCATTCATTTTTATGCAGATGACCCTCAAATTGTACTCAGATGCTACAAAACGCTGCGGCCAGACTTCTTCAAGTGTCGTAAATATGATAATATCTCTCCTATTCTCAGATCTCTAGACTGGCTGCCAGTTCATCAGAGAATAGATTTTAAAATTATACTCTTTGTTTTTAAATATCTATAGCTCCTGCCTATCTCTCTGAACTTCTTCATCCCTACACTCCATCCAGAAGCTGCTGGTAGTCCCTCGCTCTAGACTCAAGCGTAGAGGGGAGCATGTATTTGTGGTGGCAGGGCTTCGAGCTCTTGGAACACCATGCATCTACAGATTAGAACGGCCCCTTCTCGGTCAGCTTTTCAGGTCTTTTAAACCTGTTTTCTTTAGAATATTGATTAGTTTCTTCTGTTGGTTTTATTAATTTATTTTTGAGGCTGATTCTGTTTTGCTACTCCTGTTTATGGTTACTCTAGCTATGTTGCTTTTATTTTTGTTGCATGTTATCTCTTCTTTTAATCTTGTTGTTCTGTAAAGCACTTTGGTCAGCCAGTGGCTGTTGTAAATGTGCTTTATAAATAAAACTGAACTTGAACTATACCTTCTTCCTCCTGAAAGGTAATAATGGCTGCTTGTTCTGCTGGAATTGTGATAACTTCCTTTACTGAACCTCCAAATTTATCAAAATAAAGCTCCAGCAGCATCTTGTTGTTGTTGGCTTCAGCTGGAAGATTCTCCACCCGCACACATGTGCTTCTCTCCAGTGAACGGGGCCCTCAGATTATTCTTCTTGAACTTTTCATGTGTTCTGCTGTCCTCAAGGAACTGTCCAGCAACTGAAGGTATAAAGTATTAAAGGTGTTATTTAATTTCTGTGAACAAGTTCTCTTTTATAAATTGTTTCATTAAATTATATATATATATATACATATATATATATATACATACATATATATACTGTATAAACACCTAAAAATGGAGAAGCAAATCAATGCAGTGGTAAGGGCTTGTTTTTATAATTTGCATCTCCTACTAGAAACTACAACCTTTCTTATCAAATGCAGTTTTCGAAAGAGTTATTCATTTCGTTCTATTGCGTCTTGTTTTTGTAACTCCCTCTATCGCGCCATTCCTGGTCCATTTACAATCAGTGCAAAATGCTGTGGCAAGGGTCTTAAAGAGGATCAAGAAAAATTTTATGTTATGGCACAAATGAAAGTGAGTTAATGAAAGTGATTAAGTAACTCAGTAAATCAATGTTGACAAACGGCCGCAACTGTAACAAATGATTCAGTCTGATGTGGTGAACTGGTTCATATGCACTAAAAAGAACCAGTTCAAAACAATGATTTGTACAACAACTGGACAACTTTTTTTCCTAACTTCAAGATATAAGAACTTACTTCCTAGTCTAAAAAAGCCTGATGTATATATCTATAGAGCTAAATCAAGATTAAGCTAAATTAAGTTTTTAATGACTATGTATTTTTAAGTGGATTTTTTTATGACACTGTATGCATACTATATTGTACAAAAAAGTAATAATAACAGCAAAATATTAATAATTATTATAATGTGAAAATGTAAATGTTATTATGCAAATATTAAATGTAAATATATTTTTATATGAGTAGAACTTACCACTGGGATTTTTAAAGGTCACCACTGCTTTTCCTAATTCCGGTATTAATTCCATGCCAAAGTCCTTTTCAGAAAGACTTGTAATGTTCTCCACCAAAAGAGTCCCAACATCTGAATTAAAACCATCTGGAAGGTCCTCCAGGACCACAGCACTTGACTCTTGAGGATTCTTCACATCCAGCTTGAATTGCAGGACACTTTGACCTTCAGGAAAATTAAAAGTGACTTGTTTAGGTCCCCATATAATTAACCCAACCTCAATCTTTTTTTACCACTAAGGTAACTACCTGATCTCATGTCTTTACAATTGAATATGAAAATGATTATGCACATTAGCTATAACAGTAAAACAACCTAACCAATAAAAAAAATAACATTTACATATTTCCAGTTGATTACTTACTTGGTTCCTGATATCCACTTGCCTGCCCCATCTGGAACCACACACATGTAAAACATTTAGAATATGTACAAATAGAAACCATACTAAACAAGTTGGACAAGTTATTTGTTCTTTTTTAATCTCCGACCTTTTGAAACATTACAGAAAAATAACAACCATCTTCCTATAGAGAAAATGTGCCTACATCTCAACCATAAAACAGTAATATTTTAATGACTAATGTTCTAAATTCTTATAGGCCATATATGGCGGTGGCTTGATTCAATCTAAAACGGTTTGTTTTTCTCTTGTTCATTGTTTATTTCAATTTAGCATTTTAAAATAAGTCCACTCACTCTTTGTCCATTGCTGTCTACCTGTTTCTCTCCATCACTAGATTTGAACTGGTTCAACTTGATTTGATGGCTGTCAGTTGTATTGATGTGTTTTGCCTGGAAACGCTCGTCATCTCTGCCTTAAACACAATCAGGCTTAGTCAGATACACCACAACACATTTTTGTCTTGTAAATGAAATGGATTTTATTTTAAGAATCCCTATATAGGCAATTATACAGCAAATGATTGTTGTTGGGTTTTTTTGGGAGTAAGGAGGTGAGGGGAAGGGGGGTTACAAATACATGACTGATATCTTTACTGCTGAAAGGGAGTAAATACATGGGTCATAACAGTAAGATAACCTCAATCATAAAATAACAAGTGATACAAGGAGCTGGAGACAAAGTTCAGATGATTGTCTTACTTGGTTTCTGGTTTCCACATGCCTGCTCCGTCTGAACACAAACATATAAAGCATTTATGACTACATGGAGAACTAAACATGTAATTTAGAAAACGTGTTCTCTCCGCCCTCTTTCAACAATATAGAAAAATGACAACAATTTCTAAAGAAACTATAAAACAAGTGTGTCCCATAAAATAAGTTTCAGATTTTTATGATAGACCATATTGTTCAAAAGTGGAATTTGGAGCCCAATTTGTGGTTATATCTCACCTTTTGTCCAGTGCTGTCTGCTCTTTTCTCTGCATCGCTGGGTTTGTACACTTTCAGTTTGATTTTCTTACTGTCAATAGTAATAATGTGTTCTTCCTGAAGGAGTACGGCATCTCGGACTTAAACACAAACAATCAGACTTAGTCAGATACATCAAAATACACATTTTTTTCTAAAAAAAAAGGAAGCTATTGGTGTTGTGCCTGAGTTACTGGTTCTGAATATCATGATACCATTGATTTACTTTACTTATTAGGCTATAAATATATGTAAAAACGTGTTATTTTATTAAAATCTTACGAATGTTTTGTTTGTAGCACACTTACTGTCAGATGATTTGAACAGAATCGTAGCAGAGTTGCCCTCGCCATTATATTGCACGTCGCAGTCTCCTCCATGAGATTTCTTCTTACTCTGAAAGTAAATAAGAAGTTTATTTTTCAAACTTTTAGCGTTTTCAGTTTCCCAGTCTCCCTCGACAGTGAGGGGATATTTGTCCATCGTGATCGGTCTGGTTAATGAGGAAATCACTCGTCGGCGTTGTTAGTTGAATCGCCCTTCTGCATATTTTCACTTTTGTTTCTGTGATACTGTGTCTGTGAAACTGAGGAGGAGCATGTGCTTGCAAAATCGGATGCTGCATTTTCAGGACCGCATTTCTAGGACCCAAGGTTTTTAGTGACAACGCTACCGAATTAGAGGACCAGCGAAGGTGGATGACATTCAGTGTGTGAGTATCAAATGCGAATCAATTTTTATTCGTTTAACTTTAAAAACAATTAATGCGTTTCAAGTTGCCAACGTGCTGGTAATTTGCTAACCGAACATGATAAGCCTGTTTTGAATTATTTACAGCAAAATAAACTAGCATGTTCGTTCTGAAAGCTTGGTAATTTCTTTGTTTTTCCATTTTTATTCAGATAAAATAATCGTAATGTTTTCACTGTCACGTGCTTATACAGTCAGCCTGTTTAACATTACCCACAATACAAGTTATCTCTTCATTTTGACATGGTTTTATAAAGTTGGTTGAGACATATGACATTTTAGTAGGCTAGTCACACATACCAGAGAGTCCATTATAATAATTGACTGTTAAAATCCATCGAGTTAGATTGTGTCATTACTGTATACTGTAAACATATAGTGCTAAATACACAGCTCAGGGTAGGCAATGGGTAGGCAACAGTATGACAAAAGATAAATAAATAATTTGGTTAAGTACTAGGCTTAGGCCTAATTTAATCTTTGTACAGTATGCAATTATTGTATAATGAACATTAATTGGTATGAAGATTGTTATCATTATTTTTATCATTATCATGACTCTGTGGTAACTAAGATCTTTTAAATATGAAGAGTAGAACACCTTATTTCCACTCGTTACTGCCTGAAACAAAAAAACAAGATGAGAAATTAAATATTCCAGCACTTTCTGTGATGTATATATGCTTGCTTATCATGCTGTAGGAAGTAATAAGAAATGACTTATTGCCCGCAACAATCACAAACAAACTCTGGGTTTTTCTGAAAGGACTGGCTGTTGAGTCATGATGAGTCAATCAGATTTAATCAAAAATATCTTAATTTGTGTTCCTAAGATGATCGAAAGTCTTACGGGGTTGGAATTACATAAGGGTGAGTAATTACTGACAGAATTTTCATTTTTAGGGGAAATTCCTTTAAACTCCAGTTTAGTCCTTGCTCTAGTCTTCCTCCAGGAAATCAGTTTATTAAACTCTGGTTAAACTTCTGTTAATCAGGTTTAAAGGGCCATAGGACTAGGCTTAAAGGGATAGTTCACCCAAAAATGAAAATTAACCAATGATTGACTCACCCTCAAGTTATCCTTTCTGTATATGACCTTTTTTTTTCAGAAGAATACAATCAGAGTTATAATATAAATATAAATTTTAATATAAAATCCTGACTTTTACAAGCTTTATAATGGCATTGAATTGCTTAGATGGAATCTGTATGTTAGTTTGGTTGGAAGAATTTTTTTTTACTTTATAAACTTTTTTATATAGATATTTTTCTCAAAGAAACGCATTGCTTCACTTCAGAAGGCTTAACCCAACTTTGGGTCAAATATGGACAAACCCAGCCATTGGGTTACATTTTTTTTATTACATTTTTAACCCAAATTTTGGGTTTGTCCATATTTGATCTAAAGTTGGGTTAAAACAACCCAACATTTTTAGAGTGTACAACCAATAGATGGCAGTAAAGCCTTATCCCGACTGTCTGCTAACTAACTCGTTCATGGATATCAACATTAAAACTGAGACATTAGTCACAAGGCATCCAAATTATTTTATAAAGTAGTATTTTCATGCAATGACCAATAGAATGGTTTAACACTAATTTTGCATCAAAATATAATAAAAAATGGTTAAATATTGTTTATTTACTTATGTAATTCTCTTCAGTCTTTATTAAATTGAATTTATATGTATGAGTAAGCTTTTAAGATACTCTTTCTGGCATCTTATTCATAGAGGGCTTTCCTCTCATGGTCAAATGGAGCAGGTTTAAAATTTTAAGCCTCTTCTCTCTCTTCTGTAATTAGACCTGAATACATAAATCTTGTAATTACCATTCATCCACTCACTTTAAAGTACATGCAAACTTTTATTACAGAGTGTACCTCCTGAGGTTTGGGCTGTTATTAGTTGCTTGATCTCTTGTCACCTTTTTCAGCTTAAGTTCAGTAACAGCTCTTTAACGTTATTAGCCTTTATTCACCTACCTGTATAGATATGAGAGACGGGGAAGGAGGGCAGCGTCTGTGTGAGGGGTGGAATAGCACTTCTTCATTTGCAAGCAGGGCCCTAAATAAAAGATTATTACTGACAGCACTGAGTCCTGGCCCAACACAAAGCTTCAGCGATTACTTCTCTTCACAAAGAAAGAAGTATGGCGCGTGGAATTCACAAACATTGCGTGTGTGTACCTATATAAGACAACATAATATAATTAATGTTGGTAAAGCTTCATTATAAATCACACATCTGGTACCACATAGCCTACACATGCAGATATGCACAAATTAGTGGTATGGCATATTAACACATGCAACCCATGCCTTCCTTCAACCATCCTTCATGAAATATTGAATTAAGCTCCCCCTCTACAATATTTCCATGTATACAACACAGCTCATCCCTGAAAACTGAAGCAGAGAAGAGAGAGAGAGAGAAGATCGACTATGCTTCATTGGTTTTGTATGCAGTGTTGTTACAGAGATCGAAGGAGAAGTCAGCGTGAAGTTTTGTTGAGGACAGTACATTATTTCTGCTCTTGGTTTTAGGAGGTAATGAAGTTTATTGGACCATGAGAATTTATTTAAGCTCAGCTTCTAGGATCAATAAATATATGGAGCTCTGGTAAGGTGCATTATCAAAGATGACCTTGGAACGGTCTTCCTTACATTGTCCGGGAAGCAGACACACTCTGTCAGTTCAAAGCTAGACTAAAAACACATCTATTTGACCTTGCATACACAACACACTATAGACTTCTATAATTCAATGTAAGGCTGCATAGATTAGGTTAGCCAGAACCCCGAACACTTCCCATAAATCCTAATGTACTTGTTACATCATAAAAAGAATGGCATCTATGCTAATATTAGTCTCTCTGTTTATCCCAAGGTTTACCGCAGTCCGCCGGATCCAGATCTGATGAAGGACCTGCGTCTGGACGTGACGACAACGCAGTCCTGACGGGTCACTAGTGAAGGCCTCCCTCCCTTTAACAGCCAAGAAGTGTGTTGAGGGTAGGACTATATGCCTGTGCACATATATTCAAACGCGCATCCCTATAGACCAAACTCTTAATACGCATGTGCATGCCATCAGCGTTCTCACAGGTTCACATTTTTTAAAGTTGGCGAAGAGAGAACTTAAGAACGTGTTAGTGGCCCCTCAGTTAATAACTAATGATCGTTGCAATGGAAGTGAATAAATTAAAACGAACTTTTGCTGGAAGATAACTTTATTCTAGAGCTGTCATAAGGCCAAAACAATCTCTGTTACTTTAATTTCCTATTATCACTGTAAAGCAGCTTCTTCTTTTTTCCAACTATGGAAGTCAATGAGACCAGAAACTGTCTGGTTACTGATATTCTTCAACATATCAGAAAATCGGCTGAATGCATTTGAAAACGGTGAAACTTAACTGCTTAACTCTGGGGGAGTTGTAAAATGAGCCTATTTCCAAAAAAAGTGGAGTATCCCTTTAAAAAAATACTTAAAAGTAATATAAGTGTCACAAAAGTTGTCTACTTGACTTGTACCCTACTGAGCCAATGAGCTGAACTCAAGATTCAGATTACAGAAATCATTCAGATCGATTTTTGTGAACTAGATCAACCAGTTCATTGAAAAGTATTGGTACAAAAGAATTATTTTGTTCATAAGCCATAAGGCATAGTTCACCCAAAAAGGAATAATCCATCAATAGACACACTCAAAAGGAAAAATCTATCAATAGACACTTATTTCATTCCAACACTGTATGACTTTCACTATTCTGTAGAACATTACAAAATAAGATCCTAATGAACTTTTATTACAGCATACAAATGGCATGCTCAATACAATATTATACCTGTGGCTGTTTTTACCCCCTGGAGAGCTTTGGATATGGATTTGTTAGTGTGAGTGTATGGGAGTGTGTTGTTCATGGACACTATGTGGATCGTTTTTTTCTGAAAGTCATAACCAAATATTACAACTAGAAGCACTATGTGACTCAGTGAAAAAGAGAGCGAGTCAGTGAAAATGTCCTCGGCCCAGTGAGGTATGAAACACTGTTTTCTAAAAGCGGTCTGTCTCCGTTGGTTACATAACTATGATTTTGAGTGTTAGTGTTTGTGCTCTCTAACTTTAGCCCAAACACTCTCTTGGATCTCCCTGCCCTTAAACCTCTCAGCATTGATTTCTATGTAAATATCCTTATGCCAGCTTCTCCATTGCTTACTCTTAGTCTTTCATAATTAATGATCGTAAAACATGTGCTCTATTTTACTCACAAGAGCCAAACTTTGATTATTTCACTGTTTCTGTCCAAGGCAGCTGAAATGTGCTGATGTAAGCAGTCACATGACACTAAGGTCCAATCCTCAAGGAGCACTCCTACTGCAATATTCAAGTAATATAAACTCTTGGTTCCACAAATGCTCTCCATGCATTTTACAAGACTGACCATGATAGATTAAAATGAATATTTTATTTATATAAAATAAATTAAGCTTCTTATTTAGCACAGCCTGATTTCATTGCAAAAGGTGAAGGAACCAAGACTGAGGACTAATCCAACACACACTTTTGTTCTTTGAAGACATATGAAGATCTGTATTTTGCATTACACCTTAAATAAAGCTTCCAAAATGAGGTTTCTTTAATGCCACATAAGATGCATTTTGGGTTCCCCAAAGAATAAGCTTCCCAAAAGAACATTTTAATAATCTGAAGAACCTTTTCCCACTATTAAAGAACCTTTTATGTAGTGGAAAATGTACATGGATGTTAAAGTTTTTTTGTGGAACCCAAAATGCATCTTTTGTGGCATTACAGAAACCTCTTTTTGAAGCTTTATTTAGAGTGTAATGTAATACAGACCTTCATATGTCTCCAAAGAACCCCAAAAGTATAAAACGGCAGAACATGGCCAATCGCATGAGACCATCAACCAGGAAAAAACATCCACATTAAGCAAGATTACGATGACAGAAAGAGCCTGGAGGGATTTCTCTTGGACATGGATGGTCAGAGCGCTGAAGAGAAGCAGCATGATTAAAGCACACATTCTTTCCCCAGGGGAGCATGAAGAAAACAATTACCTAAACGAGTGAATATGAGTGAAACAAGCACAACGTTATGTCTCTCGCTCGTAATGTAAAAAGAGCCTGGGATATTTCTGGACTGGGTGTTAGAAAAAGCTTGCAGAGTGGATTGTACGTTTCTTAGAGTTGTTTATATTGTGTAGAGAGAAAATAAAACGAAGGAGAGAGAGGAATAAAGCAGGTGGGGGATAGAAGATCACATGGTTTCATTCAGGGGCATACATGCAAGTCAGGAACTAGAAGACAGTGTCTAATTTTACTTCAGGTGATATTAGGTTTAACCAGAGCCCGTCTAACGGAGAGCCTTGGCACTTCCTATTAGCCCCATTGTGTATCATCTTGGTTGCAGTTCCATTAGAATTCCACTGGAGGTGATCGCGGGCGAGAGCAGAATGAATGGTAGTCTATGGGGCTAAACGGCTAAATGTCTCTTTCACCTGCTTGCCATTAAATTAACATCGATTTTATTGTTGATTCTGCAAGTTTAATATAGATTTTAGGCCAAAAGTCGAATGAACGAGTACTTATGTCCTTTTGATTTCTTACAGGTTAGGCCGTTGTTGGCCGGAACACGCTAACATTCTGCTATTGTGTGACGTCATCACATTTTTGAACGGATTTTTAGAACAGATAAGTGAACTTAAAAATGCAATTTTCAGCTGAGTGTATTATCTTAGCCCTACCTTTTGAATGCAACTTTCAAATTACTTGACCAAAAATTACATCCTGAGAAAAGTGGATTTCTGGGGGTGAAACCCCATTGACTCCCATTCATTCTGCACTCGACCCGAGTGCCCCCGCATGGACAGTGACATGTTACTGCAGCCAGTCCAGAACCCGGAAGTAACCAGCCAGTGCCAATTCTCTTCAATTAGACATTCTCTGGTTTAACACTGTTTCCAGGAGAAAATGGATACATGCTGCATTGCCATTGCCCTCCCAAATCCTGGTATTTTGCGAGCAATTGAGTCCATGAAAAGCTGGAAGCTTCTTCACATAGGCCTATTGTTTGTCTTGACCTATCATGAATCACAATCCCACACTGTTTTGATGGGGATCAAATTAACTATACCCTCAAGATGTTTGATGGTTAAAATAAAGATATTAAAAATAGGTTTCCAAACATGCCTTGGCCATCATGGACTGCGCCTGGAACAACCCCGTTTACAAAAGAATATTTTAGAAATTAACAAATCTAACCTACAGGCCGAGTTGAAAGTCAGCTTTAGAACTACACTTAGAACTAGCACATTCTGTTATTTTTTATTAGGTAATGTCTAACCTGCTAACAGATGTAACAGTGTAAAAAGAAGTGTATTAGCCGTGGTTCTATAAACTAACTATAGCGTTCTCAGCTGTGACAGAAAGCTCTGTAAAGCTCTGTTTTGCAGATGTGTCAGTTTTAAACCTACCTCCAGTTCACTTTTGAGATGTGGTGCCACAACTGGCTGACACCTGCTATCTGCCACCTTAATCACACATACTCTATCCATTATCACATATAATGCATTGCTAAAGGCTGTGGTATCTTACTTTACCTGACTGCATTTTCAGTTGTAGCAGGATACTGTAGCATAGGAGTGGTGTGGTGTTATCCATTAGGTGTCATATAGCTTTATAAATTTGACTTGTGAGTGCAAATTAGTCTTGCTTTATCTCATAGTCCAATGTATTAATATATCTCTTCATAAATTACTCTACATTTATGTCATACCATCACCTTATTTTATCATGTTAAGACTTTCTGAAAATATTTTTGGTTACATATACTCCACTAGACATTCTTCTGTAGGTAACTTTTTAAGTGTAAGTAACTTTGTTTCTACATGTCAACTAACTCATATTAGTAGATCGTAGTAGACTGTTAGGTGAGGATTAGTAGAATATGTTGACATGTCCTACTTGCAAAGTTACTTATAGTCTAAACTAATGACTTTCTGTTGGCAGACTATCAAAATAAATTGTTATTAAAAATTAAGCAGACAAGTCTATTTATACTCTAATTACAAGTAGTTGACATGTCTTTTCTTCTCGCTTTGAAGACTCGTCTTGCTGAGGCCTCCGTTCTTAGAGCTCGGCCACAGTGACTATGGCAAGTTGCATTGCTCTCTGTGAGCGTCCTTGGTGGAACCACCCTTAAGCGTTGTTAGGTTTCCTCTTGATTTAGAGAGTCATCATGCTGAGACTTCTGCTCCCCAGAGCTCCGCTTGGATAGCAGTATTGAGTCAGACTCTTTTGTGAGCCTCCTTGTAAGCAGTCCTTAGAGTAGAATGTAGTTTGGCCTCTTCTCATTTTAGAGATTTGTCTTGCTGAGGCCTCTGTTCGTAGAGCTCCCATCTGATACTATCAGGTCATTGACTCTCTGTGAGCCTCCTTGATAATATTTTTTTTAGTGTTGCTAGATCTCCTCTCGTTTGAGATTGTTTTTCCAGTGAACTCCACTTGTTAGGGGTATAGTGTCCCCTGAAGTGAAAGGGAGATGTAAGAGGATTTACAGTCAAAGATCCAGAACCAGATATGATGAATGAAGACCCGGTGTCAGAATTATAAAAAAAAATTAATTTCATCAGCAGAAGTCAGCTTCAAACGCTAGACGCTCTGCTGAAGACGCCGTGCTTTGGATGCTTGAGAGCGTTTTTGTCAGCGCAGCGTTTTTTTCCGTTGAGACGTTTCGTTGCTATGAAACGGAATATCCGCAGCACAGTTTACTTGCTTTGTTTTATACTAAACATTTATTTTTCATCCATTTTGTTCGGTTAGCTCTGTTGGTTGATGTCGTTGTACAGAAAGAATGTTGTGACAGTTGGTCAGTGTTGTTTAGTCCCTTTTTACATGGGTAAAAAGTGACAGTGATGAGCGCTGCGTTTCATCCAAAGTTGAAAATTGTTTAACTCTCGCGACCATTAAAAAATGCCGAGCGCTCGGCGCTTCAGCGTGAAAAAAAAAACGCTCAGCACCTCGTTACACTCATGGCGTTTAAAAACGCGGCGCTCCCATTGAAAACAATTGAAAACATATGCCAGGCGCGTGGAAAAAACGCTTTGGTGGTCATGGCTGAGAAATAGTCTTTGTTCTATAACAAAGTAAAATCTCATAAGCTTAGAGAAGTCATTCAACTCAAATGTGATATTTAGAAGGAAACATATTGATTAATACCTTGATTATAATCACTCATTAGATATACATTGAATACATTAGATATACATCTAGCTCCATGGAGTCAATGACTTCATTTCAGCGGTTAAGGAATTCATTCCTACAGCATAGCAGAGTGGGTTTCCCAAAGATGCAGTGTGAGTTCCCATTCAAAAAGACACATCTCGGTTTATAAATGTAACCATGGTTACCTGAGAACTGTTGACATGCTTCGTTTATCCCTGCCCATGTCTCCTTCAGACAAAAGAAGTTATTGACGTGTACAACAGCTACCATTTTGTACTCTAGGCCAGGGGTTCTCAACTCCAGTCCTCGCGACCCACTGCTCTTCATATTGTGTATGTCTCCCTTGTTTAACACGCCTGATTCAGATCCTCAGTTCGTTAGGATAGATGGTAGAGTCTATCCTAACGAGCTGAGGATCTGAATCAGGTGTGTTAAATAAGGGAGACATACACAATATGCAGAGCAGTGGGTCGCGAGGACTGGAGTTGAGAACCCCTGCTCTAGGCCACACAGGTAGTGATGTCATAGGCTGCCGCCTGTCCTTCTCAGGGAACCATGATGAAATTCATAACCCCCCACATTTGTAAATTTCAGTTGCCAGAAGCATATGGTGTGTTTTGGGTGTGAATGTGCTACACCACAAAACTAAATCTCTGTAGGCTGAAGATCACACTGTGAAAAGTACTACACATTAAATATATTGCAGGAGTCAAGTACTCTAAATAGACTTTGGATATATAAAACTAAAATGTTTTGAAGATAAGTACAGCTCAGATATTACAGGTGAGTGAGAGGAGTGCTGATAAAGGCCAAGAGTATTTGAAGAGGTGTGTGTCCAAGCTGCATCAAAATGTGAATGATTCAGTCAGTACAGTCTGTATGAAACTGAAAGTCTGTCCATTAAGGGCAAGCAAGCACACTCTTCAGGAGGGCAGGTAGTTAGACAAGGATGTATTATAGTATATTGATATATTATATTGTTGTCTTCTTTACATTTTTTATTCAAAATAAACTTAATCTGGTCTTATGTGTTTTACCTACTGCTTCCGTCTAGAATGGAACATTAAAATACAGCAGTTCTGACTCATACATGATCTATGATTATTTGGTAGTCTGTGTCTATCAAATATACTCTTAAAAGCTCATAATCATTCCTAGATTTTTTAAGTATTTAAAAAAGTTCTGTTATAATAGATGCAGTTCTTTAATTATAATTTCACACTAAAGTGAGCTCTTAGCTGTCTAGAAGACTGTCGTTCAGTGCAGTGGGATACAACAGATGCAAGGGAGCTAAAGAGAAGTCTGAAGGTTAATTCAACAGTGCTGAGTGCAGTTTCTTGCCCTAAGCGTGTGTGCGTTTATCACTGTGTGTTTGTGTGTAAATGTGAGCTGTGGCAGCTTCATTAAATGGTTAGAAGTAAAAAATTGCCTGAGATGGGTGCTCTCAGACAGTGTGATGCAATGGCAACTGAGTGTCTGGTCTGAGTCTGAGTCTCTGTGTTTCAAGGAACATTTAGACATTTTTAGGTGCACAGACTTGGAAGGAGATGTTTTGGTGGTGATATTTTACGAGCCACTTTCTCAAGTATATAAAAATTAGAAGTCAACCAATGACTTCTATTTTTTTTTCATTAAATTATTGTCTTTGTATCTCTTTGTTTGGTGGAGGAAAGAGTACATTTTTTTCCAAGTACCTCAGGAATAAGTTTTTTTTTATTCTCAGAAAAAAAGTACAAAAAAAATACTTTTCAGCTTAATAAGACGTTGCAAATACTTTTATCCAAATGTGCCAAAGGGTATATTGTGCCTATTGGGTCTACATATTTAGATTGTGCTTTATTTTATATGTTTTAGTTAAATTAATATATTTTACACTTTTTATTAAACGGCAATATTAAATATATAGTCTTCCAATTTTAGATTTACATTGCTATTAAATTAAATTATACTGGAGGTGGTTGAAGAGATTCCCCTTCCACATGTGAAGCACTTTGAGTACCCCTGAAAAACGCTATATAAATGTAAAAAATTATAATTATTAATATAATAATATATAGTAAAATGTATGCATTTGGCAGACGGTTTTATCCAAAGCGTCTTACATCGCATTTCAAGGTACACATTTACAGTACATTCTTATCAGTTCTTGCTTTCCCTGGAAATTCGAACCCATGGCCTTGGCGTTGCAAGCGTCAATGCTCTACTTTTTGAGCTACATGAAGGCTGTAAAATAATATATACAGTTAAAATGGGATAGTTTGCCCAAAAATAAAAATTTACATATTCATACATAATCATCTTGGATGGCCTGAGGGTGATTACATTAACAGCTAATTTTCATTTTTGGGCTAACTATCCCTTTAAGAACACAATGCTCATAACATAAGAATGCATTATGAAGCACTTAAGAACACATACACTCACCGGCCACTTTATTAGGTACCCCATGCTAGTAACGGGTTGGACCCCCTTTTGCCTTCAGAACTGCCTCAATTCTTCGTGGCATAGATTCAACAAGGTGCTGGAAGCATTCCTCAGGGAGTTTGGTCCATATTGACATGATGGCATCACACAGTTGCCGCATATTTGTCGGCTGCACATCCATGATGCGAATCTCCCGTTCCACCACATCCCAAAGATGCTCTATTGGATTGAGATCTGGTGACTGTGGAGGCCATTTGAGTACAGCGAACTCATTGTCATGTTCAAGAAACCAGTCTGAGATGATTCCAGCTTTATGACATGGCGCATTATCCTGCTGAAAGTAGCCATCAGAAGTTGGGTACATTGTGGTCATAAAGGGATGGACATGGTCAGCAACAATACTCAGGTAGTCTGTGGCATTGCAACGATGCTCAATTGGTACCAAGGGGCCCAAAGAGTGCCAAGAAATATTCCCCACACCATGACACCACCACCACCAGCCTGAACCGTTGATACAAGGCAGGATGGATCCATGCTTTCATGTTGTAGACGCCAAATTCTGACCCTACCATCCGAATGTCGCAGCAGAAATCGAGACTCATCAGACCAGGCAACGTTTTTCCAATCTTCTATTGTCCAATTTCGATGAGCTTGTGCAAATTGTAGCCTCAGTTTCCTGTTCTTAGCTGAAGGAGTGGCACCCGGTGTGGTCTTCTGCTGCTGTAGCCCATCTGCCTCAAAGTTCGATGTACTGTGCGTTCAGAGATGCTCTTCTGCCCACCTTGGTTGTAACGGGTGGTTATTTGAGTCATGTTATGTTTTTTCTTTTTCGGACCTTTCTCTGTAAACCCTAGAGATGGTTGTGCGTGAAAATCCCAGTAGATTAGCAGTTTCTGAAATACTCAGACCAGCCCTTCTGGCACCAACAATCATGCCACGTTCAAAGTCACTCAAATCACCTTTCTTCCCCATACTGATGCTCGGTTTGAACTGCAGGAGATTGTCTTGACCATGTCTACATGCCTAAATACACTGAGTTGCCGCCATGTGATTGGCTGCTTAGAAATTAAGTGTTAACGAGCAGTTGGACAGGTGTACCTAATAAAGTGTCCGGTGAGTGTATATAACATGCTTTTCCAAATATATCAATGTTTTCCTCTTCAAATGCAATTTGACTGCATCAAATGCATCAATCAGCTTGCAGAAATAGGGGTGTTAAACCTGCAGAGTTGAAGCACATCTCTGTACTGAACATCACTGCAGCTGTTGTGAGCTGATACTCCTGCTTCTGAATGAATCCTGCGGCTCTTTTGCAACATAAAACACACAAACACAAGTATTCTGAAATGCTTTACAGATGACTGTTGCATATTGTGAACACTGAATTTTACTACACAGTTTTACTGCACAGGTTACTTCATAATTACCGGTATGTGATAATGATAACATATTTTTCTTTAATGTTTTAGGCAGGATTATAACTTCTTTTAGTTTCATCTGTGCACATAAAAGATTCAGAATATTGCAGAAGCAGAACTGAAATATAAAAGGAAAACTGGAGAATTAATTCTAAATTCTTACGCAAAATCTCCTAATCAATAAATACAAAACTCTCACTCTGTCTTGCTGCTTTCAATCCACTTTGCACTTCCACCCACATAGTCCAAAAATATTTCAATATGCAGCTCAGGACATAAAAGGGCTTTTCTGAGCATGTCTAATAGAATAAGAAGCATCTGCTCTGGGGACATGCTAAACCTAACCTTTACAAACCTCCCACTGAAAGAAATGTTACAAACAAAGAAACAAATAGACAATTATTACACTACTGTTATATTTAAAGTGACATAAAAATCTTACCGTAAATTTTACCGTATAGAGGTTATTGTTTCCAAGGAGCTCTCAGGTCTCAGTTTTGTTTCAGATGTGTCCTTAGAAGGAATACAAATAAAAATGAAACAGTTGTTGACATGTACAAAGTCACAAATTTTGTAATTTGTATATTTGGCATCTTGGCACACCCAAGCACAGTTTGAGACATTGTTGAAATCTCTTCTGAAACCCTTGTGGAGACACATGTGATATTTCCAGGGTCTTTTTTTCTCTGGAGAATTATTTTCTAGAGAAAGAACATTGCATCTTTCCTTCATATTTCCTCTTAACTTTATCCGTCTCATTCCTCCGACATCATCCTGCCATCTATCAGAGCTGTCACTTCTCATAACCTCTTCCCTCTTTCTCTCTCACATTCCTCCTATTCTGTCTGACTATTTTGGTTTCCCCTCAGTTAGGGCAATGATGACAAATGAGGGTAAGAGGTTTGAGTGGGTTGTACGTGGGAATTTGGGGTTTCTAACAAGCAATATTTTACCTAGCAAAATGATATTGATATTCTGAATATAATCTTTATAATGGAAAGTTCTAAGTAGCCTATATTCAATTGAATTTAGTTGAAACTTTAATAAAATGGAATCTGAGGAAAATAAAGCAAAATAAAATTGAATATAAAGTACAGAATATAAACTTTATAATATAATAGAGGCTAGCATAGAATGTAAAAAAATCGAATGAAATATAATCTTTAACAGATATACTGGTAGATTATATTTCTATAATCTGTAAAAATGGGAATTTATAGAATAGAATTGAACAGAAACTAATATAATCTGTGAAACATTAATACAAATAAAATCTAAAACAATAGTGCAGAATAGAATAACATTTAATAAACTACAATATTTGATGGTGTAGTAGAAAAAAGTTATAAGGAAATTCAATAGAATGTAGTAGAAACTTTAATAGAATATAGTCAAATAACGCAGAATAAATAGAGTATTAAATAAATATATATATTTTTTTAAAATGAGTAAAATAGAACAGACTAGAAACTTTATAGAGCATCACAGTCCCGCTCCCACAGCCGGTGCCGGAAGTAAAAATTCAATATAATTTCTCCATAGACAGTTGGGATATAAGCCATTACAACGTAACCATACATGGTAGACTTAAAACCAGCTACGGCTGTACTAAGTGATTTGTATATGCTCATATAAACGCCAAAAGTTCATGGGGCACAAACTTTGTTTTAAGATAAATCTTTTTTATTCGCAATGTTTTGGATAAGTACTTCATTACCCACAATCCTGAACAATCCCAACATCCGCATTTCATATTTTCCTAACGTCCTGTAACGTTAAACTTGGTATCACATGGATCAATAATCTTATGCAAATTATATGAAGATGAGGATATGCACATTTAAACTAGGCGTTGTAATCTCCATATATGGTTATTTTCGGTGAGGAGACGCACGTGTGCACTATCTCCCGCTGACTGGGATTTATAAAGTGAATTCTGCGCAGGTTCTGGCGTACGAACGGTTTTATAAATCTGAAAACTTTTGTGCGTACGCAAATTCTGCCTTATGTGCGTACGCACACTTTAAGGATGAAATCTACGTAAAGTTTTATACATGAGGCCCCAGGCGAGAAGATATAAACATGTACAGCTCACTCGGGCCGGTCTATGCTAATAAGGCACAGTCTGTCAGCAGTCATGGGCGGGGCCTAAGCATTTGTGACATCACAAAAGCTACAATCTGCAAACTTGTTCTGAGTTTCTTTTATGGGATTAAACAAAGACGAGTGGGTGCATTTTTATCATTATGGTACACATGCTGCCGACACACATTAATGTTCGAATGTTAAAGTGAATTTTGCATATAGGTCCCCTTTAATATAATAGAGACTAGAAGAATACAATGGTAAAATTAAAATTAAAAATTAATTAAAAAATAATATTAAAATGTAAAAATTAAAGAATAGAATGGAACATAAACTAATAGAATATGTTAATACAGCGAAAGATAAATAGTTTATAATAGATTAGCTTTAATGATCCATTCTATATTCTACTATTTTTAACTATGCAAAGCAAGAGTGAGAGGGGTGTGCAAGAAATGCTTTCTGAGAGAGAGAGAGAGAGAAGAGAGAGAGAGAGAGAGAGAGAGAGAGAGAGAGAGAGAGAGAGCACTTGTCTCTATATTTTATGCTGCAGGGATCTGTCCAGCATCACAGAGCAGTCGGAAACACTGCAGCAGACCAACGACTTTTAGCCACAACACACACCACACTCACACACACATACAACCAGAGGAAGAGAGAGACAGAGGCGTAACCAGAGGCAGCGGGAAAGAAAAGGAAAGCCACTCTTTTGTCTCCATGGACACTCCACTTCCTTCGAGCAGTTCTTAGTTCGTGTAGCACAGCAGCGGGCTCTTGCCATCCGCTTAATAATTCATCAGGTCGGTCTCTGAGCTTCTGAGCCTGCAGCGCTCACCAACTTTTCCTTTTTGAACTTTTCAGTACTCGGCTGTTTCAGCAAGTCTCCTTTTATACAGTAGGCACAGAGGCAGAGGAAAAACAGGTTCTGGTACTTTGTGAGTGTCTTGTGTGTGTTTGTGTGTGAGTGAGAGTGGGCGAAAGCTGGACGGAGGGCATCCTGGTCATCTCATTCTCTGAACTTGGTACCCATTGGTTAAAACGCAGCTCTTGTGGGACTGGAGACTGTGACGTGAGAAGCACTCTGGAGTCCACAGAGAGGCTCGTATGGGACGTGCGTCTCGTCTGGTGAAAGGAGCTCTGTGCTGTGTTTGGGCTTTTGCAGGGGCTTTCTGTGCACCCTCGGGTTCTCTTTCATCATGGCTGGCTGTACCAGCCGCTGCAGACAGGGGGTGCTAAAGCTCATTCAGTCCCTTCAGAGGCTCGTCTCAGGAACCCTCAGTAAAGGTAAGACGCCTTTGTTAAAGAAAAGTAAGACATGCTTGTTTTGAAAGGTTGAGTAAAGGTTAGTTGGGGCACATAAAGTTTTTGGTTTTTATATTATATTGAATATAAAGAATTTACTGTAATATTAGATAATATTTATTTTTAATATTATATGCAATATTTTATTTGTAATATTAGTCATTAACATAAACTTTTGTGTTGTATTTATTAGTAAGAATTTGTCATTAATATTGCTATTATATTTATTATAAAATTGTATTTAAATATTATATTTATAATTATTTTTATATTTTATTCAATATGTTATTAGTAATTAAATTCAGTATAAACTTTAATATTGCATTTATTAGTAAGAATTTGTCATTAAAATTGCTATCATGTTTAGGCCTATAAAATGATTTAACATTATATGATATTTTTGTTTTAGTATTTAAGATTTTATGTTAATATTATTTTCAATATAATGTTTTAAAAAAATTTTGTAAAATATTTAATGCACATTTTTTAAAGATTTCTTTCCTTTTCCTCTGTTGTAGAGAATCATTTTGCTATTGAAAATTTTATTATTTATGGGATATGAACAATTAAGAATCATATTTTAAGTGTCTACCTCTATTCATTCATACACTCTAAAAAATGCTGGGTTGTTTTAACCCAATTTTGGGTAAATATGGACAAACCCTAGCCTAGACAAACCCAGCCATTGGGTTAAATTTTTAAATGACATTTTTAACCCTAATGGCTTTGTCCATATTTTACCCAAAATTGGGTTAAAACAACCCAGCATTTTTTAGAGTGTAATGTTTTTATACATTATAATGTTATGTTTTATTTAGCTTGTATAATAGCGCCAAATAGAAAAAAAATACGCCAATGTTAGGATGGAGTTTCATTGACTTTCATTGAATTTCCACCTCCTTTAGGTCTTAGAAAATCATCCTTTTATCACATTTTTTCCTTCAAAGAAGAGTCTAGGAGCTTTGTTTGCCAGTGGTATTCTTTTCTCTCTTTCATCCCTCTTATCTCTTTTTTCTCGATTGTCATAGCACTGTGTCAGCAGAAAAAAAGCTCTGCATGGTTGATCTCTGTGCTGTCGGAGCCCGTGGAGATGTTGTAGCCAAGCAGTGGCTGTTTATCTGCTGTCACTGAACCAGACTGAACCCCACTATCTCTCCACTCCTTCATTAGATTTTCCTCACTGATAGACTCTTCTTACACACAGGGGAGTAGGAAGTTAATTTAAAGAGGATATTGAAGATTTGGAGAGGCTGTATAGAATCTAAAACACTCTCTCTAGACCACTATAGCAACACAGTATGGAAATAAACCTAAGGAGCGCTAAAGCTGTGAAAGGAAGCTGTGACTCAAATACTTACTTGTTGTGTGTAATGACTTAGTGTTATCTTAGGCTGTGCAAGGAAAATATAGTAGCAGATAACAATATAATCCAGCCCGATCTCACAGGAATTTGTACGAATTTTACGAGGTGGCTAATTCGTAACAATTCATACGATCTCACTCGTACGAATTAGTACGATTTTGCTAAATCGTACATATTTTACGAATTGGCCAATTCGTATGAATTCGTACGTATGAAATTCGTAGGCCCCTAAACCTACCCATCACGTGGGTTTAGACAAATCGTACTAAAAATTTGTACGAGTGAGGTCATACGAATTAGCCAATTTTTAGTCATTCGTAAATTCGATCCAATTGGTCATCTCCCAAGGAATAGATAAAAGTTTAGTTAGAACATTACAATACAATATATTAAAATATACGTATGCTTTAGCTGAATACAATAGAATATTTAATAAAGTATCAGAGTAAAATCTTTAATAAACTAGAATCTAAAATATCTAGAGAAGAATAGATTAGTCTCAATAAAAAAAGAGTAGAATAGAATATTTATAGGATACATCAAAGTGTAATATCATTTTTAATAGAATATATATCATTTTAATTAGAAAAAAAAATAAAAATGTTAAGCATAATATAATAGAATCGAATGGAAACTTGAATAATAGAATTTTAGCTCAATAGAGAATGGCATTTCTATCAAACAGAATAGAATAGTTTGCATGGATACTATTATGTTCTTCTATAAAGAGAAAATTGGAATGGAATCTTGAATCGAATAAAAGAAATATTAAAATGTAACAAAAAAAGAATAGAATATGGAATGTCTTTAGCAGAACAACATGACAACTTAGAATAAATAGTATAGAATCTTTAATCGAAATCTAATCAAATCTGGAAAGAAAGAATATTTATAGAACCTACACTATTCTGAAGTAATATTCTATCTCTGAATACTCTGCATGGACAGAACAAACATAACTGAATAGTATGGATTTTTTCACCTAAATTATAGTTAGGATAATAGTTTAAGATCATGTTCTGAAATTTTAGAGGGCTGGTGTGAAGAAAAAAATTCTGAAAAATTTCCTTTGGCTAAACCTTCTTAGAGATGATAACTAGAGTGAATTTGTAATGAGAGCTCAGTGAATTATTCTACTTCACTGCTAGAATGGGTTAATGTTGAGCATTAATGGTGAATTACTGAGCCTTTACCACTCTGCCTTAAATCTGCACTATTTCTACAAACTGAATATTTTACACACTCATTAATTCAAGGTGCAAAATTGTCTATGTAAGCTGTATGGCACATTCTGTATCCAGATCTTCCATCATAACCTTTTTTATTAAACCTATAGCCAGAAAAAAATATCGAGAACACTGCAGGAAGAAATTACTGTTGCCCATGCACCCAGTCAGAAGCTGTTTAGTTGTTACAGTAGCAACCTTAAGTGACAGAGTCAGTCAAGCACATGGCAAGGTGTAAGTGTTGTGTTGTGTTTAAGTGCAAGTGTGAGGAGGATTCGGGGACAAAATATCCCCGAAAGATGGCTATATCCGAAATCCGTGTCCTTGTGGGGACATTTTAAGGAAAACAGCTTATGCTTAATCAACACTGTAAAAATGAATATGCTTTATCTAATAAAATAAAAATGTGGCAACAGATTACAAGCAAAATTATTAATGAAATTGAACAAATTAGAATTGAGTAATAATTAATCAAATCAATTCCTTAAAAGTTAGCCATTTAAAATGAGTAAAACCTACAACAACAACCAAAAAAAAATGTAAGTCACCATTATGGTGATCGGTGTTTGTTTTAGGTTTGTTTTAAAATGATCGATTTTCTCCTTCATTGATTCTGCTTAACATCAAGTGTCTTCAATGTTGGCAATATAAAATAAAGAGTTCTTAACTAATCTTTGACGTCTGTCTGTTAGTGAGATATTTTTTTTATTTATTTTTTTTTTGGTGTAAACTTTACTCATTTTAAATGGTTAACTTTTAAGGAAAATTTTGATTAATTATTACTCAATTCTAATTTGTTAAATTTAATTAATAATATTGCTTGTAATCTGTTGCCACAATTCTATTGATTAGATAAAGCATATTCATTTTTACAGTGTAAGTGATGTTTGTTTGTTTTTTGAAAATGTAAAAATGCCAGTTGTTTTCTGTGATGGGTAGGTAAAGGGGTGTGGTTCAGTGTAAGGGGATAGAATATACAGTTTGTACAGTACAAGTCATTACGTCTGTGGAAACTCCCATAAAACATGAAAACACAACCTTTGTTATGTTATGGTGACAATGTGTTACTGCAGTTTTACAGCTCCAATAGAATAAGCCTCTGGGGGCAAGAGAAAGAGCATTTGACATTTTAAAAGAGTACAGGGTCGATCAATCCTGCCTACTTCCCTTGACATGCTGCAAATCTTCTCTGTTGTGTATAGGAACTGCAGCGCGAGAGTGTACGGCACATCCATACAACAGTTCATGTGAACCCTTCTGATTGGCGGAATCAATACTGATGCAGACTCACTTAGAGTTTTTGCACCAGCTTGTTTTTAAATATATAACATAACTCCTTGTTTTTGTTCCACATCAACGTCATACAGCTTTGGATGAGGGTGAATAAATTATTTTAGTTGAACCTTTGGGGCTCTGATAACAAAATTCCACTGTATCAATAAGCCGACCTCTCCCATTTCGTATGCCTTTAATAGATTTTTTTTTTTTTTTTTTATGAATTAGGCAATCACGTCTGAAGTGCTGATGCAATGTTCACTGTCCAATTGCCTGAGGACTCTAAACCAGAACATTTTAGAATAGTACAGACCAAGATGTACCACATTCACAAAGAGAGAAACAGAAAAAGAGATAGAGAGCGACTAATCAATATATATATATTTCAATAAATCGCTCAGTCTGGGGACTTTTCCAGGTGACATTGAACCTCTTGTGAAACCAAATCTTGATTCTGCTACTTAAAAAATACAATAAGCCCAAATTTACCTTTCATCTTCAAAGTTCTCGAAAAAGTTGTGTTATGTCAACTTCATCTTATCTTAACCTGAATTCTATCTATGCGAGGTTTCAGTCTGGCTTTAGAGTATTTCACAGTACGGAATCTCAATTATATTTATTTGACATTGACAACGGATGCTGGTGACCTCAGCTTGTTGTATATTCATATTTCTCACATTGAACCTGGTTTGAAAGGAACTGTATTAAACTGGTTCAGCTCCTTTGAGAATGTCGTAAATTCACTGTCAGCTTTGGCTCATCTGAGTCTTCTGGGTCCCTCAGGGCCTTACTACGTCTCTAATTTATTAGTCCTTTTCACATCTGACAAAAAAAAAACAAAAAAACTTTTAGTTGTCCCTAGATTCAGATTACAGCAAAGGGGACATTGTGCAGTTTCTGTTGTGGACCCTAAACTTTGTCTTTCCAGATTAGATCCCCATCCCTTCCTCTTTTTAAGTCTTTGTAAAAACCTATTTATTCTCTCTGGTATTTAATAATCATTAGATGCTGATATATACTCACATACCTTTCATATTTGATGTTTGTCTGTTATGTTTTTAGTTATCATTTTCCTATGTTTTGTTTTATGTTTTGTAAAGCACATTGGTCATCTGTCGCTGTATAAACTGTGCTATATAAGTAAACTTTGCCTTTGGCCATTGGGTTTTGTAGCAAAAACCTGGCAACCCTGGCTCCTTGCATATTTATTAAAAGGATAATTCTTTGCTTGCTTTCTATATACAAGCAATTCATAATTGATTTTTTTAAAACCAAATAGTTTAAATAGTTTTTGCAATGGTACCAAAAATGGTACTGAGACTGGTATATTAGTACCGATTACTGAAATGTTGGTACTGTGACATAGTTCTAAAGCTGTAACTTTCTTCCTTCAGTGAAACAATTTACGAAAGATATCCTGATATCTACACCTCTTTTCATTGTAATGAAAGTGAAAAGAACTAGACATGTCAAGCTGTAAAATGAAAAAAGCCCCATAAAAGTAGGCTATCATATCAAAAGCATCATAATATGACTCTGTCTATATTTCAAATCTTCAAAACTATACAGTAGTTTTGTGAGAAACTGACCAAAATACCAGTTATTGATAATAACCCACTCTGATATGCAGAGTGGAAGGTGCTAAACACATCTAGAACTTACACTTACAAAATGAAACGTGTTTGCAGCTTTGTTTCCATTAAAAAATAATTGAACTATAACATTTTCTCAATATACAACCCCAAAAGAGATAACCTCTTTTAAGATACAATAGAAGTAGTTACGGGTGTTTCTGATTTAAAATAGTAAAACTGTCTGTCTGAGAGGCTTTTAATGAGCGCATACTGAAATTACCTTTGGATTGGATAAATACATTGCAATGAGGATGTATATGAGTCAATGTGCTTTTTATCCATTTTAACTAAGATATATTTCCTTTTTTAAGTTTTTTAAAGCTCCATGTGGTTTAAACTACTTTAGTTGACACTAGTTTGTGACCATCTGTCTGACAGCTAATGCCAATGCAATTTAACTCTCCCCCACAGTTTCTCTCCTTCGCACATTCTCTCCTCTTCTAGACTATCTCCTTCTCTGTCACTCGCTGAATTCAAATCTCTTTTCAAACCCAGGCATTTTCTCCATGCGCTGTTCTATTTGGTTTTGGCTCAGGCAGCTGTGGAGGTGCCAAATGTTCCTCAGCATCATCTTATGTAAATGTACCATTAGATGTGAAACATTCACATCTCAAATGTATTCAGGCCTGTTCACGTCCTCCTCCTCCACCTCGGCCTCCTGCTCCTGCCGAGCTGTTGATAATACGCGTGTGTGTGTGTGTGTCTCTGAGGTTCATAATAACTTGCGGCTGTAACACAAGTAATGCCAGCGGGACCCAACCTCTAACATATTTCCTTTTATCTAAAGAAGGAGAAAAGTAATTAGAGCGAGAGCGAAAAAAAGTTCCTATGACCTTTCCATGACCTTTAAAAGACCTGCCTGTATTAGCATGCTAATATGTGTGTGGGAGACTGAACTCAGGTCCTGTATGCTTGCACTGATCTGTGCATTAAGTCTGTTCAGACTAAGGATAAATATAATAAAAATATGTTCTAACTGTAAAAGAAGAGCAGAGTCCACGCCACAACTATAAAGATAATGTCACACATAAATTATATCGTTGGAATTACTTTTCACCATTTTTTTTCTAACTGATGAATGATAAAAACAATAACAGCCAATGAGAATCCATCATGCTTTAAAGCGCTTGAGCATTTAAAGCGACAGATGACAAAACAGAAATGATATTGTCCATTGGCGTGGATGCTAATATGGTTATCATTATCTTTTTGTTGTTATCATTCTTGGTGTGGTCTTTATCATGCATTAGTATATAACTGTGCACTAGAAAACACACACTGCAGTCTGAACCAGATATAGGGTTAACTCAGGTTAAATGGGACACTTTTTCCTTGTCACCTCAGTGGTAAAAAGTGTCCCAATTGACCTGAATAAATCAGGATAGCCATTCACTATTGTGTCTTTTGAACTTGTATCAGCTACTTTCTATTGTGGAACACAAAAGTAGATGTTTTAATAATGCAGCCACTTTAAGTAGTGACAAACATGTAAGAATATTGCAGAATGCCCAAGCACCACAAATATAAATACACAGTGTGATGCATCATAAATATATATATATATATATATATATATATATATATATATATATAGTATATTTATAATTTAGCGTAGATTCTTGTACATTCTAATGCAAATTCTGTCTCAAAATGAAGAAGTGCACTGCAGTGTTTAAAAAGTTAATGTAGATTTCTGTTTAGTTTTCTCAAGCAACGTTCATTCAACGTTCGTGCAGCATGTTTCATAAAACAGCTCTGAAAACCTGGTTTCACGCTTCTGACAACAGGCTTTGCAAGCAAACTGAAGGTTTGCATGCATATGGGTACACTGACTTGACTTTTAATTGAAAGATAAGCTGGAACCAGGAGAGACCAGAGCGGAACAGCACTGCATGTGTATGAGGGCAGAGTCCCAGAGGTGTGTTTGAGCTTGAGCAGGAGAAGTAGCCACGCAGACACGCTCACACACAGACAAAGAGGCGTTCAGCACTTTTCAAGGTTCACACACGCACATTGGCACACACTTGGACGCACTTTCAGAAACACCTGGACCAAACTCTCCCTAGAGATAGCAGTCAGCTCTGTTTCTATAGACCTCTCTCATTTGTTGTCCTTCCTGTCCTTTATTTTGCACACAAAAACAAACACAAACAATTAGCTATGAACACTGCAACAAATCCCTTCTTTTTCCATTTCTTTCTTGCAGCTGGCCTGACACATTCACACTACACACACATTTATATAGCACTTTCATTGACCCAATAGCCACCAAAGCGCTTTACATTTGCCTCACATTCACCCATACATACACTCATTCATACATGAGTATGAATGAGTGTGTGTGTGCATATTATGTATGTATACTGGCAATAGATACACACAGACATGCAGTTGTGAGCATGTAAGGTATGCTTGCTGCTGCATGAATAGATATGTAAACCCCATAGCAGATCTAGGCAAGTGTAGCTGGGGGAGGTGGAGGGACTATTAAAATGTTGAACAAGCAATCTCATTGGCTACAGTATCAGCATAGGCCAACCAGCTTGTGCCATGCATTAATGATGTGATTGCTTACAGACAGCATTGAAAGGGACAGTCAGCCTGTCCCATCTAGAGTATCATGACTGAATTATTAATTTACATAATATTACATAAATTGTTTTTAACTTACGTTAGTAAATTAAGTGTTTGTGTCATTGACTACGTTTACATGCAGCCAATTTTCAGGTCATGGACGTGTTAAGGTCACTATTTGGATTTCTGAAACATTAGGAATAAAGGCCAATTTATACTTCTGCGTCAAGGGAACGCCGTAGTGTACGATGTAGGTGACGCCGTCGTGAGCATTTATACTTCTGCGTTCAGGTCTTGGTTGCTCTGCAGTACTGCTCCGAACGCTCAGTTGGCGGCGGAGGGATTTAATGTTCCAAAGTGTTTAGATTCCTCGCGGATAGGTTACTACAAGCAATGGCAACTGAAAGAGAGTGGATCATGTTGGAGTAGGAGCTTATTGAGGTGGAAAAACAGTTCATTTTAGTGAAATTACTAAAACTAAAAGGCAGAAATGAGAGAAGACGTCGGAGGAGATGGTATGTGCGGAAATGCGTCAGGAGGAAATGCGATGCTACCAAGCCGACCAATCACAGATCTTGCGGTCCACGTCATTGCGACGTGTAGTTCCATTTTTCGAGGAGGTGCGCGTCGGGCTACGGCGTAGGGTACGCGTCTGTGCGTATGCTACGCCGTACCTACTGCGCGCACCCTACGCAGAAGTATAAATTGGCCTTAACCCGTTTACATGTGTGAGCAGAGAGAGTTTCTCCTGTATGCATGGAATTGCAATTTTACCGATGTAAACAGCGACGTGGTTAGCGTCTAGAGACATACGGACAACCTTCTTCTTCCTGTATTCAAAGACAACAACAACAGCAACGTGCGGATAATAAATAGTTTGGGGCAGATTGCGAATCGCCTTTGTTTGCGCTTTGATGCTGGTAACGTTACTGAACCTCGCTCCAAAAGTATGCTGTGCTGTGTATGTTTACTTCCGGTATACTGCACGCGGATTTTTGTATGCGCCAGAAGTTTCGCTACTCAAAAGACCAAGATTCCTTGCGAATAGAAAATGCGCAGAACACAATCGGGATATGCAGATACGCGTTTACATGACGAAAAATTCGGGTTAGAAAAGGGTACCCCAGGTATAATATCCGGGTTTTTAAAACCTGGGATATGAGCATAATCAGGTTTTTGCCAGTGTTTACATGGCCGTTCGCGACTAGGTTATTGCTAATATCCCGTCATGTAAACGTCATTGGTTGGACGAACAAAGCACATGACTTTAGAGCAACGATCTAGGGCAGTGTGAAAAGCCTTATTTTTGAGTTAAGTATTAAGCTAAACTATGCAATATTTTTTTCTTCTAATTAACAAAATGCAAAAATATTGGTGTAACTTATAGTTTTGGTTTTTGTTCCATGTCCATGTTTCCTGGTTTGCCAAATGCTTCCCTTTGTCACGTGATCATATCATGTGCTTCCAAGTCCGGCTTGAACCGGCGCTGCACAGACCGATCGGTGAATGACATCAAAGTACCGCAAGAGCTATTAGAAAGCAGACGGCTAAAAAAACGCAGTAATGAAGTAATGACTGAGGACTTCACCAAAAGTACAAGTTAGTGTCATGATTCATGTCTTGTGTTCCCCTTGTCTTGTGTGGACTGCCATGTTTTTCAACTGAGCGTGATCGATAAAGTCAGCACATAGTCCTCTATACTGCGGACTTCCTTGTTGCAGAGACGCATGTCTCACGGCTGGATGTTCTGGTGTTCAGTGTTTCAGAAACAAGCAAGAGGATCCAAGTGCAGTATGGCAGTTTCTTAACAAAATAACACTAAAACCTCCAAGCCACAGGAGACAGGCAAAAACAGGTATAGAAATAAATAGATAAACAGTAATAGGTTCATATGAGACTCAGTAGTCTCCACCAGAGACTAAGGACTAAGAAACAGCTGTTAAAATGCTGCCTGTCCAGATGTTTGCAAAGGCCAGATGTAAAACTCACTGGAGTGTATACAGACAGAGACTATTTCTGGCTGGCAGCAGTTCTCTCTCTCCCCTGCAGAGTGAACATAAACGTCTACTACGATACTCTAACTTGCAGGAATCTAACGTTATCTCTCTCTCTGTCTTACCTCTCTCTCTCTCTCTCTCTCTCTCTCTCTCTCTCTCTCTCTCTCAGCAGACCGAAGCAGACAGGCCACGTCTCCATCTTTAATTTTTAAATCGCTTCGTCCCGTTTTACATATCTACTTCCTCCTGCAGTTTATTTTTATCCCAGCACCCCAGTCCATCTCTCGCACTCTTCCTCTGCATCTCTCTCCTCCTTTTTTCATGACACTTCTCCCATTCTTTCATCTCTTTCTCTGCTGTTTGTTTTCCTCATATGATATTTTCCTTCTCTCTTGTCATATGCGGCCTTGCGTCGGGTCGATGTCTGCACAGCACGATCATGGTTTGCTCAGATTTGCTCACTGAGAGTTTATGAGCCACTAAAACAAACATTACGAATCATTTAGTAATGAGAACAGTGCAGAATAGAACAAGTGGTGTTCACGCGGTTAGCGATTTTATCCCGGCTAGGCACTGTACTATCGCTTGTAAGCATGCTTTGGTCCCCAATTTGCAGTGAGTAGCTTACAATCAGTGTTAATAACTTTAAACCAATAGACTGATATATTATTATCATTATTACCAAGTTGCATTGAAAGTTAATGACTTGACTAGCTTTGTCACCTCGTTGTCGATGTGAATGTCCTTTATCTGAGACTTTGTGTGTGGTTGAACACTAAAATATGAAATGTGTGCATGAGAGAAGAGTGGGCGACTCTTTACCCCTCTAGACGGATATGTGACCTCTATGCATTAAACTATAAAGAACTTTAGAGGGTTTTTGGAGGAGGTACATTCATTAAATGGACAACGTGCTGGACCAAACAAAACTGGCACATATAGGAAGTGAAATGAATGACATCTATGATACTGCATTAAAGCAATTCTGTGCATCACTTTGATTATAGGCACATTTTTATTTTCAGCAAGGCTCATTTGAGAATATATATATATATATATATATATATATATATATATATATATATATATATATATATATATATATATATATATATATATATATATATATATATATATCATCTCATCTGTGTTAAGGTTGCACAGATGGTTTCCAAGGAGATAAATGAGGTGTGTGTTATTTTTAGGCAGGCCCTGAAAGATATTGATGTTCTTCCTACATATGTGATTAATAAACTTATTTTCACTAACAGTAGATATGCTGTTATGTCCACACTAAAATCCCATAAATTACAAGAACAATACAGTAATAATAGAGATATCTGACGCAAGTCAAACATGCAGTGAATGTAAAGAAGCTTTTGGGCTACATAAGAAAAGCATGGTTGCTCATTGAACTGTACAGAGAGGAATTTAGTTATTAAGATTAGTTAACTTATTTCATATCAATATGCACAGCTGTGGTCTGAGAATAATAGTTGCTTACAGCTGCACAGCATCACTGCCTGATCTTGCTGAGGTTTGGTGCAGGGTGATGATAATGTGTAAAATGCTGCCCCCTTTTGGTTCATGGAAGTACCTATCTACACCTGTTAAAGGGATAGTTTACCCCAAAACATAATTTACTCACCCCCATGATGTTCCAAACCTGTATAACTTTCTTTGTTCTGTTGAACACAAAAGAAGATATTTTGAAGAATGTTGGAAACGAAACAGTGGTACCATTGACTTCATGGTATTTGTTTTTGATCAATGGCTGACCGTCTACCGCAGGGATTCTCAACTCCAGTCCTCGCGACCCACTGCTCTGCATATTGTGTATGTCTCCCTTATTAAACACACCTGATTCAGATCCTCAGCTCATTAGAATAGACGCTATGTCTACCCTAACGAGCTGGGGATCTGAATCAGGTGTGTTAAACAAGGGAGACATACACAATATGCAGAGCAGTGGGGCGAGGACTGGAGTTGAGAATCCCTGCAGTAGACGGGGTCTAAACCATGCAATATTTTCTTCTAAATTAACAAAATGTAAATAATGACTACATCATAAATCCATCTTCCGATCCATGTTTTGCCTCACCCTTATAAAATTAAGCCTTAAAGGTACAATATGCAAGATTTTTTCGCCACCAGGGGTCGCTAACCTCTTACAATAACAAAGGCGTATATTGATGACGTATATTCTGCATTAAGCGGAATTATGGATTTTGTCGTCAAGCTGATGGATCCTTTAAGGATGGGTGAATACAGTGATGTTTTTAAAGGTACAATATGCAGGATTTTTGCAGTAAAATATCCCAAAACCACTAGGACAATGTTATATATTTTGTTTAGTTGATTACTTACAATATCCCAAAAGTTTTCAACTATTTTTAAATCGTGAGAAAATTGCATGTGAGCAGGGGTGAGGAGTCGCCAGTCAATGGCATCATATCCGCGTTACCCTCAGTTTCCTCGTACTTTTGCTGTACGAGGTCAAATCTGGTGGAAACAGGCGGTAACACGGATATGATGTCATCAACTGGCCACTCATCACCCCTGCTCACATGCAATTCTCTCACCAATTTACAAATAGTTGAAAACATTTGGGATATTGTAAGTAATCAACAAAATATATAACATTGTCCTAGTGGTTTTTGAATATTTTTCTGCAAAAAATCCTGCATATTGTACCTTTAAATAATGATTTATGTTTTAGAGCTGTCAAGACTGCTACGGTTTTCGCAGGAAACTGCATACTCCATTCATTCTTGTTTACCTCATATCCATAAATAAAGGCTATATGCAGTGAAGGTCCTGATGACTTAAAAAGCCACAACAAATTAACCTCAAACTAAAACGAGTTTTCAGAAATAAGTTTAGTTTGCATACCATCACATTTTCTGTGCATTGACAGTTTACAAAACAATGTGTATGCATAAAGCCATCAGCACCAGCACAAAATAGAAGAGTAGAAGCAAAACTCACCTAACAACCAAAACAAAGTAGGCTACATCCGTAAGTAACTTGTACTTTATGCTTCAACCGCTGGAGGGCCTAAGGTTAGCCTAGCTTTAGCTTTACAGTCTATGAGCTTTAGCCATTAATGTCTGACAGCTTTTCTTTGGTCCCATCGTAACCACAAGAGGGCAGTATATATCCAACATAAAAGCACTAGAGGAAAGTCTGCACTAAAACGCTTTAATGCTCGACTGTTTGCATTCAGAGGGTGGCTGGTAAAATTAGATATGACAAAAGGAAAATACATCTGCAGCCAACATGCTCAATAAATTGCATACAAGGCAAAACCATGTGTAGCTATTCATAAATAAACTGACTACAGGTTAGAAACTTGAAAAACACAGTTTAGGCACTGCACAAGTGAATAATCAAGCATGTAAGTTTATTTTCCATGGCATAAACAGCATGCCATGTCGGCTATTTGCAGCATTTGTAATCTTAATCATACCACACTCACAAATCATACTGCAGTCCTTACGCGGACACAAGGGACTGTTTACATACAGTGGACAGCAGGCCTGGAGCAGAAGCTGACTGTGAACTATGGGTCATGAGGGGGCACGGGCTGATGATCCACCCCAGGCAGGAACTCACATACTGAGAGCTGCAGCTGCCGCTGTCGAGCAACTGATCTATTAGTTTTGAAAATACCATACTGAGATAAATAACCTCAGTTTAACAATATTAAGCTGGTATGGTGCATTTTCTCTTTTGTTTTCTTTGTCCTGCTGTTAGTATTATAGTGCAGAGTGGCCTATAGATATAGCCTATAAATTCGACTGCAAACTAATTGGTTGCTCTCTCAAAGCTTGTTTCATTTAAATATTGATTTCAGCTCAGATTTTTCATCTAAACCTTTGGAATACAAATAGAAACAAATGAGACAATTCACAGACAGAAGAGTCTAGTACTATAAAAGTTAGTAATAGCATTTGTTTTCTGAGAAATTCATAATAGATTTATATTGGGATTCTGAATTATGATTGATGTGAGTCACAACATTGTGACATTGTGATCTTCAAATATGAAAAAAAAATCATGAGAGAACATTTTCATATTTTGAGTTGTAAAATTACAATTTTAAATTTTACCAAATTGTTTTTACTAGTATTTACCATTAAATATTTAATCACTTTAACCATTCTTTATACTGAAAAAATAAGTAAAATGTACTTAATTTTCCTTTGCAAGTTTTTGCACAAATATTTTTAAAGTAAATTTCACATTCATATTTTTAAGTAAATGTCACATTTGAATTAAGTAAACTCTACTTAACTAATTAAGTAAACTCTACTTAAGTGAAAGTAACTCAATAATTCTAACTTGTCTAGAAGGTTTGAGTACCTATTTATTTAAAGTTTCCTTTGCAATTTCATTTCACTTAAAAAAACATAATTGAATTAAACCTCACTTTCAAAATATATGCTCAGTTAATAAATATCTTAATTACTAAAACAATAGACATTCTTCATGTGGAGAGTTACAGAAAAGGGAATGCATGATACCTCTACTTGGTAGACAATACACAGTGACGGTAACATTTGATGGATCGGTTTTGCGTTTGAATGTGTCATTTTGAGAGGAAAATAAACTCCAAATGTCACAAAATGGCAAGTTACTCACAACAACAAAATAAATAAATAAATAAAAAAAATCCTAACAACAAAAGCCACGATGAGCCGGAAAACAGTGAAAAATCAACCTCATTAATTATTCAAGGCCCAGTGCATGATGGGAACACCAGTAAACGAAAAGTCGAGTAATTTTACTTATAATTTAATATAATATTAACCCTTTCATTTCTACACAATTGAATTTAGTACTATAGTATTCACTTAGTATTTTTAATTCTTGTGAAAAACTAACTTTTTCATTACATAGATTTTTTTTCAGTAGTATTTACTTCACCACAAAATCGTTTTTACCCAGTTGCTGCTGACTTAAAGAAAAAGCCTCAATTTGTTTGCCGTTTAATCTCACTGCTGTCTAAGAGAAACAGACAAAAAATAAAATAAATAAATAAATAATAAAAAATAGGAGATCCCCTTTGTGATTTCTCTTTCCTAGAAAAACGGTACCTGATATTGAACTGAGAACACACAGATCAATCCTGTGTCCTGAACCTCAACTGCCTCAGATCTTCCACTGCACCAGCAGTTTCCTCTGACAGCAGAAGCATGGACACGCGGGCGGGTGGAAATGGGGATGATGGGAAAGAAGATTAAGGAGAAGAAGAAGAAAGGGATGGGCAGATGAAAGGACACAGAGTGATGTGCAAGCACGTTGCTGAGACATGTTTCAGCTCAACATTTCCTTCTATTTCCTCTTATTCTGCTTCACTTTCATTCACTTCATACACATTTTCCTCCGCACACAAAGAATAGACATTTGTGCAAAGATGAAAGGTGAAAGCCTCGTCCTTCCTCATCATCCTCACATCAACCCTGTTCTTTCTAACCTCATCTAATCCTTGTTTTCTGTATACGTTCTCCTTTCCGAGCACGCTTTAGTCCTGTTTTGTGTTTATCCGTGTTTTTGCAGCTCAAGGATTTGATGCTCCTAAATCTCTCTCTTTAAGACCCAGTATGCTTGTATTTTAATTGCGGGATGTAATTGAATCACTAGTATTTTCCCTCTGCGTGTGAAAGAGTCAATATGGAGTGCTGAACTGAAAGATGTTAATGTGCTGTAAAAGTGGCCCAGATAGATAAGAGTCCAGCATGTTCTAGAGAGCTTTGGTTAAAGTGATTATTTTAATCCTCACACTGTGATACGCTGACTACTGATAAAACCATGTCTCTGAGTGACAAATCCAATGGTTCAAATAAAATGTATATATCCAAAACCACTATAGAAATGGAAATGACTGCATATTTAGTCAAAATCAAAATATGTAGACAATGCAAGAATAAAGAATATTCAATATTTTATTCAACAAACAAATATCGCGTTCAAAGATTTGGGGTTATTAAGTTCTTTGTTTTTTGGAAGAATCATGGTTTCCACAAAAATAAAAGGTTAGTCTACACTTTATTTTGATAGTCACTTTAGATGTTCTACTAATTATAAATAACTTTTCAACTACATGTCAACTAACTCTCATTAGAGTATTAGTAGCCTATATTACAGACTGTCAGTAGACTGGTATATATGGTTAGGTGTTAGGGCTCGATATTAGGAGAATAAGTATACTTGTAGTTGCCAAGTTACTTATAGTCAGTTGAATGTCTGTTGGGGGACCAACAAAATAAAGTGTTAGCAGATATTAAGCAGACAGTCTACTAATACTCGTTAGTTGACATGTAGTTGAAAAGTTACTTATAGTTAGTAGAATGTCTAAAGTGGACTATCGAAAATAAAGTGTTGCCAAATAAAATAATAATAATAAAGCCGTTTTTAATAATAATTAATAATTCTAAATATGAACTGTTTAAGATTGATAAAAATAATACTTTTTTTTTTATAACACCAAACCAAATCATGTGACACTAAAGACTGGAGCAATAGTTGCTAAAAATTCAGCTTTGACACTATATTGGTCTAATATATTAGAAAACTGTCTTTTTTTTGTTTTGGTTTTACTGTTTAAACCAGGGGTTCCCAAATCCAGTCCTCGTGACCCACTGCTCTGCATATTGTGTTCTCCTTGTTAAACACACCTGATTCAGATCCTCAGCTCATTAGAATAGAACTCTACCCTAACGAGCTGAGGATCTGAATCAGGTGTGTTAAACAAGGGAGACATACACAATATGCAGAGCAGTGGGGTGAGGACTGGAGTTGAGAACCCCTGCATTAAACGTATCCTGGGTGGGCATATATATGTATATGTACGTATTTATCCAACCATTACATAATCTTAATAGGACTGCTGTTATATAATTCATACCATATGCATAATAAAAAAAATCAATACCAAGTAACAAAAACATTAGGTCACCCCATCCAGTAATAAAACATTCAAATCTCTGTTAGAGATAAAAGTATTCTTTAATATGACTCTTTTGGGAGCAAATCATTTCTCAATGTTTCATAGTAGTGTCTTCAAGAGCTGTATAGTCCCAAACCACCAACATTTTAACATTTATGAATAATTACATTTCTAATTTTACGACTAAATATCTTAAAGGGGTGGATTATTATGATTTCACTTTTTTAACTTTAGTTAGTGTGTAATTTTGCTTTTTGAGCATAACATCTGCAAAGTTACAACACTCAAAGTTCAAAGCAAAGGGAGATATTTTATTTTACAAAATATGATTTATAGGACCATAACAAAAAGAATATGTTAATCAATAGAAGAGAGTTAACTTCACATCAGCAACATAAATGAATCAACAAACCATTTAGAAATATCCTGTCGCAATCCTGTTCCAACATTGGGTTGAAGTTCAACATAAAAGGTCAAAGGTTTTTTTTCAATTTTCAGTGCTGTCTGTGTGAGGTTATCAGAGCTGCTAACACACAACACACACACACACAGGTCCTGTTAAAGCTCCGCCCTCTGATGCGGAGCAGCAGCTCATTTGCATTTAAAGGGACACACACAAAAACGCTGTGTTTTGCTCACCCTCAGAAATTGGACAATTTTAACATTCTATACAACATTTCTGTGGGGTTATTTTGAGCTAAAACTTCACATACACACTCTGGGGACATCAGAGACTTATTTCACATCTTGTGAAGATGGCATTATAGGATTTAATATGCATCTAACTGCTGTGCATGCGTGGTAATAAACAATGCAGAGAAAACGTATAGAGAAGCGCTTTGAATACCAACATTTCTGGCATTTTGGGGGACAGGGTAAGTTTACTTACTGGAGTAGGATTTTTCTCTATCTCTGGTATAGCAATTATGATGATAAGTGTGTTCATGAATTATTAGGGGTGCAACGTATTATTGTTAATCCGTAATACGGACCAGGCCTCATGCTTTGGCACGCATGTGATTTGAGGATTAAATGCTAAGTTTTAACAATTATAGAGTGAAAGTGTATCATTTGGATGTGTTTTGTCTTGCCAATTTACTCATTCAAATGATTTTAAACGTGGAAGAAGAGACGAAAATTAGGAACAATTTCGCACAGAGAGAGAGAGAGAGAGAGAGAGCGCGTTCGAACACCAAATTAATTCCTCTTTCGTGTTTACTTGAGCTCTGAACGGACATATACACACAGAATTATATCAAAATACCTATCTCATAGCCTGGCTAACGTCACACCCCAGTCTCATTGAGACTTGGAACCACATGTTCATTTTTTTTTTAGGCATGGTTAACCAATGCCCGGCGCCGTTTATTGAGTGCAAAGAATGTCTATCAAATGCGCCTGTATGTAGCTCAAAGCCAATCGTTTCAATTATACCAGATGACGTATGTAGAGCGACACAAATTAGACAAGGAAGAAGACGATGGGTAAGATATTTTATATTTTTATCTAAGGCTGCATCAAACAGTAGCTTCTGCCATGTTGAATCCATAGGTATAAACAAACTGCTGCAAGGCAGTATGGGTAAACCCAGGCTATATCTCAGCAAGTATTATCTCGGTTATGTCGTAAGTGAACAGTTGAGAAAGAAACTGGATGTGTATCAGTATATTCGGTTGGTGCATTCATTCTTAAAGTGACAGCAGCTTAATATTCCTGCTGTTGTCTGTCATTAATGTTAAAACACAGCTTTGGCTGTTTTTCTAAAATTTCTATTGTGAACAAATATTGTTAGAAGATAGTGAGGAGAGCAGTCAGGAGGAAAGGCTTGTAGGATAAGTGTAAAATGTTCCCTTGAGAACCAGACCCAAAAAGTTAAATGCAACACAAATAAGCTATTTGTAGGCTGATTTCAACAAAAAGTGTGAACATTATGGCACTATCAAAACAAGCTCTTTGAGCACTAGCCCGACAACATCAGCACTGGCTCAACCAATGGTGTGAATTTGGAGCAGGGCAATATGTTTGACCGCCCAATATGACAAGGAATGTTTAGGAAACCTGTTTGTTTTTACAATTTTGTTTGATGATGCTGGTGCCACAGATATCACACACTTCACTAAATCTCAGACTGAAGACAATCATCTTTTCATACCTGCTGGACAAAGATATCTGGTATAAAAGATATCTGCACCCACGAGTGTTCTTACTCACTGCTGTGTGGACCTATTAACTCAGTTTTTCACTCCCTCAATCTCCACTAGTATATGAACCACTCACCATCCTTCACCCTCTCTCTCTCTCTCTCTCTCTCTCTCTCTCTAGCCCCCAATAAAAGCTCAAGAAATGATGAGCATCCTTTAGAGTCCACATGATAGACAGGCAGAACGTGGAGGAAAGTCAGAGACAGCGAGAGCTAGTAACCAACAACCCTGAGAGCGAGAGAGGGTTGAAAAATCAGGAGATAAAATACAGAAACAGGGAAGTGATTTTTTTTCAAACCAGGATCAAAGTTAGGAAAGTGAAGAACTGTGTTGAAGATGGGTGTGGTGTTGGGGACCTTCTCTATGCACACCAAACAGGTCACCTACAGGACAGGTAGGATCCAATTTACACATTAACCAGATAGGAATACGTCCACTAATGAGTTATTGGTTTGTTAGATAGAAGGATGATATTTGATTCAGTGTCATTTTGATGATTTTCAATAGATTTTTTTTATTATTTTTTATTTTACAATTAACAATCTTGTTCTACTTAGTGTGTGACTTGAATGTCTGCATGTGTATTTCTAACCCAGATAATTATTGGAAAATAAAATTGCAACAAAATGCCCTTGAAGTTGGCTAAAACAAAACTCCTCTTAGGGCTGTGTTAAAAGGAAATGGTTCATAAAGAGATTAAAAGAATGTTTTATTCATTTCCACAAATTCCAGAATTTATATCTCAAAGGGCAAGCAAATAGCAATTTTATTTTTGTATGTTCAAATTAGATTGAATGTTGGAATATGCTGACATGGGCTCCGTACAAGGCATTATGAGTTATGAAAATTTAATATAACATGGCGATTTATTCCAAAATGATTTCCTCCTATAACGCCCAGAGCTGAGAGGATGGAGGAGGCGATTTGAAAAGCGGAGTGATCAGGCTGCAAGTATGCAATAAGAAAATGCATAAAAAGAGGAAAAAGAGAAGGCGGATTGTTAGAGATTATTTATGCCTTGAAGGGTAATTAACCTACACTGTATACAAATTTACTGATTCACCACAGCCTTCATGCACTACAGAATATGCTACAAACAATACCAAAGCAAATCAACAAATCAACACCACTGCACTCACATGTGTGAGCATGTGTTTATACTCACTCATAAGAGCAATAGAGAGCCACACTTCATACACAAACACACACGTATACACACATCGGAGTCCTGAAGAAAGATTAAGGAGCTGTGAGGATTACGAGTTCTGGGCAGAAAGACAGAAAGCTTGTTTGAAGTCTTCAGTAAAATCCCCAGGAGTTACAGGAGCTGCCTGTGTAAGTTTATAACTAGAGACACAAACTGTGTCAGCTATGGCACTCAGCCCTGACGGACTATAACGTCTGCTGGATTTCTAAACGCTGCTACATAAAAACTGTGATGATGATCTCTAGGAGATTTCAGATTCAACTTTAAAGAGTCTTTCGTTTTGTAGTTTGTACGAATGTCCTATATGTAATGCACTGCGACTGCACTATTGTTTTAAAATACTATCTTTGTGTTTGTGTTAAACCCATAGGTGGATTAAACTTGGTGGACTTTAATTTAAAGGAGTAGTTCACTTTTCAAAAAACTTTTGCTGATAATTTATTCACCCCCATGTCATTCAAGATATCCATGTCATTCTTTCTTCAGTCGAAAAGAAATTAAGGTTTTTGATGAAAACATTCCAGGATTTTTTTCCATATAATGCACTTTACTGGTAACCAAACCGTTCAAGGTCCAAAAGACAAAGATGGCTTCTGCCTGTATTCGCTGAAGGGGACTGTCTTTATAAAATATCTTCTTATTAAACGGTCTGTACACTTACAACGTTCTCAATGCTTCAGTTTGCATGTAGGGACCCTGATTATGCTACAGTAGCCATGTTTCCATCGACACGTTTTTATCCAAATTAAGTGATATCGAATGAAAAATGCCTTATGGAAACAGTAAAATTCGATGAATTTTCATGAATATCGACTAAAATGAAATACGTTCGGTCTCATCGGATTTTCTCTTAATCGATATACGGCTAATGCGATAAAAGCTGATGGAAACGTTATTTACCGAATAAATAATGAATTGCGATTAAGTTTTAGGCCCTTTTATGGTTGCAGCACATCAGAAGACGAGTTAATTTCCGGCTAGTCCCACTCAGAGCCGACGATCGCTGAGGGCGTCTGTTCAAGTTCAGGCTCAGGTTACAATGGATGCGAACGACGAAACCGTGCTCTGCGATGTTGATCGAATATGCCTATGATGGCCCACAGGCAAATAATTATGAGCCTTCTAGGCGAGATAGAAGTCAGGGAAGATTCGGGGAGCAACAATGGGCAGAGGAGAGAAGTAACGTTAGAGTTGTGGTGTCGAGAAAACCAGTGGCGAATAGGGCAAGTGAGTTCATGTAAGTTAGCATCGTTGCTAACGGTGGTTCATCTACTGTATGGCTAGTACCTTGGAGTTTTGTAATAAATCAGCTTAAGCAAACATACATTCGACTTTGTTCTTGATTAAACATCCATTTAGATTGGATTAATTTAAGCCAGCAACATTTTGTCTTCTCATATTCTACGCTGACAGTGATTATGCAGTCCATCCAAGCTGGTTAGCACTATCCACAATGACTAATAACCATGCCATAACAACAAATAAATAATGCTTTTCAAATGCAGTTGTGATACCATTTAAACCGAGTGAAATGTGTGCCACAAACGACTGTGTGTGTGGTAACAGACGTGGCAGTGAAGTCTGCTCATTCACCTGCACATAACGCACCCAAGACCAAAAAGCCTTGTTTTTCCTAGAAGGAAAATTATGGATATGATGTCCTGATAGGCTGGAATTCGTGCAACAAGCACAAACACAATAATTTACCATTATGGCTTCTCTAAAACTCTATCTAAAAGTTTCTGTCTCTCACTACTGCTCGAACTACATCATCACCCAACAATGAGAAAGCCGCAAGCTCATTTGTTTGCCTCGGGCGACGTCATATGACGCGTTGCTTGCTGGAAAGCCGTATTCCAGAGCCTAGTGCATTTTCAACAAAATCTCTACATCAAATGAGATTTCATACGAAATTTTTACATACGCGTTTTTAAAAGACCTCTGCAGACAATTTAAAGTATTAATTCAGAAATAAATTCAACCTGCATGTTGCTCTTTAACTAGTGATTTTTATTTTCATTACTCTATGCCCCATATACTAGCGTTATAAGCTAAACAGTTTGAGATAAAACTCTTTACATTCGAATACTCATGAAAACAAATCTCAGAGAACGTATGTGTAATGAGACCAAAGGTTCATTTTGCGCCGGAGTTGTCCTTTAATATAACAAACCAACCTAAGTAATATTTATTTAAGTCATATTTATAATAAGTCATTAGTTACTTTTAATTTGTTACAGTTACTTAAAGCTTTAATTTTTTTAAATTCATGCTTGAATTGACTGCAAATTTAGTTTAAATATAGTTTATATTGGATGTATTTTATTCATTTTAAAGCTATGTAAGGGTTTAGGCTGTTATTCGGACCATTGCAAGTTTCCAAGGGTAAGCAAATCATCAGTAACCATCTCCCAAGTGCATTAGCAGATTCAATAAGGCGTCAAATAGAAAAAGTCCAACATAGACACTTTTTGAGAGAGAGAAAGAGGCTTACACCTGCTTGCGTGGATTTCACACATGCCAGTCGTTTGCTGGATATTATTGTTCTCTTTCATGGACGAGTGCCAAAGCAAGAAATACCATTACAAATGTCTTTATCCTGTGTAAGGCAGGTGGTATTAAATAAAGTGAAAGAGTTTTGTGCAGACAGAGTTGTGGTGATAGAGTGCAGATGTCTATGCTAGAATGAGGAGATCTCTGGATATCTTGGCCTGATTTGCCACGCAGAATAGCTGGAAATGAACAATGGATGATAAAACAAACTACTTACGGTCATACCACAGCTCATTTGATATATGTGGAACAGGATTTCCCTACATTATAGGGACCAAATGACTCCACAAATGCAGTAAAATCTGAAATATCTAACAATGACCAGCCAGTGATACACTGTAAATAATGTCTGTACAAACAAGACTAAAATGCTACAGTAAAAACATATTAGAATAGTTGTTCATTTTAACATTTTAATTTTATTTGTTATAATTGTAATTTTACTGTACACTATTGTCAAATGTATGTTTTTTTGCAAGTATTAAGAACCCGAATCAATTTTTTTTTATGACGGACAAAAGTTTCGGAGGCAGTTTGCAAGCGTGATTGACACAACGTGAGATTATATTTATTTTTTATGATCGAAAATTTTGGATGCGAATTTAGTACTAAATTTAGGATTGTGAAAGGGCCTTAACACTTATGGAAGGCAATTCAAAGTGGAAGTAATCCAAGTATTCAGAATATGTTACTCAGATTGAGTCATGTAGCATTCCCATTACAAAATTTTTCGGTATGTATTCTGTAACAAAATGAAAGGATCCTTCCCAACACTGGAAGTCTGTATGTTAATGTAACCTACATACATTTGCAGTTTTGTTAATAGTTTTCTATATTGAATAGCTACAGCTGGTATGAGGGTAGTGTATGAAAGTAAATCAAGTTATTGTAACCTTAGAGTAGCCTAGGTCAGACAGGCCTATGGCAAAAATAAATATCAGGCCTTGAAATAGGCTGGCAAAGTCAAAGTAACTGTAGAGTAGCCTTATATGTAAATATGATTGTGGGCATCAAGAAAGCAACCATATGCTTTTAGCAAGAAAATTCCAGCTTGTCTTCAACAAAGACAGACTGGCGGACTCTGCGCTTATTAGTTTTAAAGTCGTGCCTCTGCAGTGACAACATTGGAGCAGTAGTGGGCACATTAGCCATTTTCCGAACCGGAGGGACTTTTGCAGTTCCTAGAACCTAACGTTCCTATAACCCTTTTTTTCTCGTGTTCCGACCAGACTAAATTGGGGATTTTAGTTCCTCAGACCGTAGTTCCTATAACTCTTTCAGTACCTAGTCTGAGAGAGAGGACTTTTTTAGTTCCCTTTCCCTAGGTCTACGTCTGATTGGTTCAACTTCTAAGTCATGCCCACTGTCAACACTGAACTTGTAGTGCGCTGTCTGCCATACGCTGTATGTATTTGCAAAACATTACAACGAGGATTAAGACAAACATAACGCATTCAACCAGCTAATTGCTAATGCTAGCTAAACTTACCCGTCGTTTTGTTTGCCTCCTGCGCTCTGCTCTTTTATCTTCGTCCATCATATTACTTATTACTGAAGCCTTCGTCTTCTGTGTTTCTCTGTACTGAACTCAAGCATAATCTTTAAAACGCTGCCGTTCGTTCTCCATTATTGATGCAATAGCCTCCTCCATGGTGGTTTGTTGTTGTTGTATGTGGCCGCGCTACATCTATGACGCTATAAGGACCGTCGCCGTGCTTGCGTTACCCCTCCTACCAGTTCCTATGTCCACTTGGCCAGTGCGAACGCAAGCAGCAAAACCGAGTTTGGGGGAGAGTAGTTCTTAGAACTGTTTAGAAGTGGACAGTTCCTATAACTAAATTCCTGTAACTACTTGGTTGGAAAGCGGCTATTGACTATGCAGACAAGACAAAGACCATCCAGAGCCAGAGGTATGTTGACAAAGTGTGGCCCTCTGTTTACTTTGCCAAAGTAACTATGGCCCTTAGACTAAAACTGTTGCCAACCCCTGCTCTACAGCATACTTCCACTGGGCGTACGTTCACATTCCAGCCTTGTTGTTGCGCATCAGCTGCAAGTTCAGCGTATCTCAGCCTTTTCCATTTGTAAGCCTCCTCCACTGCTCCCTCCCAGGGCACGGTGAGCTTGATGATGTAGACAAGCTTGAGTGACCACATAACTAGGTCTGGTAACTGGTTGGTTGCTGCGATCTCAGCTGGGAAGCAGTTTCTTGTCCAAGTCAGCCAGCAGCTTCCAGTCCTGTGCTCTGCCCAGCTGCCCAGTGCCTGGTCTTGTGGTGGTGAGGCTGGCTTGACCCTTGCCCTCTCAAACAAATGGTGTCCTTGCCCACCTGTGACCACACACTTGTCCTTCGACTTTCCAGCACTGCTGCAAGACACTTTAGCACTTGGTTGTGCCGCCAGTTATACTGGCCTTGGGTGAGGGTCTTGCATCCCATTAATATGTGCTTCAGTGTTGCTGGACTCTGATATAAAGGACACGTGGGGTCTTGTCTTCAGCATACCACAGGCTTAGGTTGTAGGGGAATGCAGGACATCATAGGCAGTCCTGAAGGTAAAATTTTCCCTGAATGCCTCCATCTCCCACAACTCATTCCAGGAGATCTTCTTCTTCCGTGCCATCCACTGCCCTTGCTTTGCCTGCGCCACAGCTTGGGCAGACCTTCCTGCTTCCTCCTCCCGACGTACCTCCTGGACCACCAGCTTGCGTCTCAGAGATTAAGAGGCCTTGCTCACACGATGGTGTACTGGCCCCAAGGCCAAGACCACTCCTGCACTCGGCCACTCCTGCACAAGGTCCTTGTGTCTGAGTGCTGCCTTAGCCTGCTCAGTTGCAGCAAATGGGGTCCACTTCCACCTAGTGGCCAGGATGGGGGCAGCTTGGGCGGCAAATGGATCACTCGAATCAAGTAGCATCATCTCCAGTCTAGACTTTGGTGCACCTGTACTCCTCTGTCAGACTGGAAATGGGCAGGTGTAACGTCCCTTTTTCGTAAAGCCCAATTCTGCCGAGGCACCTGGGAAGGCCAAGCCACTTCTTTATATATGAGCTGACCAGTCTCTCCCACTTCTCCACCTTTGAGAGCGGGACTTCATTGAGGGTTAGTGGCCACAGAAGACGTGAAAGTAGTCCATATTGCATGCATCAGCTTGCAACATGAGTGTGACTCAGTTAAGACAGAATTGTCATTTTGGGGTGAATTATCCCTTTAAAATTGGTTTGTTAGTTTTAGATGTTAAACATTTTAAGTCAATAAGGAAGAGATCTGCTTGCTGTGTGCGTGTGTGTGTGTGGACCTGTGCAAAAGAAAGGAGCATTTCATCCTCAAACTCTTCCTACAGCTTCCCATCATGCAGAGCAACAGTTTCTGACACTGAATAACAAACGGGACCCAGCAGAAACAGCCAGAGCGAGAGCAAAGAAAGAGAAATGAAGGGAGTGAGAGGGAGGGAAATTTGTGGGAGGGGCATCAAGAAAGCAACCATATGCTTTTAGCAAGAAAATTCCAGCTTGTCTTCATTCACTGACAAGTAAGAGAAGAGTGGAGAGGAAAACAAAAGCAGGGGCTTCAACAAAGAAAGACAGACTTGCGGACTTGGCACTTATTAGTTTGAACGTCGTGTCTCTGCGGTGACAACATGGGAGCAGTAGTGGGCACATTGACTATGCAGACAAGACAAAGACCATCCAGAGCTAGAGGTATGTTGACAAATGACAGATTCTCCGACTTGTACTCACATAAATAATGCTGCGTTATTGTTCAGAAGACTAAAGCACAATGAGTTTTGAAGTATCTACAACAGCACTAAATCAATGGCTGACTCAGTCCCTGAAAGGACTGAAAGAGCGCTCAAAGAAAATAAATAGTGCCCTATTTGTGACTGATAACACTTATAAAAAGACGTGATGGAATGGATGCATGGTTGAAACAGAGAAGATATGCAGTAGACAAGCAATGCATTAAGGTCTGCTGTTTACAAATGACGGTTTAACCTCGTCCCTCACAGATAAACATCATCGACAGTGTGTGTGTGGCATCTTGGTACACGAGCGGTTGTTTTAACACTCTGCTCACATATCAACCCTCCTGTTCACATGCCCTGGTGTAGTTGTCATGGAGACAGCTTTCTAATGCTTGGTACAGCAGATGATGGGATGTTATTATCGACATGACAGCATTATACAGCACTGCAACTGTTTTTGATCAATTCACATTGATCACAAGTTTAACCTTGGTTAAACTAGAGGAATACCATGCATTAGTCATTTATTCATTCAATCACTAAATTACACACTAAATTATCACAGCAAATAAACAGGAATCTATTAAAACGTACTCTCTGTGCTTACACATTTAACTACATGATATATATATATATATATATATATATATATATATATATATATATATAATTTATTTCACAAAAAAAATTTTGAGAGAAATATACATTTCGAGCTCTTCATAAATTATATATATATTGTGATTAAATATTTCACATTTATGTCTATGTGATTTTCCTGCTTCTGTAAAACACAAAAAAGATATTTTGTAAAATGTCCAAGCTGCTCTGTTTCGTACAATGCTGTTGAGCTCCACAAATATAAAAAGCATCATAAAGTGTCTCTTGAAATGTTGAATTTGAATGTATTAATTAATTCATGAATTAACTCTTCATTTTCAATTAGAATGTAAAAAAAAAGCCTTGTGGTAAGGTTTTTTTGGGGGAAGTATTTAAAATTCTAAAGCCATTTAAAAAAGCCTTATGGACTGAGGGAAATATTATTTATTTCAATATACCATTAAAACAGAATTTAAACAGATTTCTTTAAAATTCATTAACCTGTGTTGAAAAATAATTCAATAAATTCCACCTCCTGTCATTCTAATTCAATTTCCTTTAGGGTGTAATTACTTAATTTCAAATCAAGAACTAAAGGGGAGTTTCTCAATTCTAAATTCTGCACAACCCCTCTGGTGATTTAAAAGGTACATGACTAGTTTTAAACAGATGTTTTTTTGGGTGAAATATTCCTAAACAATCTCTTAACCAGAAAAATTAAATGAAACTGCTGCCATCTGGCAGATGGTATTTAGTTCCTTTTGCTCCATCCAATACCTTTTATAATGGCCTGAAATGCCTTTGCTTGGCTTCTTGTCTCTATCTGAGGGGTGTGACTCAACCCCGGTGCTAATAAGAGGGAGTTTAGATCTGCAGTAACAAGTGATTTACACTGCCTTACAGCAGCTGCTCATGAATATTCACCCTGCTGTTTAACTATTTGCTTGCTATTTGTCACTTTTCCCTGACACCTAACCCTATAGATAGATCACTGTCAGCTCCATTGCAGAATGTGCAGAAACTTTAATACGTTTAGATGTTATTTTATATATAGTTATGTTTATTTAATATAATAAACAAATAAGCATAAACAAAATGAGGGTGTTTATAATATAAATTCTCGGCATAGCATTGGATTCTACGATCAGCGGAAGTAATCCAGCATCCTTAGACCTTCACCAGAAATACCGCCGTGCATAGAGCCCATTACCTCTTAGCAGGATATAGTTGAGTTTGACGTCAAAGGCTGGCTTCTAAATTAGAGTCTTATATAATATATTTAACCCCAGAGTGCTGAACTGGAATTATTTGTTTTCTTACACTTGGTCTATACAGAGAAGTATGTCAGCCAACTTGATTTAACCTGTCTTTATAATTGACACTGAATTAGCTAATTAAATAAAATACAACACTCTGCAATCATAATTAATTACTGGTTTTCATTTGCCCACCATAAGTTATAGTGGGTAATTAGTAACATGCCAAACGAATGATCTGAACATTTTGTCATAACGGATTTCCATTATAATTTGCTTGGAGATAACCAATTCAAATCTGCAGTGATTTTCTAATGAGTTCAGATGGAATATAATTCATTTAAGAGATCATCTCAGTAATAAAATCAATAAAAGATAGACATTGTACAAGACAAGAAGGCTTGCGCTGATGTTGTTTTAAACTTTCATCTATCTCTTGTGCTAGAGGAAGCACTCTAATGGCACTAATAGCAGCTTGAATGGAGAATGTGTCTTTAAAGTTTATTTTAGTGTTCCTACTGACGCTGTTTTCAAGGGCTTTGTTGCTGTTTTAAGCATTAAAGAGGATGAGAGAGAAATGGGTGGATGGATGAAGAGAGAGAGAGTTTCAGACACACGCTGTGTTCTGTTGCACTTCTGCTTTTCAAGACTATTTTTTCTTGTGCTAATGTCTCTCTCCTTCTCCATCTTTCAACTGATCTCTCTGTTGTCCCATACTGAAAACACACATCATCATCCCATTGTCTTTTGTTTAATAGCCATCTTTTCCATTTTCAATTTCAATTTCCAAAGTATATTTCAAAGTAATTTCCATTTTGAAAGTAATTTATTGCCATGATTGTTTTGCATATTTTATATTGCAATTATTTATTGCAATATAAAAATTTATATTAATAAAATTTTATATTGCAATAAATAATTGCAACTTATAACTTATATTTATTTTTATATTATTTATATTCTTAATTTAATTTAAAATAAAATAATTGCAAAAATATATATATATATTAATAAAATTTCATATTGCAATATATATTTTTTGCAATTATTTTATTTAAATTAAATTAACAATATAACTAATATAAAAATAAATATAAGTTCTTAATACACATTAATTGTGGAGATAATGCTCTCTACCTTTCTACATATTTATGTTTCCCTGGTTTTCTCTCAACTTCCATTGTCATTCTCACTTTCACATCAGTTTGCATTGTGTTAAAAAGAAGAGAGGTGATAATTAAGACTGATGAAATGAGGGACAGCCCTGTTGAGTTAGAAGCTTCACATTATTCCCGTGAGATATGTTCGCTGTAGTATATCCACTATAGTATATTCTTATGACAGTTATTACAGACAGTATTGGAAAATGTCTGGGAGTTGTTCAAGACACATTCAGTCCAGATTTCAAGCTTATATTCTCAATCACAAACATATCTTGTCAAACTTGGTTACAATAGCTTCAGTCTTTTCAAATAGACAGAATTTGTTTTAAAATGTCAGAGATCTGTTAGAGATTAAGACTAAAGCAAACAAGATTGGCGAAGAAATCAAGAGCAAGCTGAAGGATCTGAAAATAGCTGGTGCATAGAAAAGATTGGGATTTGACTGTGGAGAGTGTGTTGTGTTTTAAGATAACACTACAATTATTCTGTCATCATTAACTCACCTTCTTGTCATTCCAAATCGTATGGTTGTCTGTGTAACACAAAAAGAAGATGTTTGTAAGAAAGCTGACATGCTCTTTTCAAATGGTGTCAATGATGACCGGACTGTTAAACTCCTTAAACGATAGAAAACATCACAATAGTATAATGAAATTAATGCACAATACTAAAAGGCTTTAGATGCCATCTCATAACTTTGACATAGGCTCACTGTTGACTGATTTCTTTATCAAAGATAATCATGGAACTGGGAAGAAAAGCATTAGAGCATTATAAGCTATGATGAATTTAACTCATGCATAACCAGCAATATTATGTCCACAAATGACTTAACTTTCCAAGGAACAGAACAGAAAAATGGTGGACAAACTCATGACAACAGCATTATTTTTCAATATTTGTGTGTTGTATTTTGGATGATAATGCACCAGCATAAACCAGCCTGTAATAATCTGAAATTCAAGCTACTCTGAGCAGGTCTATTGCTGTAATAAACATGAAATCAATTCATTTGTTTTCCATAGTGTGTCCAAACTAGTCTGAAATGGCTAACGGGATTATTATTTATATTTCTTGTGTGATTGTGATGGTGGATTTATGTGTTCAGGAAAAAGGGACAGTGTTGAGAGCTGTATGCAGGAAATAAAGAAGGAATACAACTCATTAGTGACTGAGAGCTGTTGCTGGCTGGGCTATAAATCACAGGGCTATGTGCCCATATGTTGAGTAAAGGGGAAAACCAGGTAATATATTGTCATTGTTACAGTTTAAAGGTGCTAGGCCTATGTCATTTTTTCACTTCACTAAAGAATAAAAATACCATAATATGTTTGCAGATATTTAGGAACCATGCTCAAATACTTATTTCTCAGAAAAACAATGCTACAGCCAGTTATTCTAGGTGCATTCCGTCCAATAGTCAGAATGTCTATTTTTATTTTGGTCTGTGTGAATATAGGCTACTATAGTGTAGTAAAATAATATTAATAGTAGGCTCTATAGTATTTCATTGTATTTTGACAACACAGGTTGCCAGTTGGCAGAAACCCCAGTGAGCGAACTGGGTCAGAGATAGCAGATTCTACAAAACTAAAAAGCCTAGGCATCCATCAACAGATCTCTATGAAAGGGAGCATATTAAAAGGTGGTTGATTATGATTTCACTTTTTTTAACTTGAACTTTTTTAACTTTAGCAAAGGGAGCTATTTTATTTAGCAGAAATAGCTTTTTAAGGATCCCAAACAGCTGGTTGGGAGTCAGGACTACAATGAGCTTTTTCAGGGGTTAGTTACATCACTAAAATTTACATAATCACATGACAGAAATGCATGACAGAAATGCTAATGTTAATCAGTGACTAAGATGGTTAACTCCACATCAGCTAAGCCTACATAAATTCATCAAATAACCATTCAGAGATGCAGGGCGTAGGAGCAATTCTGAAGCTGGGGGGATATTAAATGCTAGGGGGTCGGGGGGTTTTATTTTGAGTAGCCAGCTAGCAGTACTCTTGGCAGTTTGCTGATAATCGGGTGTCTGAAGTAAAATGCTCAAAACATCTCCTGAGAAAAATACCAACCAAGTCTTGGTTATTTAATTTTGGTTTAGTCTTATTTTCCTTACCTTGTCATTCAAGGCCAGGGCACTTTTGTACATTTCTGGAACTTTGCGCGCTTCCACATAGTGTGCAACTACAGGAACATATTGATGCCGATGCGTACATTTATCCGTGTCACCTAGATGCGCATGCGCAAGCGGTGCGCGATGCCGTGATCATGGTCGAACTGACGACATAAGCAGCTGAAGAATACCGGCCGTTTTTCCAAAATTTAATGATGTATTTAAAAGTTGCAGAATGGATTGATTCAGGAGACTCCAAAATTGGCAGAGATAGGCAGGCAATGCAAAACAAAATCCTACATTGGGAAATAGTGGGGGGGTGGGGGGACTTATATTTTGAAATGTGGGGGACGTGTCTTGAGTCTTCTTCTTGAGTCTCTCCATCTTTGTTGATCTTGGTTTAAACATAAAAGGCTAAAAGTTATTGAAATTCCCAGTACTTGTCTGAGGTAATCAATGCTACACTGGAGCTCTTGAAGCTCCGCCCTCTGTGCGGAGCAGCAGCAGCTCATTTCCATTTAAAGGGACATGCACATAAAACAGCACGTTTTTGTTCAGCAAAAAAACAGCACGTTTTTGTTCAGCAACTCGCATGAGCAGAGTCTGAGGAGGGGGCAGGGGAAACAACTCTCCTGTATTTAGAATTTGAATTTCAGATTCCATTTCAACCACTTTCTAGCTTTCAATGTGACGTACTGCACCTTTAATTCAAAATAGTTTGGAGCCTATCAAATAGAGAACTTTAGATTTTGACCAACTCAGCGGCATAGCTATCCGGTGTGAATTCAAGCACACACCATTTACATTTGCAGCTCTTTCTTATCTTATAGGGGCAGCCCACACCCAGAATCACACAATCGGCAAAAGTGACACGATGGATCGCTTAAATGAGCTTTTGAAAGCTCCACAATATTCAGAAACTTCAGGGAAATCAGTCTAAGAATGGATATCTTATTGATCCCTCTGCACATTTAACGATCCATTTAAACTCAAACAAAGAGAGTAATTTAACATCCCAAATACTACAAACCTTTACCTACTATTTGTGGGTATACAAATTCACATCTTTATGTGTTTGAGTTTTGAGGGCATATGGGAGGTTAAAGTGTGTGTGTGTGTTGTGTGTGTGTGTGTGTGTGTGTGTGTGTGTGTGTGTGTGTGTGTGTGTGTGTGTGTGTGTGTGTGTGTGTGTGTGTGTGTGTGTGTGTGTGTGTGTGTGTGTGTGTGTGTGTGTGTGTGTGTGTGTGTGTGTGTGTGTGTGTGTGTGTGTGTGTGTGTGTGTGTGTGTGTGTGTGTGTGTGTGTGTTTAAAAACCAGAGAGAGTATTTATAAAGGGCTGGGGCATTTAAAGAAATTCAATGGCTCTCTAGTGTTCTGTGAAAGATGAAGGTCTTCCCCAAGCTACCCATGGCCATTTCCATTCGTTCTACTGATTTCCCCCATCACCCCATCTGCCTCTCTACCCACAATCACTTCTCCAGAGCTGACACAGGGCCTGCAGGGGGCCCAAGTCGGTGTGTGTGCAAGTATCTTGAAACACCTGAGTCATCTGAGTTTCTTTACCAAACAGAAATGGAGGTGTGTGGGTTCGTTTGCCCTGCGAGCACATCTGTTTTTGCGAAGGGAAACAGCCGCTGGGTCCAAAAATGAATACTTGCCTACTATAAAACTGTAGAAGTATGTCTAAATATTTGAAAAGTACCCTGAGTTGGTAAAGCCTGCATTCGACTACTATACCATGAGGCCATTGGAAAGGAGTTGTGAATTACGTGAGGCATCGCAACTGACACTGTAGGTCACATGACAATGCCAACATTTCATTCACAGTACATTATACTATATAGAACATACCTTTTTAATGACTGAAGTAGGTTTTAAACCAAATGTAGTATACAGCATGCGATTTTGGACGCAGCGATCATGTCCCTACACCACGACAATCTCACAATGCTTTCATTATCTCACCAAATCCATTGAGAAGAAACAAAGTTATCATTTAGACAAGCTAAAGTTTATTCATTTTTAGTTTAATCTAAATATTGTTGTTAACTAGTGTTTGCATCTCTGTTCTTTTTCAAGTAGTGATACCAATGTTATGTCACACACTGGGAAATTTGTGTGAGGAAGAAGATTCCCCATGAAGATTTTACACTAGGTTCAGGTTTCGTCACTAGGTCCAATACATTGGCCAACAAAAAACTGCTTGGTTTTAAGAGACTTCTGTGTAAGCAATGCTTGATACATCACTATACTACTAACAGCGAACAACAGAACTTTGTTGCTTGCGAAATTTCGGGAATGTGTTTACAACTATACATGCTGCCAACTATTGACATGAATCAGCATGATCATCAAGTTTGTTCAACTTTTGTTCCTTATGTTTATTCTTATTTTATTCTTTTTTTATTCTTTTTTTGCTTTTGCAATCTTCTGGTTTCAGATCTCTCATTAGCCATGTTTCCATCCAAAGTTACAAATTTAACTTATGTGAACAATTTGAGTACCATGTTTTCAGGAGTACAAAATCATCACTTCCTGGAAAATATAAGAACAAATAAATAATAATATGAATTATTATCAAATTATTTACATTATTTTTAAGTATGAGATTTCCATGAGGTCAGTTATTTCACAAGCAATTTATATAGATCCAAAACAATCACGTGAATGAGTAGATGAGTGTGAGTGAGTGGGGGCGGAGTTAATTTGTAAATTCATAGAACAGCGTATACTTAATGAGGCAAGGGTGTAGAGTATACATTCAATCTATTTAAGGCGTTAAAATATGTTTCTCTCTAGATAAGGTGGATGATGAATTGGAGATGACAATGGTCAGCCATCGGCCGGAGGGTCTGGAGCAGCTCGAGGCGCAGACCAACTTCACCAAGCAAGAGCTACAAGTTCTTTACAGAGGCTTCAAAAATGTATGTTTCCCAGCATTTCTCCTTCAATCCCACATCAGCACATTTATGTTTCACAAATTTCTTTTGACACATTTTCACAAGCTTATAGTGTTTATGTAATATATCCTTACGCCTCAATATCTTCTCTTATGAATCATCGCATCTCATCTGCATATACTGTCCCTGTGGTCCTGTTTGCCACATCTCATCTGTCTTTAAAACTCTGTAAACTCTTATTGTTCCTCTTTGCATTATCCGGCGTGTCACCAATCACTGTGAGCTAGCCTCAAGCAACAGTCAGCTAGTCATATTTCAATACCAACCTTCACACACACATAAACAGTCAGCAATACACCCACACAGCAGCTCATATTTGTTGCATTAAAATAAGCTTTACCAAATATACATCATAGTTCCCTATGCAGTGCATCTACTATTTGTAAATATCATCAACCTATTAGTTTGAGCACTTTTAGTGTCCTTGTTACACATTACTTATAATTGTATTTAATAATTACTTTAGTAATTATTACTATAAATGATTATATGCAACAGCAATTAACCCTAATCCTAACCCAAAATTAAGTAGCTACAGTTATTTATTATTCAGTACTTAATGTATAATTACACCTTAAAAGGATAATCTAAGTGCCATTTGAAATTTTCTTCTAAAATGATCATTTTTATCAAGTTTGTATATTTAAGTTCAGTAATTTCACTTAAATGGCAATGAAGATTACCTATTAATTGTCATTTAAGTGGAATTACTGATCTTAAATATACAAGCTTGACAAAAATGGTCATATTAGAAGAAAATTTCAAATGGCATTTAGAGGCTTTTGCATCTGAACTCATTATATAACATATATATATATATATATATATATATATATATATATATATATATATATATATATATATATATATATATATATATATATATATATATATATATATATATATATAGAAGAATATCAGTAACCAGAATTCTGGTCCCATTGACTTCCATATATATATTTGTTCCTACCATGGGAGTCAATGGGACCAGAAACTGTGTGGTTGCTGATATTCCTTTAAAATGAAGTAACCCATATTATTATTATTATTTTTTTTAAATGCTAAAGTCTGCAGAACTCAAGTTATCATATCCAATTTGCATATGCAGGAATCAGTCTCAAGCCAATAATAGTGTTTTTCCCCCATCAGGAGTGTCCAAGTGGAGTGGTGAATGAAGAGACATTCAAACACATTTATGCACAGTTTTTTCCACATGGAGGTACTTGATGTAAAATCCTTACATGCTTCTTACGATACATTTCAGGGAATCTTAATGTTTAATGTTTTCATCTGTTGACACCACTGTTCCAGATGCCAGCACATATGCACATTATCTCTTCAATGCGTTCGACAGCAGAAATAATGGATCCATAAAGTTTGAGGTATGAAGACTATGTGCTATGTGAGTCTATGTGCACTCTTGGCACAGTATGATATTTATGTAACGTTGCACACAGGATTTATTTTCTCGCTCTCTCTTAGGACTTTGTGATGGGACTTTCTACTCTGCTGCGGGGACCGTCAGGGATAAACTAGAATGGACATTTCATCTATATGACATTAACAGAGATGGATTTATCAATAGGGAGGTATGTCATAATAAAAAGGCAATTATAATCTTTATTATTTTTACAATAATTATCATAATTCGGTAACTAACTCAATGTTCATGTACCTCACAGGAAATGACGGAGATAGTGAGGGCCATCTATGACATGATGGGGAAGTACACGTATCCAGCTTTAAAAGGGGATGTACCGAAGCAGCATGTGGATACCTTCTTTGAGGTCTGTAATAAGTCATTATTTGGTGAATATTTAAACATGCAGGTCATATTTTAAAACAAAGTGGGAAAAAACTGATCTGGCCAAAAATGATGTCCGGCCTAGGACAACTGACATCTTCACTCTTTATTCAAATACACTTTTACAAAAACAAGAAAGAACCAACAAAAATGTATAACGAATTATATTGTAGTTAATAAAACATGTATGTAGTTTGCCTTTTTTGCCAAAGAACATATTTTTAAATATATATAATTATTTTTAAATCTAAAATATTTTCTTCATATTTTGATGGTATAATCTAACATTAAAATCAAATATCCCCTCATGACATCACTTTTGGCCACTACTGTACACACATACAAGCATATTTGAGCTCTTTTTTAACTTCATACTCGGATTAATCTTTGTGGTTCAAAGTCAAAATACATGTAGACTTAATTTCAATTCCTAATTAATCATTGATACATTCCTTTCCTTCAATTTTGAGGTTAAATGTACAGTCTGAATAGTGATATTTACCCATCCCTGTGCTTGATTTTTACAGCAAAAAATGACAGAGCAATTTAAATAAATTATTTCTCTCCTATACAGAAAATGGACAAAAACAAAGATGGAGTTGTAACGTTGGAGGAGTTTGTCATTGCCTGTCAGGAGGTATGTTCACATTTTATGCTGTAAGTGATTTTAACTGTTTTACATTTGCCTTAGTCTTAAGATAAATTCAGAACCATAAGAATTATTCATGGCTTAAAGAAATAGTTCACTTTAAAGATGAAAATGCTGTCATCATTTAGCCTACTCACCCTCAAGTTGTTTCAAAATTCAAAAAGTATGAATTTATTTCTTCTGCTGAACACAAAATAAGATATTTTGAAGAATATGGTAAATCAGGATGATTGAGTAAAATTCACGTGAAAAGCCACATGTAAATCCTCTGATGTTCATGCAATGTGATCATTTAACTGAAAAGAGTGTGTTACCTCGGTGTGGTCAAACAGGTGAACTACATCTAAAAGTTTCTCTTTTCCTCACCAGGATGAAAATAGTGATGAGATCCATGCAGCTCTTTGAAAATGTGATGTAGAGAAGATCAACCAGAAGAAAAAAAGAACAAAACAGAGAGTGGGGAAAAGAAAGCACGAGGGATTGTATGTTTAAATGTGTTATATTTCACTGGACTGAGTTCTGGGGGAATATTATGGCCTGAGGAAATCTTAGAGGTTCGTTTTTTCTCTCTCTTTTCAAACCTTGTAACATATTTAATGTTGTCTTTTGCTGGTGTTTTGGGAAACTATGTCAGCCCAGGATCCACCTTGATTCAGCCACAGAAGACTACATGTTTGAAAAGCATTGTGCGAATGATCAGCACCCTTCTTCCCTGTGAAAACGAACGCGTCTCAAACTTTTTATTTTTTTCATTTTGCTTGACCCTAGAGGTCAGGACTCTTGGTGTACTGGGACTGCATACAGCCTCTTTTGCTTGCTTTCTTGTCAAAAGAGCTTGCATGATAAAAACCAGCAGATGTGTTCCCTATGAGTTGCTTGAAATGATCTTGGCCTTCAAAATATCTACTTATGTTTTATGGGGTTTGAGGAATACTCAATAGGATGTTGATTTCCGTGTCTTGTCTTGTCAGGGTTGTTTGGTAATAATTGCTGTTTCCAGTCTGTCCGCTTATGTCTGTCTGTCTCAGTTCTTGTCAAGCCATTCCAGATCATAGTGAATAAGGTGGGACAGAAGTTAAGTGTTAAGTCTGTGAGGAGTACTTAAGAGACTGACAATCTAGGCCCTGGATACTCTAATGCCTTCAAGTAGGACAAAACAACAAAAACCCAGATTACTTATATAAAATAAAGGAGGGGAAATATTTATATAGGAGCTGAGTGGTCAGGGTGAGTCGGAAGAAAAATAAGCTATATGTATATAATTGCAAGTATGGTGCCACATGAAGAAATGTCCAGTGAGGAGAATACAAACTGTGAAAACTAAATATCAGACATATCCTGTGCAATTCAAATCTCAGTCAAAACTGATTAAAATGTTTGTGGAATAATATTCAGCTGTGTGTTTTTATTATTATTATTATTATTATTATATTCTTTAAAGGGTTAGGAGGATAGGGTTCAGTCTGTTGGGTTATTATTTTTTATGCAAGTGCTGAAATGCATGAATGGCATGCATTTATAGTGCTATTTTTTTGTTTACTTTATTATGATATGTCTCAAATTCATTAAATGTTTAATGTTAATCAAACATGTTGTTTTATTAAAGTGCTTCACTGTGAATTTAATATTTTATGAAATGGAGAATGGAATAGATCAACAGTTCTCAACTGGTGGGTTATGACCCAACAAATATATGTCATGAATGAAAGTGAATAACCCGACAAAGAATTAATAATAGTGTAGGCCTACTATAAAGAATAGCAGAATAAATTGCCATGGGGATAGTTCACTATGAAATTAATTTTTGATATGTTTTAGCTTACCTCAAGGGCATCCAAGATGTAGGTGTCTTTGTTTCCACAGTATTTTCCATTTTGATATTTTTGGTCAAACTGTTGTCTGTCAGTCATATAATGGAGGTTTAGAGGGTCCACCCTAGGTTCACCTCAAAGAGCATGCACAGAGAAGTCAAAATTAAACATAATTGAATGACTCGTAAATGTAAGTACACATTGATGGCCTAAGACACGAAACGAGCAGTTTGTGTGAGAAAACGAACAGTATTTATATCGTTTTTACCTCATGCTACCACAGCGATGTCAAACTGATCTGACGGAACAGGCGCCTCGGTCCGCGCATGCGCTGGAAGTGATCGCTTGCGCGCCTACGTCACTCTTTGTTGAGATTTCTGAAGTTTTACCTTTCACTAAACATATTTAGATATACAGGAAATCACAATGGAAGACAATTTCGGTATATCTAAATATGTTTAGTAAAAGGTAAAACTTCCAAAATCTCAGTGTAAATATTCGAGTGACGTACACACGCAAGCGATCACTTCCGGCGAATCTTTGAACATGATTCAGTTTGGTTCAGCTGGACATTGCACAACTGATTCATATCATTGGACGTGAATGTGATTACGCGAGGTAAAACGATATAAATACTGTTTGTTTTCTCACACAAACCGCTCGTTTTGTGTCTTAGGCCATCAATGTGTACTTACATTTACGAGTCAAGTCATTTGGACTTCTCTGTACATGCTCTTTGACGTGGACCCCCATACCTGCATTATATGACTGACAGACAAGAACGGTTGAACAGAAAAATGTTAAAATTGAAAATACTGTGGAAACAAAGACACCTACATCTTGGATGCCCTTGAGGTAAGCTAAAACATATCTAAAATTAATTACAAAGTGAACTATCCCTTTAATGAAAATATCTAAATGAATATCAGTCTTCAGTATCCTTTATCAAACTACATAATTTGGTATTAATCTGTTGTGGTAATTTCACATCCAATTCCTCAAAAAAAAAATAATAATACAAAAAAATCCAAGGCTTTAGCAAATACTTCTAGAACAAATTTTAAATGAAACAAAAAGTAAACTAAATGTGCATTATTTGTTCAATACATACAGGTTAATGTTTCACTTGGATAAATCTCATGTTCCGTCTACTTATGAATCGCTGTCTATGGAGTTCATTGATTGGCTGGACTGGAAGACCGTCCCATAATGGGCGTGGTTTACTCAAAGTGGGTTAGTGTGTCCATCCCGCACTGGAGTTCGAGTCGCGACACAGTTCAGCCTTCAGACACACACAACCTACAGAGATGGATCTCGAACAAATGGGTCCCCAAACCTTCTTATACGGTATGTAATACTTACCTTAATCCGTTCTGTGTCATAGTTTATTAGTATAGTACAGTACGTAAACGTGGCAATATGCATTTTGAAGTTAAGAAAACTGAAGATGGCGTAGTGCGGTATTTAGCTTGTCATCTAACTTAATCCAAGTTATATTATCAAACTCAAAATTGCTTAAAAGCACAGGTTGGTGTTTTAACTAGTGTAACTACAGCGTATTATATTGCTTAAATCTCTCGATTTGGAGTGACAAACTAAAGCACGTGTGCAGCATGAATTCGCACTAGCTAACCTAATCGATTAGCATAAAATTATGATATCATAAGGGTAGTCAGCGGTTAATCCTGACAGCTTTTATGATCAAATTCGAAGTAATCTTCTGAAGTAAACGCATTAAAGCAACGATAACGGAATCCTCACAGCACAGCTGATGTCTCCCTGCACGCGCTCTCTAAACACGTGGACTGGCCTTGGCGCTCCAAAATGGCGTCACTCTAGTAACGTTACACGTGTTAGACGAAACAGCGCTTTGTGTAAATTTCGCTTAAGAACTTGCTATTGAAAATTGTTCATTATGTAGTCTTGTTTTTCCCTTTGTTTTCCTGACAACATATTTGCTCACATTACACCATTTCTAAACTACTGGTAACGTTACCAATGCATAATCTACATCATCTAACGTTAACTAAATTAAAGTGCGATGGTTTGGGGAAACACAGCCCCGATTTAAGCATTGTATGTGTATACTCCGGTCTTTAGTTAAATTGAAATTTTAACATAACGGAGCATCTCTCAAGCTTCGCATCGTGGACTTTTCTAGTAAGTTATGTTACAGTAAGCCAATGTTTGAAATATTCTCAAATAAAACCGGTGCAACGTGACATGTAGTAGAATTCATTGTGATATTTTGGGGCTTTAGACCATCAACAAATCCCTTCTCAACACGTGCGGAATTATTTTTCACGAATCGAGTTTTATCAGACCTAGCGATTCACTGGCTACAAGAAGTCTGCGTCACGGACCACGTGTTGACTGAAATGAATCACTGCATTGGTTTTAAGAGTTTCTCGAAAGTACCGGTTCTCTGAAGTTAGTTATACTACCCACTACAAACGATGCAGTGATGCCTTTTTAACAATTTAAATAAACTTTTTTGTTTGTTTTTACAGGTTGTGAACTCAAGGCAGGCAAGGATGTCAGTTTTAATCCAGAGGATGATGATTTTGATCATCAGTTATCAGTCAGAATGGTATGTTACGTTTGCTGTCAGATCACTCTGGGCTTGTATCAAATGGTCCTCAAAGTTTTAACAACATTTAAATGTCATACTTAGGCATTTGTTCTTGTTCTTTCAGGCCTGCGTGGATCCCACAACAAAAGATGAACTGAACGTTGTGGAGATTGAAGGGCAGGATTCAGAGGGTCAGAAGGTCAAAGCAGTTCTGGCCACACTCAGGCCTTCCACCCTCCCCAGTGTAAGCAGAATCAGTCATGTCATTTCACACTCCTTTTGAGTTGATCTGGAATTGCTGTGGTTGATTTGAACTAAAAATGTGTTTGTATCTCAGGTGTCTCTGGGTGGGTTTGAGATCACTCCACCTGTTGTGTTCCGTCTGACGCTCTGGTTCCGGTCCAGTTCACATCAGTGGACAGCATCTCGTCAGTGAGTTCTCTATAGTACTTGATCTATGATTCATTAACAGTTGTCTCAGATAAACATGTGGGAAAACTGCTTTTGGGAAGCCTAAGTAAGTTTCTTATTGGAATCTTCTTTCTGTCAGTCATGGGAGGAGACCAGTCCTTTGACGAAGAGGAGGAGGAGGAGGAAGAAGAAGAGACGGTGACAACAGGCAAAAAGAGGCCAGCGTCATTAACTCCGAAGCTTTCTGTAAGCTCTCAATTTAATTTATAGCATTCGTTATGATGATTTGATTTTGTGGCTAATTTAACTATCTTTAATAGAAAAAAATTAAGATGGATGAAGAGGAGGATGATGATGACGACGACGATGATGATGAGTGAGTGTTGTCTTCAGTGTTTTAGAAACGCTTGCTTTTTAAAATAAAATAATAACATTTTAGCTGCCCTTCCAGGGATGATGATGAGGATGATGATGAAGAGGAAGAAAGCTTTGAAGAGTCACCTGTTAAGGTCAGATGAGTTGCCCAGACCCCTTAAATCTTGACAAATGTGTAGAAGTGTGATCAGAAATGCTTATTTCATATTTTCCCATTGTTCTGCCAGGGAAAGAGACCCCATCCAAAGCACAGACCCCTGCACAGAATGGAAAAGGACCCAAGCCCAGTACACCTGCCAAGCAGGTTAGCATCTTTCTCTTTTAACACTCTGATGGTCTTCCTTTATGAGTCACAGTCCTGGGCCTTCCCGGTCAGAAGTGACCGGAGGCCTAAAAATGAAACTTCTTCCATCCCAGTAAAACCAAAGCAAATTATTTTTGTTCTATAATATTTGTTCTTTTTAATTTAGTATTTTGAGACAATTTGATTTAATATTATTATGATATATATTAATGCAGTGTTTTTGTTTAATAGAGTCTAGGCCTTCAGAAAAAAAAAATGTTTTGAAGAAAATTAGCACCATCTGGTTACAGTATAGAGAAAAAGCATAGAAGCATGGTGTAGCCACTAGATGGTATGTACAGGTCTCTATAGAGAGGCATGTAATTTCCCAGCTGTTTATGAACACTTTTTTTTTTTTTGGTGGATTTGAATATATAAATGAAACAATCTCTCAAACAATTTTTTTATAAAAAAATAAATGTATAAAAATAAATAAAACAATTGTGAATTTGTGTTTGTCAATTTCCCATTCATTTCCTATGGAGGCCATTTTTGACCAAAGCGCAAAATCGTGACAAATTTTTTCAAGACCAGCATTGTTTTTTGTGTTCACATACCTAATGCCAGAAATGTCACCAAGATTTCGTAACATTCAGATGAAGCTGTGATTTTTAAAAATTAAAAACAGATTTTTTGTGTTTGATAGTCTGAATTTATTGTGTGTTTGTATGTGTGGGTGGGTGCAAATTTTTGCACTCTTGATGTTGTAGAATGTCACCCCTTTACTTGCAGTGTATTTTTAAGAATCGTGGCCGATTTGTAGATTGTACAAACAAATTTTGTAATTTGTTTTTTGTAAATTCCCATTCATTTCCATGGGTTGGTCATTCTGACCGAAGACCATGAGTGTGACTTTTTTTTTATTTTTTTTGTACGACCACTTAGCATACTTGATCATGACCTCAAATTTTTTATTTTATTTTCTTAATTCACATACCAAATGCCAAAAAGCACTAGTGTTATAACTTTATTGATTATGTATTTATTTATTTCTTTAATAATTCAAATCAGAAAATTATTCGGTCAGAAGTGACCGAGGACCATCAGAAGGGTTAAAAAAATTAAGTCTTGAGTTGCAGCATTTGCTGATGTTTCTTTCCTCATTGAATTGATATGCTCTCACAGCTCAAGACTCCAGAAAAGAACAACAAGGGTGACAAGAAAGCACAGTCGACCAAAACGCCACAGACGCCACGGGTTTTCACTGTCCCAGAGATCAAGGCCAAGATGATGGCAAGTGTAGAAAAGGTGTGTTTTCCCTGACGTCCTCTCTGCATAAGTAGTCACAATGAGTTGGTGTATGTGGTTAGAACATACCATGCCAGACCTCAATGGAATATGGTGGTGTTGATCTTGCCAAAATAGTCATACCTGTAGATGTCACTTTCAACAAGGGAATTTCCCTCTTTTTTTTCTTCTTTTTTTGTAGGGTGTATCACTACCAAAACTACAGCCGAAGTTTGAGAACTTTGTGAAGAACTGCTTCAAAGCCACTGATGCAAAGGTGTGTATTGCTGTTTTTCTTTGACATTTTCAAAAACATAAGATTATCTAAGATTGAAATTGAAATGTTGGCCACCACCGAGTTTTCAGATATTTGATTTTAAAGCGTTTTAATAAATGTTGCTGCCTTAAAAATGGGTATAATAATGTAGTTCATAGATTCTTAACTGTGGAATTTGATTTTACACGGATAAATTGCAATAAGTTTGCTTTTTTTTTTTTTTTTTTACTTTTTTTTTGTACTTTTTTTATGGGCATTTGTACCTTTTTATGTAAGGTATTTATTTAATTTTTATTAAATAATGGTTTCTTTCATGCCTGTTCACTTATGACAAACAAGAGAATACTGAAAGAGACGTTGAGTCACTCGTGTGCACAGCACAGAAAATTGTTTCAAGTCATATTGAAATACTCAAAAGAATCGATCACAATTATAACAACTATCTGATTCCTGACCTTGAGCTCCAGAATTGGAATCGAATTTTCGAATTCCTACCGTAGTTACAACCATCACAAAATGATCGTAGACAACAGTGAATTGCACAGTGACGCACTTAATTGGAGACTGTCATGAATGAAGGTCTTAACTCTCTTCCTTTTTTTTCCTCTAAGGTCATTGAGGAGCTCTGGAAATGGAGACAGACAGTCAAGGAGAAGAACTGATAAACTTGAATTATATTAAGTTTTTTGTTTTGTTTTTTCACCCATGATTTTACTTTGTTAACTGCAATTTTATGTTTGTTTGTCCCCCCATACTTTTCAGTTTTATGCAAATCCGTGCCATTCCTTAAAGACTTTACTCAGAACATGACCTCTTTCATCTTGCAATCTGCCCTCTCCTCACCCCTGTGGTGTTGTCATGTCCATAGAGTGTAGCCTTCATTTGGCAGCCTTGTTGCTCAAATGTGATTCTGAGCAGAAGAATTCAACCCTCTTAATTTATATGGAGAATTGTTGACTGTGCCCGTCCATGGTTTCTTTAAAATGACATGTAAATGTGCATGGCGTTCTGTTTAGAGATGCGCCTGAGGTTGAAATGCTTGACCTAGTTTGCAAATGCATGATTGGGTTTCAGAATTCCAGTATATCTGCAAGTCATGTTTTTTTCTGTAATTGTCAACATCCTGTAACATGCTAGAAGGTGGAATGTTTTATGTTTGGGATTAAGAATCAAGAAATCAATGTCGACATTGTGTATTTTAGATCTGTGCAGCTAAATCTTAACAGAATCAGTACTCCATCTATGACTGCAGTTAAGGTGTGGTTCTCTTGTTCACCTTTTTTTGACTTCCTTGAATCTGTTTAAATGCAAATAAAATGTATATTTAACAGGTTTAAGTGGTTACTGTGCAGTGTTTTGATAAAAAATATTGGATGAACAAACTGTTTGCAGTTTATATATTGTGCCCTCTCATAGAAAAAAGTTTTTGCATTAATCTGCATTAGTGTTGCCTTAGTTCACCATGCTGAAAATTTTTAGAATTTAAGGGGATTTTTTTTTTTTTTACTTATTCAGTTAAACTTTCAACTGAAACAGTAATTTCTTGATGTACTTTTGAACAATGTAAGCTTAAAACATAATGGACTGGAACAAAATAAGAAAAAAACAACCTACAGCGTCAAAGTAAAACTTTTTTTTTGAAAAGCTATCAAATAAATGGCATGGGGTTGATCCTCTATCAAATTAAAAAAAAAATAAGGCAAGTTTTCCCATTTATGACAGATTAATGAAAGAGTCAGTTCCTTGTACATGTATATGTTTGGATGTGTAGTCAAAAAAAACTATTCATGTAAAAAAGTATTTCCCAAGAATATTTAATCGTTCATGTAATTCATCATTCATAAACATACTAAATATTATATTTCCCTTAGTTAATTTACAGGTAAATCTTCAAATGTAGGAAATGACCAGTAATACAAATCCTCCCAAAAGGCACGGGCAAATTTACAGTAATAGAAGAAGAATAATTAGTAATAGAATTTTTTTTTTTTAAACGAAAGGAGCAATTGTTAAATTCCCTAAAAGGACTCTGTTAAGATTGTTTTCCAGTATTTATATCGCCATGTCCAACTGACCTGAAGGCGGGGTCGCTTCGGTCTGCGCATGCGCCGGAGGTTTGAGGTGGACTCCTAAACCTGCATTATATGACTGATAGACAACAATGGTTTGACTGAAAAATGTCAAAATTGAAAAGACTGGAAACAAAGACACCTACCTCTTGGATGCCCTTGAGGTAAGCTAAAACATGTCGAAAATTAATTTCAAAGTGAACTATCCCTCTAACTTCAACATCAATTGTAAAGTAAACTGTTGAGAAAACCAGAGGGCGTCACTTTGCTTCAATGCTAGGCCATTGTTTTCACACGTAAAAAGTGAGTTTTTCGTTACTCGGTGTTTAAAAAATAAATAAAACATGCAAAGTCAGACGTTCTCTTTAAGAAAAGTTTAATAACATGTCATGTTGTTCATTGGTGCCACTGTGGTTTGCCATATTGTTAGACAACACATTATCAATTGTTTTAATGAATCTTCCATAGGCCTATTTATGTTGTTCTACACCTTTGCAAGTTAAATCAAGTTCGATTATTTGAATGTATTGATTATTTCAATAGCTTTGATCGTTTTATTATACGCTCGGCTTAATATACTATATTAAATCTTAAATTCTTACTGGAGGAATCGCTGCTGTTAGATTGACAAAAGAGCATTTGCACATGATAGCCAGCAGAGGGCAGTAAAACACCACCCTTTACAAATCAATTTGTCGGCTAGTTGAGCAACTGTATAAGTGATGTCACTGCTGTAAATGTGGAAAGGAGCCAGGAATACATCCTGTGTAAATTATCCTGAGCATTGAGTCTATATCACTGAAGGCTTTCTCAGATGACCCCGTCTCAACCGTACACATCACCAGTTAAATAGGCCCTGACACAGGTCACTGCTAACCATCTGTCGACAAAAAGCTGTGGCGAAACTCCACAGGTTCACCCTGCCGAGGCTTCGACAGCATCATAATGTAAGGAGTCTGTTAAATCACTTTATAATGGACACCCCTCCATTTACCCCCCACCCAGGCCTTTAAAACAGGTCAGTTCCTGAGAGTCAGCACTTTGGGAGGAGGGAGTTGGTTGCAGAGGGCATAAAGGCATTTTTATGGTCCCACAGGATCCTGCATTTATCTGCTCGAGGACATAAGTGCTTCTTTGCTGTGGCAGGCATAATCGACTGCAGCCAACTACCAAGACGCGGTGTTTATTTGTCGATCAAGTTGTGTAGAACGCTGGTAGGACCTCTGAAAGCAACACATTACTCTAGAGAAGAGTGCTGCTTAGGGATTTGCCGAAAACATTAGGGGATAGCAAATTAAGCAAAGCACACGTTTTGTGTTAATGCCAAAACAGAATGTTTATTACTTTTTGGTTTGCTATTTACATATTTATCAAATACAAAGTATAATAAAGAGTTTGGAATGCAACAGCACACCTACATCATATAGGGGCGTCTAACAAACCCTTGTTTCATCTGAATTGTTCTTTCTCTCTGACACACAACATTCAGCCATCGAAGTCACCGATGAATAAATCGAACCGTTGAAGTATATTGCAACCGCCCCGTATGACGTCATATGCCTCTGTTCTGGACGTTTCATGCGATTCCTCATACGGTCGGGATGTGGTTTCATTAAAATAATATAAAATAAATAAATAAGGAGCTGGTTCCTTTAAACCCTTAAAGGTGTAGTTCACTTTAAAAAAAAAAACTTTTCCTGATAATTTACTCACCCCCATGTCATCTAAGATACCCACGTGATTCTTTCTTCAGTCGAAAAGAAATTAAGGTTTTTAATGAAAACATTCCAGGATTTTTCTCCATATAATGGACTTCAATGGGAACCAAATGGTTCAAGGTCCAAAATACAGTTTCAGTGCAAACTGTTCAAAGGGCTTTAAATGATTTCATGATGATGAGGTCGATCAACAAAGATCGCTCATTTAAAAAAAATAACAAAGTTTAAGTTTTATAAGCTCAAATGGTCGCCTTGCTCTGTTCTGTGATGCACGTTTGTGACTCTCCTGTTCGAACTCGTTTATCAAAATGAATTTTTTTTTCCGTGTCATTCATTCAATGAACGAAATGAACGAGTTGACTCGGGAAAATATTTGTTCATTTTGATGAACGAGTTTGAATAGGAGAGTAACGAATGCGCATCACAGAACAGAGCAAGGTGACCATTTGAGCCTATAAAACTTAACTTATTTAACTTATTTATGTTTTATGGTTTGAATGAGCGATTGTTTTGTCTTAAATCATTTAAAGCCCTTTGAACAGTTTGCACTGAAACTGTCTTTGGACCTTGAACCGTTTGGTTCCCATTGAAGTCCATTATATGGAGAAAAATCCTGGAATGTTTTCATCAAAAACCTTCATTTCTTTTTAACTGAAGAAAGAATGACATGGATATCTTGGATGACATGGAGTGAGTAAATTAACAGCAAATTTTTATTTATTTATTTATTTTTTAAGTAAACTACTCCTTTAAAAAGATGAATATTTATATACTACCCAGACAAAAAAAAGTAAATTAGATGGATGATTGAAGAGTGTCTCATTTGTGCGTGTTTGTGTCCAAATGGCCAGATTGGGGGCATTCTAGGTTGTGCAACTCACATTATAAATAATTAAATCATCATTACTTCCCTTTTCTGCATTAATCCTGTATACAGTTCTGAGTGGTGGAAGAATTACACAGGGGGCAGGAGGGCAAATGAAAGGATGAAAGAGAAGATAAAAGGGTCAGCTGAGATGGCCTGTTGCTTTCTACAAGGTCACTTTGTCAATGAAACTGACCCTAATGGGGATACAAGTCTCTGTATGCACGGACACAGACAACGGCCATCATTTATTCTGCAGAAGCTCGTTCGACGCAGAACCTTTTTATTTATATGGGTTTGCTCGCTGCCTGGACGGCCGTAATTAGTTCCTCGCTTTTTGCGGAATGAAATAGTCTTTCGGGACGGAGATAAGGTCAACCAACATCCTAGTCCATCAAAAAAAGAATGAGAATGTCATTTCCTTGTTGAGTTCTGGTGCTCATACGAGCGCGGTCACTCCTCCGAGCTTGCCACTCTCCTCGCTCGCCCAAGGCTGGAGGTTCTGCAGGGCGAACAGTGAGGAGTTGTGGATGCAGAGCGGGTCTGATGGAACTGAATCAGTCAAAGACTTCTGGAAGGCATCGTGCTGGAGTTGAATCATCAGCCGGTTGGCCTGCTGACGCTCTGCCTCCCTCTCCTCCGCTGTCTGCCGTCTGACAGGTGATATAGAGGGAAAGAAATAGAGAAAATGAGTGGAAGTTGTTGACAGAAACTTGCTCATTAACTGCATCTAATCAGTTTCCTGAATTACACACTCTAAAAAATGCTGGGTTGTTTCAAACCAAAATTTGGGTCAACTATGGGCAAACCCAAATGTTGGGTTAAAAATGTAATTAAAAATTGTTAACCCAACTTTAACTTTCACTTTCAACTGCAAATTAAAAAAAAAAAATACATTTTTAACCCAGCATTTTGGTTTGTCCATATTTGACAACCCAGCATTTTTTAGAGTGCAGGGTTAAAAGAATCACAAACACCTAGATTAAGCAATCTTTGTAGAAAAAATTCACTTACTGTGTGAATATTTTACCAACAGAAATAGAATTTGGATTAGTCTAATTTTGTTGAAATTTTTGAGAAGCACTCTGCTGAAGGTTTCGTGGGAGTGTAATTGATTAATCAACAGAACCAAATGGTGAATGTAGAGTTTATTTAAATATTAAATATTCAAACGGCCCCTCCTCTTCTCCAAAATGTGGCATGTCGTTAGTGTATTTGCCTTAGTTAATAATTCATATATCTTCCTGACAACCCATTATTTTCCCATTAATTCTTACAGATGTTACGGCCGTTAGTAGGTCAAATAAAAAATATATATATATATATATTTCAGGTTATTAAACACCAATTGGTTGGGATAGATAGATAATAATAGATAGATAGATAGATAGATAATAAATAGATAGATAGATAAATAGATCAATAATGAATAGATAAATAGACACATAGATAGATAAATAGATCGATCGATATATAGACTGTAAAAATATATATACTTTTATTGTTTGTAATCACAACATTTTTCTTTTGTCAAATCAACTTGATAATTTATATAGTTCAGATAATTATCATATCTTGAGTTACTAATTGATTAAATCAATCTTCATTGTACTAACTATTTATGTGCCATTTCAATGAACTTAAAATTTAAGGCAGCCAGGTTACTTTTTATAGTTAAACCAACAATATTTTTACAGTGTAGATAGATAGATAGATAGATAGATAGATAGAATAGATAGATAGATAGATAGATAGATAGATAGATAGATAGATAGATAGATAGATAGATAGATAGATAGATAGATAGAATAGATAGATAGATAGATAGATAGATAGATAGATAGACTATAGATACTATATTGTAAATCCTATATTCTATTGTTCAAAAAGGCCTAGATTTTAGCCTGTCTTTAGTTTGTTAAATTTAGGGCAATAATTTATAGAAAATATACATTTCAGTCCAATCAGTGATTTGATCTCCTTTTTTAGAAATTTCATAGAGTAAATTTGACTATATTCCCATCATTTCTGTTAGCAACTCTGGCTAAAAACGTTATTTAAAAATCAGGACACCCATTTAACAGCATGTGTTATTGGACATTATCAATGTCCTGACTCCAGAAAAAAAATATTGGCTATATAATAAGTTGTACGTCATTTATCTTATATTAGTATATATCTCACTTTCTTTCTGTGTCTCACCTCCACTTGGTCCTGCGGTTTTGAAACCAGGTTTTGACCTGGGCATCTGTCATCTTCAGAGTTTTGGCCAAGGCTGCTCGTTCAGCACTGGCCAGGTATTTCTGTCTGTGGAAGCGCTTCTCCAGCTCACAGATCTGCACTCGAGGAAAAGATGTGCGGGGCTTCTTTCTCTTAGGTGGTGTGCGGTTCTGGTACGAGGTGACCGATACGACAGAGCCACGGTAAAGGGTGTCAGAGCTGCTGTAGTTTGAAGGAGTGAGAGATGAGGAAAATCTGTCATACAGCTTACTGACCTCTTTCTATCACACTCAATCATTTTACTTAGAAGATAAAAAAGCCTTTGCCTTTTAAAAATGCTGTTAAAAGTATATTTTTAAGATACCTATTTTGTGCATCTACACTGTTTTTAGAGTAGGCTGTATATATTAAGTCCATTTAAATGTAAAGACAGACTATCCTAGTCCCCACAAAAATGGGTTGCATTACAGGAGATTTTAAATCTATTATGAATGCATGCACTTTTAATCTTTCATTATTATTTTTTATCAGATACTGTTAAGAAGTAAACAGCTTTTTGCACAGCAGACTGCATTAATCACCCAAAGTTTCTAACTCTTGCTGAGTCAAAGGAAAACTGTGTTCATCATCATTTTAAATTACCTTCATGCACTATACCTTTTAGATGTCAAATCAGACATTGTGTTATTGATTGATAAATACTAAAAAACCCTCATAAATAGATGGATTGCTGATGCTCTTAGGATTTGTTGAGAGGCCTGTTACTCAGGTTACATATAAGCTGTACAATAAAATCACACAAAATATATCCTATTAATGTTGCATCAAATGCAAACACCAGCTGTTCTCATATAATGACAGTAATTTACCATATTGTTAATTTATTTATTACCTTAAAAACACAGAGCAGCAGATAGCGCCTGTTACCGCAGTAATAGTGGCAATAATTAAAGCTGGTAAAATATTGATATGTCTTTCTAATGGAACAGCGTTCACCATTTGCCCCAGAATAAAGAAAGCTGATGATCTATGAGTTTACATTCATATGTAAAACAGCGGTTAACTGAAATATAACAATAACGCATTTATTTCCATATTTATGTTGCACGTTTGGTAGAAGATGTTCAATAGCCTACATGTTTGAATAGTGTTTATTTTCACATATTTTCACCTAATCAAACGGTTGTAGAATATTTCAGACGCCTTACCAAAAAATGTTTATGGTTTTAAAAATTATATTAATTATTCAGATAGGCTACGTGTTAAAATGTATCCGCGCTTGAAGATTTAATTTTCTTACTAATAATAATACAACGTAAATTTTAAAAATAGGCTAATAATAGCCTACTTCTTTATGTCGATAAAGTATACAGACACTGACGTAAGCTGAACGTGTTGAATTAGTGTTGCCCTTTTTCTTTTAATTTCACTCAATAAACGGTTCAGGTGTTTCACGCTCTTCGGGGTCAAATTAAAACGAGCTCTTCAACATTCATTAATCTGGAAAAACCAGGATCAAGATTCCCAGACAGACTGTCCAGTCATCAATTCATCCCTTTTACAACCAAATGCAACTGAATCATAGTTTCAACAGATAAAATAAAGATTTTTGTTATTCTATTTTGTGGAGCACATATATTGCAATAACCATGGCCTAATCCGTCAATATTTAAACATTATAGCCTAAACTACTTGATGAATCAGTTTGTTAATATGAATATATAGCCTATTAAAATATATTACCTAATTGTTCAAATGTAAAGCATATAGGCCTAATATAATAGGCTCAATGTTATTACTAATGTATTATCATCAATAATGAACATGTAAAAAATGCTTTTCTATTTTAGTTATTCACTCTTAATGATGCCGTCCTATAAATTAAATCTAAATAAAAATAAATATATTTAAAACAAGAAACACACACCAGCGAGTAGACTAGTTTGTTTAGGCTACTAAAAGCAGAAATTATACTTTTACATTTTATAAGTTGTGTGTATGCTCAACGTTTCTTCTGTCAAACAACATCTAAATACATCACACATAGCCTGTGTTAAAACATAATTCGTTTAGCGCTTGCGCTTTTTACGGTTATGTTTGTATTATTGGCGCAAATGGTGAACTTGAGTGATTTTTTGTTTTCTCAGTCAGTTTTTTTAATTTCCTGATTCAGACATTTCAAACACACGAAGTATTTATTTACCTGCAAATCTGTCTTTTGCGAAGCGCTGACTGCTGTCCATCCAGGGAAAACTGAGACTCCCCAGTCCGGGCACCGCGCTGGCCATGGGTGGAGGCACGGCCGCGGTCAGGGGCCTGTGAGCCGGGACCCTAATCACTCCTCCGGGTGCAAGGGTCAAGTTCACTCCATATGGACTGGATTCCTCATATGGTGAAGCGATACCGTGAAACGTGCCGGTTAATGTCGTGTACGGCGTTGCGCTCGCTCCCGTTGGGCTGCCGAGATGGTAACCGCCTCCGCTCGCGCTGCTGCTACTCTCGGAACTATTCCTGCTCGAGTTCTGCTGTGACTCTTGATCGGTGCCGCTGAGAATCTGGTCAATGCCGAAGCTGATGGGTTCATGTTGGGTTGGTTGTGATGTTTGACTAGTGCCACTTGGGCTGGAGCTTGAGGCTCGGTCCATCCTCACCAACCGAACCTTTCCAGTGGGTTTATTCCACAGACAATTTCTGACTGTCCTGGAAATGCACTATTGGAAAATTCTGCCTCTATGAGTAAGGGAATCCCTAGTAATATCTACTTTTTGATGTATTACTCCTCGAGATTCAATTCTTGACTTGAGATGGCTTGGACGCATTCGTCTGTGGGTGAAAAGTTTTTGGCACGAGGACTTGGCAGATTTCTGGCACTCTCTCTCCACTGGATCCCAGCACGAGGCTCTTTGAGCTCTTCTCTTCGCTGATTGGACAGCGCTCAATCTCCCTCTCCTTATTGGCTTTCATTTTGTTACAAGTCACAAAATATTGTGACATCATTCTTCAAAACGCAGATCATTTACTTCTCAATTTTTGAATTGGTCAAGTATCTCTTTATTATGGACATGCTGACATCAGCATGTCATCATTAGCTCTTTAAATATTTGAGTTTTAATAGAGATTCTACCGTGGCCTCATGTGGAAAATAAATGTTCATCAACTGTAGCCTATTATTGGCCATGTATGGCCCTGTCTGTTTATGCAATTTAATCAGATGAGATGAGGAACGCATAATTTGATGATTTTTTTTTAACCATCTGTTTTAATGAGAAACTTAAAAACAGCGAGCTAAAACAAGGGGCGCTTGTTATCATTCTTGCTTTTTAATTAAAAATAATAATAATAATCGAAATTTTGATATCGCCTCCAGCAATCAGATGAGTGCTTTTGACCTTAAAGCTGAACCTCAACCTTTTTTTCTAATATGTCAATCAACTTTAGTCTCGTTCTCGGCTTTATTGGATGAAGAGAAACAAATTAAATATCCTCTTTATTTATTATGTCCATGGGGCAGTTGGAATGTGGGAATAGGTCGCGAATTGTTCATATAAAATTATATCAAGATAGAGGAAATATAGCCTAGGTAATGATAATATAGCCTAATATATATAGGCTAGGTTAAATAAATAAGATAAATAATTAAAAGTAGGACTATGCAATAAATAAAAATATGAAGTCGCTTATATATTATGTTAACATTTTGTTATGAATCGTGTTAATTTAATGGTATTGCACATCTTTTGTTGCGTGTTTATTGAGAGCGCGGCGCTTACTCATAAAAAATGAACAGTCTAAGACTCACCAAAGAATAGCCTATTTGACGATTTTATTTCGTAATGGTTTATGTTCAATATACAGAGTATCCTATCATTTGTCAATAGGTAACATGACATTGCACATCATCTCACAATTTAAAAACGACTTTTTAAAGTGTTCTTAAATCCACGTCAATTATTTTGTTTCTGTAAAATATTTTCTGAAATGTTATAGTAAATTGAGTTCATTATCAGCACATGTGAATATCTTTTGAGATGCTCTCTAGCTAGCTGTTGCTTCCGGGAAGCGTTTGACAGCTGTGCGCCTAAAGGAGCCAGTGTCGGCGCTCGGAGAGCTGCACTCCCATGCGCTTATTTAATCGAGAGTGTTGGGACACCCGATCTTCTGACAGCGGATCTAAGTGGTTCCTTGTAATCTGCCACGTAAAAATGATTATGCTCTTTTGGCCTGGCCGCCGCGTTTGATTAGCTTCAGGGGGTTGGAGCTGGTGTGGAGCAAATCCGTTTACTTTGAAGTAGTTGATATTTTAATAGACCATTAGTGAGTGCTGACGCTAAAAAGCCCCGTTCCCCCGGGAGCTCGGCCCTTGTCCAGCGGCTGAAGATGTTTACGTCATTCCCGTGATGCTTGTCGTTGACCCATGGTCACTGTTTCGCTTTGCTTTTATCATGTTACAGAGGCCTATTTCAGATAGATAGATAGATAGATAGATAGATAGATAGATAGATAGATAGATAGATAGATAGATAGATAGATAGATAGATAGATAGATAGATAGATGATAGATAGATAGATAGATAGATAGATCAGATAGATAGATAGATAGATAGATAGATAGATAGATAGATGTGTTGGTTTAACTTAAAACAATTAGGTAACCTGGCTGCCTTAAAATTTTACGTTCATTGAAATGGAAAAATTGAGTTAATACAATGGAGATTGTTTTAATCATCAGAAACTCAAAATATTATGTTATCTCAACTATATAAACTACTTAAGTTGATTTGACAAAAGAAAAAATGTTGTGACAAATCATTGAAAATATTTTTTTTACAGTGAGATAGATGATAGATAGATAGATAGATAGATAGATAGATAGATAGATAGATAGATAGATAGATAGATAGATAGATAGATAGATAGATAGATAGATAGATAGATAGATAGATAGATAGATAGATAGATAGATAGATAGATAGATAGAATGGCAGACTGCCATTCAGTCACATAAAAATAACGCTCAAAAACTCTCAATGAATATTGGGCTATATTTTATTTTTCTATGTATTCTTCTTCGTCGTCGTCTTCTTTTTATTATTATTTATTATTATATAGGCCTACAATAAAAACCTATATTTTTGTAAGTTGAAGCACTTTTTTTAATGTGCAATTGTCCATTTTTGTCAAATAAATATTTTGCATGGTCTAAAATCAACTTTAAAAATTTAATCTTTTCCCTCTCTTTTTTTTTTTTGTTTTTTTTTTGTGTGGGTGTGTATAAAATCCTTTCATCGCAATATGAGGGACACGAACGGTTTCCCACCTGGCAGGGCGCTTGGACCTACTTTTTATCTTTGACCCGTGCAAACAATTTAGCAGCCGAGAATCAATAGATTGATGAAAACTGAATTAAAAGCGTGAAATCCTTCGCTCAAAGAGCAAATAAAGGAATGGTTGGTGGATTGTCTGGAGTAATTAGCGGGGATCTGCATATGAGCGGGCGCGCGTGCCACCCTGCCTCCGGCGCTGTTTTTATTGCGCGTGTCTGCCGTTATCAATTCTGCCGAACATTTTAAATGGGAGTCTGGCAGCCCGCAGTATAAAAGCGCTCGGATAATATGCAAAAAGACGACGCTGCTTTTGAATAATAAATGACGCACTTTTATAGCGGCTTTAAAACACCTGTGATGCTACGATATGAAAAGACCATGATAAGTAATAGTGCATTTAAAAAGGATCTAGTATGTTTTTATTACTATATTTTAAAAAGCATAGAGTGAAGAGAGACGGCGGGAAGGAAATGGGCTGAATGAGGAGGGGCTGGGAGCCAGAGAGATATCTGTATTATTGCAATAAAAGCCAAGAAAAAGTGAAAGGCGCCGAAATTCCCTCCCAGCGAAATACCCTGCTTAATGAAAGTTTAGAGTCTCTCTCTATCTCTCTGCCCATGAAATATTCACTCAAATGTTATATAAAGCTCACCGCCTAATGTCCTTTATGGCTTTTCTTTGTTTTTCTGCTTGTTGTTCTTGCTTATTATTCTTGGGCTGTAATAGAACTCCTTTTAATTTAGTTTACATGGTGCGTCATCTGCGCCTTTCTTTCTTTCTTTCTTTCTTTCTTTCTTTCTTTCTTTCTTTCTTTCTTTCTTCTTCTTTCTTTCTTTCTTTCTTTCTTTCTTTCTTTCTTTCTTTCTTTCTTTCTTTCTTTCTTTCTTTCTTTCTTTCTTTCTTTCTTTCTTTCTTTCTTTCTTTCTTTCTTTCTTTCTTTCTTTCTTTCTTTCTTTCTTTCTTTCTTTCTTTCTTTCTTTCTTTCTTTCTTTCTTTCTTTCTTTCTTTCTTTCAGACATGTGCATCACCCTCCTGGAATGACTGTAAAATGTGCTTATAGTTTCTGTGTACAAAAATTAAAACAATTAAAAATGAAAGTAAAATGTATTTAATTTTACAGTCATGTTAATGTATGGCATGTTGTGCAGTTAATGTTTATCAACACATTGGGAAGTTTGTTTAACTTTACTCTCTGCTCATCATATTTCTATAATAATCATAAGCTTGTGGGTTCAGGAGCTATATCAAATTAAAATCTTTTAAGATCTTTGACTGCCACAATTGTGAGAGTGACCAGCAAAAACGCTGTTTATATACCGTAGTTATTCATTGACGTATTATACTGTTTTATTTTATTTGCTGTTCCTTTTTTCTATTCTGAATTTAACAGATTGAAGTAAAGCATGAAGTGAAGCAGATGAGCATGGTGGGTTGTGATGGGATTGGGAATGGCATTATGATTATTTTAAGTAAATTTGAACACCACAATAAATTATAAATTAATCCACAAAATAAAAAAATAAAAATCTTTAGTATTATACAATCCACATGTATAGGTTGTTACAACATCACATTTTATACGTAGTTTAGATACACATATTTTAACTAGATAAATATGGAAAGAGTATGTAAAGAAGATATCAGACACACATAGCACAAAAAAACACTATGTAACATAATTTGACTGTAACACTTTATTGTCTCCCTTAATTGATTTATAACATTGAGTCAAATATCATAAAAATGCAGATACACACATTTACATTTGTCCCCTTGAATATCCAAATTCACAGTTCTCCAAGTTTCACAACACAGTTAAATAAGCATTCAAAATGAGCAGATTCTGCCAAACTGATGCATTGCTTGATCAATATAAGACTAAAGACCATGTATGCACATTCATTCTTATGAATAATTGTATCAGTCTGTATGTTGTAATATAGGCTACAATTTATTTTAACATGCTAGAGTTTTGACTTCATTTACTGCACCTAACATATTTTTTTCTATTGTATTATTCAGCTTGCAATTATTATTCCTTGTCTTCTCAACTTTTCGCTGTATTAGTAATCTGCATTGTATGGTAATATGAACCCGTTTATCTGTAGAAAAGGAGCTGAATTAGGAAAGACCCCCTACCATGCAACACTGTAAACAGAAGCAGATCTCCCTGTGTGCGTTTGGGAGGGGGGGGGGGGCACTGCCACAGGCTTTTGCTTTTAGAGATCTCAGAAACTGCTCCTGATTGAGGAACCTGGAAAGAAAAATGAGCAAGAGAGAGAGAGAGAGGGAGTGTGCAATGCACAGCTGTTTAAGACAATAGAGCAGACTTTAGTGTAACCTGCTCACTGGGAGCATTTCAGCAACAAAGAGCCAAAGAGGAGTTGCCCCAGGGAGGAAATGGATAGCCTCTCTCTCTCCCCTCCTCTAGCAGAGCTCTCTCGCTCACTCGCTTTGGTTCACACAGACACACAAGTGCATCTCTTGTGCCTCATTATTGCTCAGTGTTCAGATGAGCTACGCTCCATTGAGTGAAGAGATGGAGAGAGTTTAACACACCACGCTGTGTAGAAATGAGCCGCAATCTGGATGTGCTCCTCTCTGTGTATGTTGGACTGGACCTTGTTTGATGTGATGCAAAGATTGTGGTCTTGTAAATGCTTCACTATGGCCGTTTAGTGTTTCCACATTCTGTCTGTCTCTGATGAGCTTTACGGGTAATATATAAACAGTATCTGCCCATCTAATCCACAAACTAAATCAAACTAATCCAACTGAAGCTTTTTGTTAGCTTGTTTTAATACTCTATGATAAAAGATTGTATTATTATTAGCATTGATGTAATAGTTATTATTACGTTTGCTAAGAACATGATATCATTATTAGTGCTGTCAAATCAATGAATCGGATTATTCGCATCTAACAGAAGTTTGTTTACATATTGTGTATATTATTATATTTATAAATTTGATATGTCTGTGTGTGTGTGTGTCAGACATGCAAATAATCCATTTTACATCATACATTTTTCTATGCTAATTCTTTAAAGGAGTATTTTACTTTTTTTACAAAAAACTTTTGCTGATAATTATCACTCACCCTCATGTCATCCAAGATGTCCATGTCTTTCTTTCTTCAGCCTGAAAGAAATTAAGGTTTTTGATGAAAACATTCCAGGATTTTTCTCCATATAATGGACTTCAATGGGAACCAAACGGTTTAAGGACCAAAAGACAGTTTCAGCGCAATCTGTAAACTGTTCAAAGGGCTTTAAATGATTTCAGACGATAAATAAGGGTCTTATCAAGCAGAAACAAATGTTCATTTTAAAAATAAATAACAAAGTTTAAGTTTTAGAATCTTAAAGGGTCGCCTTGCTCTGTTCTGTGATGACGCTCGTGACTCTTTGTTCAAACTCGTTTATCAAAATGAACGAATCATTTTTCGTGTCACTTGGTTCATTCAAGGACGATTGAAGGAGTTGACTCATGAAAAGATTTGTTCAGTTTGCATTGAAACTGTCTTTTGGACCTTGAACCGTTTGGTTCCCATTGAAGTGCATTTGTATGGAAAAAATCCTGGAATGTTTTCATCAAAAACCTTAATTTCTTTTCGACTGAAGAAAGAATGACATGGATATGTTGGATGACATGGAGGTGAGTAAATTATCAGCAAAAGTTTTTTTTAAAAGTGAACTAATCCTTTAATGTCATTTCAATATTTACCTTTCTTTTATTAAAAAAAATAAAAAAATATATATATATATTATATATTTAAAAATATAAAAAATATTTATCATATATTTATGATATATTTACATTATTTCCTCAGCATTAATATATTTTATAATATGAATTTTTTTTACATCATTTTAATGTTTCAATTGCCATTATATATATATATATATATATATATATATACATTCAATACATATACTCTCTGCCTGTCGATGAAGTAAACATCAATGACGGTCATATGAGGATCACAGAATGTCCTCTAAAACATTGCCTAATCAGATCCCCATTGATCTAACAGGTTTGAAGGTAAAGTCGTCATCAGAAAGGGCTGAAGTGATCGCTGAACATGGAAAGCAGATTAACATTGTGTGTGCCGGAGGGGACGCTGGATATGAGGCATGTGGAGATCAGAACCGCTTCTCTGATGGTTGAGTGCGAGGCTCTGGTTTGCTTTAATGGAAAATGAGACAGGGCAGACGAGGGGGTGGGGGGCAGCTGCAGGAACCATTGCAAGAGTTTGACTTCTTTGGCCTGGAGAACAACTTTTGTTGGGACACCTAATGCTAAACCTTACAATTGCCTATAGCTCTGAATTTCCCTTCAGTGTCTTTATTTTGCTTCTTCCTACATGTGCATTGTGTTTTCCATGTGTGTGTACATGCTCGTGCATGTGTTTTGCGCGTGTGTGGTGTCGGTGTCAGCCTCGCCATGAAGTCGTGTCAGAGACACTCAATAAAAGGCGATTATGCAGTGTGTCGCTGTGCCTCTCTTTGTCTTCCTAACGACTGGCTTTTGACCTTCTCACCCTGCCTGCTGCCTGCCGGCGGGACGGGAGCGAGGCGAGGACCAGCTGCCACCAGTCTTACTGCCCCGCTCGTTGGCAGAGACCCTGCTCCTCCCAGCACGCTGGGCCCTCAGGGTGGAGCAAGCTGTTGAGCCACCAGTCTCCCTGCTGTCCCACCTGCCCTACACACATTTATACATACACACACACCGTCTCTCAGCACTGCCCGAGGCTTTCGCTGTCTCCTCCTCCGTCTCATCCATCTCCGCTCACTTCCAGTCCGCTCATTTCATGTTTTGTCGCTTTTTTGGGGGGTTTAGTTTTAGTGCTATTTTCTTTTAGCAGCAATAGTCGTTTTTCCCTCCAAGCTGTTTTCGTCTGTTTACAAAGTTAACTGTCAGTTTTAAGTTACATTAGGTGGTGACATACTTGTAGCGCGCTTTATAGACTCTTCTACTGGTTTGAGGGTGTTTATAGGATTTTCTATTAATGTTGTTTGCTGTCTGAGTATGTGTGTGCTGACATCCAACTTGAGGCTACTGGGGGATTTAAGAGATAACAGTGCTAGATAGTTGTGGACATTGAAAAACAATGGAAACATTTTACAGTGAGATTCAATTAGGTAGCATTAGCATTAGCATTAAGCGTCATGGACTGAACCATGAAAAACATGTTTTATAGCATTTATTAATCTGGATACTTCTAATCTGGGTTTTTTTATTGTATAATCATGTTTGTTCATACTTCATGAATTTTAATTTAGCCTATACAATTTAAAATGCTAAAATGCATTAGAAAATTGTCAATTTTGCATGGCCTGGTAAACCCTATGTCCCCACAAAGATGGCAATATCTGAATCCTTGACCATGTGGGGATATTTTTTTGGTCCCCATGAGGAAAGCAGCTTATAAATCATAAGTAATGTCTTTTGAGAAAATCTCAAAATGCAGAACATTTTCTGTGATGAGTAGATTTAGGGTTAGGGGATACAATACAATTTGTACAGTATAACAATTATTATGTCTATGGAAAATCCCCATAAAGATGAAAACACAATGTGTGTGTGTGTCTGTGTGTTCCGTCATACAGTTTTGTAAGGGCATGCTGGTGAGTAAATGCATTTTCATTATTGGGTGAACTTGCCGTACTTTTAAAGCATTTATCAGTGTGCACACACACACACACACACACACACACACACACACACACACACACACACACACACATGCACAAATCATTTGAGGAATTGATATTACGCCTACTGATACAAAGTCAGTGGGGGCCAAAATAACATTGAACCCCTCTGACTTTAATATAAACAAAAAACAGTTATATTATTAAAGTTGTTTATTAATTATTATTATTATTATTATTATCTATAAGTAGGGGTGAACTGAAGTATAATGCAGTAATTAATTAAGTGATTTTCCCCATTAACAGCTTCTACATATTTTAACCAAATTGAAAATGTATGCTATATAGTAAGTTTAAGCAATGTCCACAAACGCTCATGCAAACCAGCAGCACTACTCGTGAGCCAAACCAATGGACACACACACGCACACACACTCAGAGAGGGTTCTTTCTGCTCTTTTCTTTCTGACATCTCCATGATGGATGGCTTTCAAACACACACTTTATGAGCTGAGCATTCATCTGGATTCACAGCATCCACAACCAGATTTATCTGGGACGTGTATGAATGTGTGAGTTTTGTGTGTGTGTGCGCACGCGCATGTGTGAACCGAATGTGAGAAAGAAAAAAAAACTGGGTAGCGACAGAGAAACAGAGTGAGGTGTGGGGGGAAATTGCAGAGTGCTTTTCATCCATTCTGTGGTCTTTTTTGTCTGAAATCATAGATATAACTTTCATTAAAAAAAAAAATAATAATAATAATTCGATCCCCCCACAGGTGTCAATCAAATTTATGGGCGGGGCTCCATGCGGCCAGCAGAGTTTGTAATGAAGGTGCTCTGCAAGTTCGTTGACTTAAGTTTGGAAGAGGACTGTCAGGACAGAGGTTTGGAATTCAGTTATTATCTCTCTTTATCCCTCTCCTCCTGTCTCTCCCTCCTCTCTCTCTCCACCCCGCTTTTCAGAGCGATTAACGCCCGGAGGATAAGACAATAAATCCTGGCCGCGCTGAATGAACGCCATTCATCATATTCATTTTCCTGTCGATACAATTATGAAAAGCCTCTGGCCTTTCTCTCTTTCTCTGGAACTCAATTCTGCTCAGGGAAAACGCAATTAGTGTGAGAGTAGGAGAAGGCTATCTTCAACTCCCTCTCCTCGATTCATCCCTTTCTCCATCCCTCTGTTGCTTCAACTTTTCCCGTTTCTAAACGAGGAAGAGGCTCTGAGTTGAGAAGTTGCCCTCTCAGTCCATCTGCTCCATGCGGTCTGCAGTTGGAACACAGACTGACACCTGCTGGTCAGCGTCTCTGTCGACTCTGAGGCAAAAACGCTATATTGATTTATTATTACACGTGTTTATAAAGCATTACCCGGGCCGACTGCACTTGCCTTGTGTGTGTGTGTGTTTAAAAAAAGAGTGTAGGAGTCTTGTAGATGATACATATGCTTTGATAATACACACTGTATCATACTGTACCTCGCTTGAAGTATAAGCCTGCTCGAGAGGAAAATAAATTTCCATTGCCGCGTGAACGTGTGCTATTCCAGCTCAATAATTTGTTTCAATGTAATGTTTCTATTTGAGTTAGAGACGATGACAGTGTGAACCATAAGGTGGAATATGTGAATACATCACGGTATTTTATGAACATGCTAAAATATCATTTACACTCTCTGAGCAGCACTGAGGAATAGATTAGCTGAAATAGAGAGGGAGATTCACGAATCCCATAATGCTTTTAAGAACATGCTTTTCGCTATTATTGTTGTACGGAGGACATGGATGTGGGCAGGGGGAGGAAGGGGTGTACAGGTGAATGAGAACAGGAGGGAGAGATAGAGCTTCTTTATGAACGCACTAGAGAGAAGAGGAGAGCAATAAGGTGAGTAACCAGCCCTGCGGCCCTATGCTGCCAGACTATTTAAAAGTTATTAACACACATCTTTAAAATGTAGAGCCAAAAGAGAGAGCCAGGAAGATGGACAGAAAAACAACACTGTTGGAGGATCCGCATGGATGGATGATTGAATGGACAAGAGCAGTGCGTTAGATGAGAGAGAGACAGGCCAGGTGTGGGGCCAGTCGTCCTCTGTGGGTCTCTCCCCCCGTCAACCCTCACCCCCCTCCTGGTGCTAATTGATTCTGGCTGCTCTGAGCTGATTCAGTGTGAGGACTCATGGGGTCTGAAGTCTTAAGCCAGCTGTCCCAGAGCAGTGTGTATCCCACCACCCACCTGCGGCACTGACGCCCCCTATTGGAGCGGCAGTGTACTATCAGAGTAATAAAGGGAAGGGGGAGGTGGTCAGGGAGTGGACAAGCGATACAACACTCTTAATGTAATTTTGATTGCCTTCAGATGCTGGATGCAGAGTAATTAGTTAATAGGTAATTAGTAATTATTGTGTACTTGGCAGATTAAGTGCTTGAAGCTGCGATGTGCTGATGCGATGAGTCTCGGCGGTGAAGCACCATATCTACACATCTTGAAGTCAAAAAATGAACAGACCGTAGCCGCACCGCTCCCACAAATTATTCACTGATTTTCAAAGGGGAATGACGTTTAACGGGAAAATAAGTGTCTTTTGGATTAATAGTGTTTAAACAAAACTCTTGTAAAATGTAAAGTGCTAAATAATTGCTATACGAATGTTTTGTCAATACAGTTCCCGTCTAATGGAAACACTCAAGCAGCCTACTGTTGCTCCCGAATGCGACAGCAGGGATGATTACAACACCCGGTTAGCATTTAGCACTTACGGTTTAAGCCAAATGCTGATCCTGTCCTGACCGTCAAATCGAATACTTCCCTAGCATGCGAAAACAGTACGGCAACAGAGTAGGATGTCCGAAAACACTATTATTCGAAAAACAGTACCGGAAGTTACTCGGATTACCTACTTGTGGCAAGATTCTGAATTGTATGCATGATGGACACTTTACCATGAGGTTACGGGAAAAGGATTTGTGAAAGAGGTGAAAGCGACGTCATTCTCGAGCCCTAAAATCGCAGCCTCCAGCATCAGCCCGCCTCTTGAGATCAGAGGAGTGAGGTTTACACACACACAGCTCTTACTGGCCTATACGACAGCATAGGTGTCAACCCTCCCGTTTTATTCCGGGTTTCTTAGCTCTTTTCTCGCTGTCTTCCCGTTTTAGTATATTCCCGTAAAATATCCCATATTTTTACGCTCTGACTGTGTGAGACACAAGCTCAGACAGATTCGGCTTGAAGTCGTTCATGCTTGGCACACGCTGTCACAAAAAAAGCTGTACACAGCCATGCGAAATGAGGTCTTGCCAGTCTTGCACACCCAACGCGTCATTTTTGCCGCACTCGTTCGGACGCGTTGAGTATAAAGGCTTTACTCCATGTTAGCGCATGCTCTTGATGGGTAAAGGTGCACAGACCTCTCCCAATTATCTCCTGCACTCCAAAGTACCACTAACTCCCCCTATGTTTTCCCAAAGCCCATCGGTTTCCCTCATAAGCTGATATTAAGAGTGTTTAAACATTCTCTATTATATATATTTTTTTAAATGACACACTGTCTCTTTCTCTCTCACAGGCTAGTTATAAACTCTTTAAACTTTTAATGGTTAGTGTTTATTTTTAAAGTTTGAGGAGAATAGTGTAAAAGAAAAAAAATCCCTTGTTTTGTGGATGGATTTCGGAAATCTCACTTATTTTCAATGTTGTTGACAGCTATGTACGATAGTACACAAGCACAAGAGATTTTTATTTTTTTCTGTCAATTCTGTAAATTTATTTTTCAAAATGCTGCAAAATTCTAGTAAAAATTAAATATACAGGTACATTGTACATAAATGTACATTAAATGTATGTAAAAACACTAACTTGACAAAATGTATACTTGGTTTTAATAAATAGAACATTACATAAAATACAAAATGAATTCTATTTGGTCTCTCTTTTTTACGTAATGTTTATTGCAGGAAAATTCAGGTGTAATTAAATACACTTAATAAAATGTATTAAGTGACATAAATTGAAATTTTATATTATATATATCAATTTATAAATGTGAGGACTTCACCTGCTCATTTTAAAACACCTCCGCACACCACTGGTGTGTATGCACAGTATACATATTTTTAAATGCATACTTTATGACTTTTTATTGACAATTTAAGCACCCTAAATACACCTCAATTTGTATCTAATTTTAGGATTTATTAATGCTAAAACAGTTCACATTAACAAAGCTCCACACTTGCAAGGTAAATAAAGGTATGCTTACATATTTTAAGAATGTATTTAAAAAGAAGAAAAAAGAAAACAATAAATCCCTTCCTCACCAGAGCTGTAGCTATGAGTTCAGTCCCTCTGTGTGTATAATATCCTTCAGGGCCCCTTACATTAAAAAAAAAAATATATATATATATATATATATATATACACACACATATACACACACACACACACACACACACACACACACACATAATTAAGAAATTCCTGTGACCCTCTGGACATGTGGGCCCCTAAAAAAATTCCAAACGTTTCACCATTCAGTGGATAATAAAGCATTAATTATAATTTCTACCCAGAACCCAATATTTCTGAATCTCCTTTCTCCTAATATATGAGGTGTATGCTGGTTGATCTTGCATAAACCCATCATTTGCAAAGAACAAAAAAGAGGGAAAAGAAAAGGAATTTAAGCTGTAAATAAAAAGCTAAATAAATGTAAATATTGTATGATATCTGAAGAAAGTGAAAATATGTGTTTCAATTCATTTTTTCGCTTCTCAGGTAACTGGCACCCAAACATAAATCCTCATCTTCAATCGTTTGAAATGTGGGTGTATACAGATTGACTATTTGTTAATGTTTGCCCGCCATGATTAAGAGACAAAGTTGCGTATCGTCGTACATGTCTTTGTGTGCGCAGAAGTATGTGTGCGAGCGCGTCTGTTTGTGTGCGTTTGGTAATTGGCTGTATATTAAAGATAGTTGTGATCCTGCCTCTCTAACACAGCAATAAAGCTCACTTAGAGTGTTTTATTAAAAACAGCCAGCGAGAGGGGGAGGCGGAGGGTACGGGGTGGCAGAGACGTAACAACACAAAAATATTGGACTTTTTCCTGTATCATTTTTTGTCTTTAAAAAGTCCAAATGACCACTCAAATTGGGTAGTGCATCATTTTCTGTCACACAGCTGAAAGCGTGGCAGACAGTTCTAATTCATCATTTTGGTGATTTAATAGCTGAGAAATATATTAAAATAATAAAATGTGGGCTGAAATGCCCTGGATTTGCAGTGATAAATAGCCCTCTCTGGCCTGATCGGATTAGTTGCACTAACAGATATATTGCGGTCAGGATTCACGCAGGCACGCACGATTGTTTTCCAATAAAAAGTTGCATATTAAATTCCAACACAGAAAAGGAGGGGAGAGGCCCTTCTATCTACAAACCCTCCAGAAAAAGAGATGGAGGGGAAAACGAGAGAGATGAATGTAGAGAGGGAATAAGGGATTTTAAGTGTTACACCGATACCATCCGGAGATATGTTGCCAGAGCCGAACCACCACAGCCGATAAGTAAGCTACTTAAACTTATTTATCTGGACATTTATAGCAAATTCTCACACATACATAATTCCTCATGCTCAGAGAGTCATATTAGCATGCTCACAAGCTCATAAACTTTCATTTAAACTCTCTCTCTCTCTCTCTCTCTCTCTCTCTCTCTCTCTCTCTCTCTCTCTCTCTCTCTTGCTTCCTCCCTCCCTCCCTCCTTCTGGATCCCTGAGGAGAACATTTGGAGTCTCATTGTCCTTCGACTCATCAGGAAGTGCTTTGTTGTAATTAATTAGCTCATTTGTTTATGCAAATGTCTGCAATTAAGTCATATTGTTTGTTAAAGAGATAATTTTCTAAATCAAAAAAAGAAAAAAAGATGTCCTGTATCTGAGAGCAAATGATGTTCGTTTAATTAAGCACATTAGTCCAAATTTGTAATTAACAGCGCATAATTAGGTGGGAAGATATCCTGTTTATTCATGACGTCATCAGGGGTTTAAACGCACAGGCCGAGAGTCTGACAGACAGATTCGCAGATGGATGAACAAAACAGACAGCAAGAATATAAATGGCTGAAATCCAAGGAACAGTGTGTGGGAGAAAAATATGTGGATTCATAAAGTCAACAGAGTACTAATTTCTCACTCTTTTGGAAACGGAGAAAAAAAATCTGTTTTTACATTGTGTGTTTTCCATTGTAATCCGTGTCTGCATTTGCTGTCATCCGCACTCAAGGATGTGTGTATTTATTTATAAGAGGTGTTTGTGTGTGTGTGAAACGCTATGGAGGGAAGGTGTTCGGGGTCAAAGCGGTTGAACATGAAAGGGTTAAATCTCTTTCATTATTACTCCCCAAATCGACCTGGGGGATGCAAGGAGAACTGATTAGAAAGGGGAGAGGACGAGGAATGAGAAAGCTAAAGAGAGATGAAGACGGGGGCAGAGAAAGAGAGAGATCTCAAAACAGTCCGATATAAATCATAACAATCATAACCTCAGGGCACGTCATGATAAAGAAGAGAAGGAAAGAGACAGAGGGAGAAAGAGAGAAAGAAAATTGAGGTACACTATACAAATACAACCATAATGCACTGCAGCTATAGGAATCGTTGGGATGTTTAATTGTTGAAATATGAGGTTATAGTTAAGGTTGCTTACATTACATATGAAATGTGATGCCGTAATGAAGTCATTTGTTTGTTTTTTCAGTCCAGTTTAAAAAAAAGGATGCAAAAAGGACCATAAAAACATCATTAAAGTAGCCCATGTGACACACATGCTATAAATCTTTTAAAATCACTCGACACCTTGTGTAAAAAAAAAAAAAAAGATAAAACTTAAGTCATTATATTCGCTGTAAGTCAATCCATTCACTGTGTTTTACAGTGAAGGATTCACTTACCTGAGGTAGCCGGGTTTTACCTCAGGTAAGTGAATCATTCACTGTAAAAAAAAGAGAAACAAGAAGAATAAAAATGGTTTTAAAAAAGTTCTTTACAAATATACCATAAAGTTAAAGGACATCATCCTGAAAGATGCTTAAAGGTTTTTTTGTGTGCTGTGTGTGTGTTTTAATATAGGTTGTTTTCTTTTTTTTATTCCCGCCATTTTGTTTTTTTCCCGCCCTTTTGTTTTGTTTCTGAAACCGTCAAAAACCCCTGTTAAAGCCACTTTTATCGATCTTCTCAAGCTCAGTCATCAACAAACAACTACACAGACTGTCAACCCGCTCTCAACAGGTAAGTGATGTCTTTTTAAAAATGTATACATTTTAACTTTAAAATTGTATCATACTGTTATTTTTTCAACAGAAAATGTGTGGCCAGTTCTGTTCAGTTGTGGATACTTCTCTTCTCCATAAGCATGTAAGTGACAGATTTATATTGTTTGAGTTTTCAATATACTGTATAGTTTATGTATAAACACATACCCCCAGTCATGAACGACTTTTTAATGTAGTACCCAATCTGGTACTGTTTAGAACCATTCTTCATAAAAATTGTTCCTTTGAGCCAGACCTTTTCATTGAATCAATTCAGATTCCTTTCGCAAAACGACGGAACGGTCTGTTAATGAATCAAATTTATTCGGTTCTTAAGTTCAACTCACTGACTCACTGATTCAATGCAGCAGTTAACAGCTCACTGGAGGGGAACATTATCAGCAAATAGTGAATTTCAGTTTGTTCCTCACACAAATCACTCATATGGCTACATTTTTAATCATTTTGTATAGGCTATACTCTACATTACATGTCTATGTGATCTACGCACATATTTTTTCAGTATGAACAACACTGTGCACAAAGTAGGCCTTATGTGTGTGTGTGTTTTGCCTTGTTTTTATGCGTCAGGGGGATTGATCTAAGAAAGGGCTGAAGTAAGTAGTCTATCTCTTTTGGGATGGAAAGTGCCTCTGAAGAGATTTTCGTCAGACCAGCCCGTGTCCCAAACAAGCCACAAATGAACAAATAACACACAGAGAATGTTGCATTGTGCTCTTGAAGAAAATTACGTACCACAATCGTGAGAAACGGTTTACTGACAAATGTATCGGAACATACAGTGGAAAAGCAGAAGATATTGAAAAGCAGATAGAAAAACCGTAGAATGACCAGGGAGTAAAACTGGGAAAGAATAAAACAGGGGAGCGTGAGCCGAAACCGATCATTTATACTTGTGCGACTATAGAGTCTCTCTACTGTCCAGAGAGTTTTACACTGGGTCTCCGTTACCGGTGACCAGGGGGAGGGCGGAAGACAATGTCATCACTCTGTAATTGGTTTTTAAGTTCTTAATTTCTTTGTGTTTAACACAAATAGGATGGTTCTATTAATGTTAAGTAGGCTTGTGTAATAAGTTTCTACTGACCTGCAGGAATTCTGAATCATTAATTCAAGCAAAAGCCTAATGACCTTCTAATCTGTAGCACTTATGAAGAACATTAGTCTCTTTCTTTCTCTCTCTCTCTCTCTCTCTTTCACTCACTCTCTCATCCCACCTCCTCTCTCTCTCTCTCTCTAGCTAAAGAAAGGCTACTAAAATAGCCATTTGGCAGCCAAGCGTCTAATTGCTATTCCCATCATTGCTGGTCGATTGTGGTAGGAGATAGAGAGATAGAGGAAGGGGAGAGAGAGTGAGGAAAAGAAAAGATGAGCGTGAGAATAAGATCTCATAATGAGAGAACGAGCCATTAGAGTAGCATACATTAGTGAATACAGCCCAGGCCAAGGAATCCCCTCAATCAGATCAGAGCTCTCGATCTCCTTGCCTGTCCTTTTCACCATTCTGTCCCCTGCATGTGTGCGCTTTCAGCCATCTCCTGTCTCATATCTGGAAAGAAGAATAATGGCCTCCTCCTGTGGTAAGAGAGAAGTGTGGTGAGCACGCACCATTTTGGTCAGGTTTGCGAGTCATCTCAATTGAAATCATATTTGCTTCGATGAAAACTTGTGGATTTTGATGTATGGCGTGTAGAAAGCATTGTGCAGATGTAAAATAGTATGTAATCTGATTTTGGATTGCAGTAAATTATTCTGAGCAGTACTTTGAATACATCCATAGCGCCACCTGCTGGTGATTGGCTGCAGAATATAAATGCTCGTTAAAATCAAACCTGCTGTTTTGGATTCGGTAAGAGCGTTAATTTTGACCATTTGTTATGCATCAGTATGCATGTAATTAGCCAATGTTTTACACAATGCTAGAAAATGTGAAATGGTTAAACAATAAAATTTGGCGTCATGGAGCTAGCAAACCGCTATGTACATGATTTTGGACACTATTGGAACTTTGTCATATCCTGAACAGGCTGAGTAACGTTATACAGCATGGTCTTTATCATTCGATCACAGAATAGCCTATTGACCAGCAGATGTTTGTCACAGGTTAAGTGACTCTTTTCTCTTTTTGCTGAATGGCCTTAAATGTCTTTGTGTGCAAACAGGGGGATTACAACAAATGTGAAGGATTCCAGGAAGGGATCTGGCACCTAAATCACGAGCACGCAGTTTCGTCTTGGCAGGGAATTGCAAGAGCTCAAGGAAAAGAAATGGGGGGAGAAGAAATGAAAGAAAGACAGACAGACAGACAGACAGACAGACAGACAGACAGACAGACAGACAGACAGACAGAAAGACAGACAGACAGACAGACAGACAGACAGACAGAAAAAAGAAAAGAAAAAGAAAGAAAAAGAAAGAAAGAAAGAAAGAAAGAAAGAAAGAAAGAAAGAAAGAAAGAAAGAAAGAAAGAAAGAAGAAAGAAAGAAAGAGAAAGAAAGAAAAAGAAAGAAAGAAAGAAAGAAAGAAAGAAAGAAAGAAAGAAAGAAAGAAAGAAAGAAAGAAAGAAAGAAAGAAAGAAAGAAAGACGAATCCAACTAACGGACACTGGCATGCAAAGCATGTACACTGTAAAATAAATATGTTCAATGAATTAGTAAATCAGCATATTTTTCTTTTGTCAAATCAACTTAAAAATAATTTATGTGGTTCAGATAACATACCATTTTAAGTTTCTGATGATTAAATACACTCTTAAAAAAAATGGTGCTAAATAGCACTAAAGTGGCTTCATTGGCTCTGTAACCAGAGTGGGAACCATTTGGCACTTACCTTTTCATATGGTGCTATGTAGAACCATAAGAGGTTCCATAGAGCATGGACCATCCAGAGAACCACTGAAGAACCGCTGAAGAACCAAACTGGGCTTAGTGGTGCTATATAGCACCATGACCACCGCAAAGAACCCCTGAAGAACCTTTTTTTTTTAGAGTGTACAATCCTTCATTGTATTAACTCAATTTTACCATTTCAATGAACTTAATTTTAATGCAACCAGGTTACTTAATTTTTTAAGTTAAACCAACAACATTTGTTCACAGTGTAGCTCTGGAATTGTACTAAAACCTAGTTTTGCTTGCTCTTAGTTTTGGAATAGAAATATTATTGCTGTTTTTCAGAGCATTAATGTTCTCTTTCAGCCTCTTACTATCCTTTACAGCTTTCTTGTTGCCATCTCTAACAGCCTTTTTTGTCTCTCTTTTCCAAATGCTGTCTCCATATTGTATAGACAACTCCCAGAGTTACAATGAGCATGAGGAGAACCACTGTAGCCACATCCAGGCAGTAGTAGGAGTACATAGACATGTTGTTGGCCTCAGCATGCAGATGGCGTGCACCTTTATTGCGCAGGACAAACTCTGATCCAGTACACGAGCTTTATCGAGAGGATGCAGAGGTCTGTCTCGGTGTAAAGCGGAGAGCTTCTGCATGTTCTGACGATACGTTGGGATTCTCTACAGATATCGCTCAAAGCCTCAAGGAATTCTTCTGATGTACAAGTAGCTGCATCCAGCATCCGTGCCACACCTCTTGCCTGAAGACGTACAATGTTATCTGGCTGGTCAAATAGCAACGGGAGTCCCAGAACTGGCACTCCATGATATATGGCTTCATATAGACCATTGGTGCCACCATGAGCCACGAAAGCACGGGTTTTCGGATGACCCAGCAAGTCGTTCTGAGGTATCCATTCAAGTAGTAGGGTGTTATTGCCAAGTGATGAAGGTCTCTCGCCAATAAACCTCCAGACCACCTTCTGTGGCATGTGGGCGAAAGCTGAGGCAATGGCTTCCATGACCTTTCTGGGCAATCCTGCGATCAGCGTTCCTAGAGACATCACGACCACCCCATGGTCTCCTGAGCTCTGCATGAACTCCTCCAGCTCGGCAGGAAGAGGCTTGGCTGGACGACATTGGAAGCCACCAATGTAAGCGAGGTTCGGCATGGAGGGTCGTGGGAACTCAAACACAAAGTCAACACGTACTAGCCACATCTCCGCTGAAAGTTGCATGGCGAGGAGGTCGGCGTCCGGAGGGAAGTAGTTGAGCAACAAGCTGGTATACATGGGAATCACCAACCAGCGCTCTTGCATGAGGTTCAACCCATAATGTAGAAGGTTACGGGATCTTTCTAACAGGCCCATTCGGTCTGTTAGACCTGAGCCGGGCACAGGCACGTAGGAGATTGGAGAAGGAGCAATGGAGAAGTGACCCTCTCCGAAACTCATCCAGCGGACGTTATAGACCATTGGAAGGTGGAGGTAATGTGCCAGGATGATCCCACCTGGCATGGCTGGGTCAGTGAGCATCAAGTCATGAGTTCGCCGATCTTTATTTGTCTCATCAGAGCTTTGTTCTCCAGCATGGTGGTCAGCATGTCACAGGTTGCGGTGTGAGCCACATTCATGATTCCAATAAATTCCGACAGCTGGACTAGTGCTCCTATCATCGGGCCTTTCATGCGGGCCTCAAGAATCCTTTGTACTGCGGCTCAAACAGGTCTCAGGCCTATATGTTTCTCTTTAAGATTCACTGTAATGGAGGTGTAGGAAGTTGAATTCTCTTGGATGAACCAGCTGTCCTCCATCCGAATCCACACTCAGCTCATGTCCTCGAGACTGCAGCTTCTTCACCAGCACCTGGGGGGCAGTAAAGGAGCACACCTAGGTTTTAATTAGAAAAGTTTAAAAGTTTAATACACATTTTGTTCTGTGATTAATTGCGACATTTTTAATATATTTTATAACGCAATAATTTCAGTTACTCTCCAAATTAATGTAAAAAGATTAGATGGGTTTACTTCTCCCAAAACTGCCAATGTAATTGTGAACTTCACTAAATGTCACATTTACCTGTGCCCCTTTCTACCTGTTTAACAGGTAGAAAAAATACAGATTTAATTGAACAGTTAATCAAATAGATAATCAAGATAATCAAACAGTTATCAAACAAAGTTATCAAACAGTCTGAACTGCATAAATTATAAATTAAATATAGGTTAATCCTTATTAAAGCTTCAAATGTTATTTAATCAAGAGCAGAGAGTAATATTCTGTTTGATTAAAGTCCCCCAGGCAACTATTTTATCCCTTGAAACATATTTGATCACCAAAATTACATATTTAAAGGACAAGTTTGGCATTTTACACTTAAAGCCCTGTAAAGCAGAAACTTGAAAAGTCTCGGGGCCAGCTGCATGTATCCAAATTTCCGAAAATGCACAGAAACAGAAACTTTCTAATCGTTAGATTAAGACTGAAATTTGGATACATGCTGCTGGCCCGAGACTTTTCGTTTTCTGCGGTAGGGCTTTACAGGGCTTTAAGTGTAAAATACCAAACTTTTCCTTTAAGCATTTTTTTCCTGTGAATTTGTGTATGTAACTGCACCCTTGCTTAATTTAGTATACACGGATCCATTACTATGCAATAAGCCCCGTTCTACTCACTCACACCAGCTCAGAGATTTCACTCCGGTCATACAGCGTCGTCTACAAGTCGATGTATCAGCAATGGTAATGCGTTTTTTGTATCGCTCTCAACAACATTCGACACATAATGGTAATTAATATAATTACGTATTGCTTACCATGTTATCAAACAGCGAATAATGTGTTGCTTATGTTACACAAAACCATGCTCCCATTCACCATCTCTGAGTTGGACAGCTGTCTTCTAAAAATCCTAGAAAAGCTGTGAACAACCCACGTCAGTAGAGAAAGGCATATAGTTGATCATAACATTTACATTTATTCATTTAGTTGACGCTTTTATCCAAAGCGACTGTAAACGGAGGCCAGCTAGTAGTTGCTGTGCGAGTAAACCTCACTTCCCGATCTCAATGAGGCGCTCTAGCAACAGACGCTAGGGGCTGCCAGTCTTTAGCCTCCTTGTTAGAGCGCCAGACTCTCATGCCGGAGACCCGGGTTCGAGGCCCGCTCGGAGCAGGGTCGAGTTGGACCCCGGGTGTAAGGGGTTACATTGGTGCCGTGACCCGGTTGACGCTTTTATCCAAAGCGACTGTAACGGAGGCCAGCTAGTAGTTGCTGTGCGAGTAAACCTCACTCCCCGATCTCAATAGGCGCTCTAGCAACAGACGCTAGGGGCTGCAGTCTTTAGCCTCTTTGTTAGAGCGCCAGACTCTCATGCCGGAGACCCGGGTTCGAGGCCCGCTCGGAGCGGGTCGAGTTGGACCCGGGTGTAAGGGGTTACATTGGTGCCGTGACCCGGTTGACGCGTTAGTCTCAGAAGGCGACTGTAACGGAGGCCAGCTAGTAGTTGCTGTGCGAGTAAACCTCACTCCCCCGATCTCAATAGGCGCTCTAGCAACAGACGCTAGGGGCTGCAGTCTTTAGCCTCCTTGTTAGAGCGCCAGACTCTCATGCCGGAGACCCGGGTTCGAGGCCCGCTCGGAGCGGGTCGAGTTGGACCCGGGTGTAAGGGGTTACATTGGTGCCGTGACCCGGATGAGAGTGAGGTTTAGGGGGTGAGTGTAACGGAGGCCAGCTAGTAGTTGCTGTGCGAGTAAACCTCACTCCCCGATCTCAATAGGCGCTCTAGCGACAGACGCTAGGGGCTGCAGTCTTTAGCCTCCTTGTTAGAGCGCCAGACACTCATGCCGGAGACCCGGGTTCGAGGCCCGCTCGGAGCGGGGTCGAGTTGGAGCGGGTCGCAGTCCTCTGGAGAAACTAGGGGTTAAGTGTCTAGGGGCAACTAGGGGTTAAGTACTGAGGGCACATCTGGTGTCACACAGTGGATTCGAACCCGAGTCTCGTAACACCAAAGACATGTGTCTTATCCACTGCACCATCACCACCCCTAACATCTTAATATACATCATTATCAAATACATAATTCACTCACTATATTGCAAAATATTACCCACATTTTTTATATCACCAGAAAAATATAACCAGGCTCTATTGAGACTCCCCTGCTTTGTAGTTATAAAGACCGCTGCAAGGTATTTTGTGATGTCAGAATCCTGTGATTTCAAACCACATTTAGACTGACTTTTTTTTTCACTGCAGTTTTAAGGAGGAAATACTCAGCGTGGTGTTGATTTATGACTTTTCACTTTCAACACAGAGGGGTCTTTAACATAAATGACAGACAGAATTAGTGATTGTTGTCACTTTAAGATCTGCTGCTGCTGCTCATGATGATGATCTCACACCTCTCACTCTTCTCCTTGATTTAAGACTTTAACTAATTTTAAGACTGCGCTTATGATGATACTGGACAAAATTTACATTGTGGCATGATTCTGTGTTATTGTTCGTTCAAGCATGAAAAATAACCCTATTCTGGCGCCATGTCTATGCTTGTGTGTGTGCGACACAGGAGTTTAACCAGCCGTTTGCTTTTTATCTTGTCGCGCTTAAATAATTGTAAGGCATTTGCATCAGAATTAGAGTGTGATCATATGACGTAACGCTAACCCAAAAGGATGACAGATTACATTGGTTATACATTTCAATTTTTGTCTTTTTAAAAATAAATTAAATGGTTTATCTTTAGAGGAATAAGGAAATATTTATTAAAAAAATAAGGTAATTGTGACATTACATCTCTAAATTGTGACAAAATTTTGCAATTGATTTTTCATAATTGTGATTTTATACATCATAATACAACTACACTTCTTTAATACACTTCTTGGTTTATTTTATATGACCTGGTTTGTTTAAAACAGAAACTTACAAAAAAAAACAGACTTTGCTGGAATTCTACACTCATTTAAATCTACATGTTCTGTGTATTCAAATCAGTACCTCCATGTTCACCCAGTGACTGCCATCAACGGGAAGACCAGGATCTTGTCACCATTATAACCACAGGGTAAAGAGAGAAGGATGGATGTCCAAAGAAAAATGAGGTATACGTATCCACACATTCTTCTCATTTTCTTCTCTCAAAATAACAAGAACAATCAGCATGAACATTACTTTAAATTTCTGTATAATTCAAGAAATGTGTACACAACATTGTAAAAATATTTATATACTGTTTTGTTTAGGTTACATACCTCAGTTGAGCCTTTTACAGTTTCAGTCGCACAGTAATGTTGCCTCATAAGAGAAAAAGCCTTCACAAAGTCTCTGACAGAGAGATTATCTTCCCTATTGAACATAATTCCTTCATTTGGCAAAAAAAAAAACTTTGTTGTGTAACATTTCTTAGTCCAAGTTCAACCTGACCAGCATGATATGCAAAAATGTGTTAAGATGTTGTGCTGAATTGCACACAAATATATTACATTTTTTAAATGGTCTACACACACTTCAAATTCACAATTAAATAGTTTTTGACAAATCTCAGTTTTCATGCATACTGTAAATGTGCAAACAGCATATAACAATCGGTTTATAAAAATCAGTTTTCTACAGAATTGAGGTGTCTGTTCACTTCTGCTATTTAAGACTCAAAGTTATTCAGACAAGATGCATTTTAAAATAATCACACAAAAAAACATCAGATTATGAAAACAAGACTTCTATAACCATTTAATCAGGTGTTTTTTATTATTATTTGAATAATTCGATCATTTGAATAAGTCAAGGTACTATAAATATTAAAAAGAATAAACAAAGCCAGGCATTTTCCAAATGCTTTTTATGCAAAATCGTTTATATTGATTGCTGGTTAGATGTTATGCCACTTACACTAGGAAAAATGGTTCACTCACATGCATTCATAAGGAGTCATTCACATGCATTCAAAAATACATTTTAGGGTCTTGATGTTTGTCAATAATATGAAATATTTAACCAGGAAAGGACAAAACAAATGATAATGAATGAACCCAAAAGGTTTCATACAGAACTTTTTTTATCTGGTTGCAAAGAACCCTAAAGATTTCTTATTAACACCTAAAAAGTGTTCTGTATAGAACCTTTTCTTCTAAGAGTGTAGTATTCTTTCTGTGTGTGTGTGTGTGTGTGTGTGTGTGTGTGTGTGTGTGTGTGTGTGTGTGTGTGTGTGTGTGGTGTGTGCGTGTGCGTGTGCGTGTGCGTGTGCGTGTGCGTGTGCGTGTGCGTGTGCGTGTGCGTGTGCGTGTGCGTGTGTGTGTGTGTTGCTCTGGTAATCCGGTATGGGGAAAAAAATGTCACCACATGGTAATATCCAAAACCCTTTTCCTTGTGTGGACATATTTTGGTCCCAGTGAAGAAAATGGTTCATAAATCAGAATGACGTTTTATGAAAATGTAAAAAAATGCAGAAAGTTTTTTTATTTATTTTTTTTGAGGACTATGTTTAAGTTTAGTGTATTAGGGGATAGAAAATAAGGGTTTGTGCAGTAAAAAAAAATAATATGTCTATGGAAAATCTCCATAAAACTTGAAAACCAACATGTTTGTGTGTGTGTGTGTGTCACAAACATCTATATTCTATTAAACAACTCTTGTCTCCACAGGTTAACCAATCCGAACTGGTTGCATCTGTATTGCTTGAGCTGCCGGTGTCACAATCTGCTGTGTAGAGACAACTCGAGTTTGGGTTGACATGGGAAATGGTTGAAACACAGGTACGGTTTGGATTATTTTGACGTCTTGTTTGCGTGCTTTGATTTTCTCGACTCATCTGACACCACAAACACCACATGCAAAAGTAAGATATCATGAAGTCCTCGCAAAGACTGCCCTGTTGCAACACAAACAAACAAATTATTTTGTGGTCTTCTTTCGTTTATTGGTAGAGGTGAAGGAAAACTCACCCCAATGTTATATTTGTAGCGAACTGCCACCCTCATTCCCAAAGTCACAGGCGGCACACATGATGAAATCCCGAAAAAATTCATGAGAGATGGGCCAAATATGTCAAGGAGAGGCAGACAGGTGCTCTCCCCAAACTCACTAGTGGTGCTGCACATAAAACAAGGAAAGCACCAGGTTGCATAGCAGCCTGAGGACAAAAAAACAGGATATCATTTGTATCATTTTTAATGACCAGTAAAAATTAAGCTGTGGTATTTATTAAACGGCATTTAAATGGAATTGTAGCGTACTTACAAGAATTCATGTCCTGGCAACAGTCACATATTCCTGAACTCCAGGCGCTTTTCCGAGTATTGATGTTCTGAGGTTGCTGCATAATTACAGTCGCCATTGTGATTTGACTGGTGGAGGAATGACAAAATAGTAAAGTTTCTCACTTGTGAGTTATGTATGGTATTTTAAACTATCCTGCCAGTTCTTTGCCGAGAAGGCCTATGAACCGGTTTCACTGGGTTTTCGTTTCGCTTGCTTCTTGTCAGAACAGTGAATGTAGAACAAAATATAACTAACATTACAAACACTGCTATGTGGCAAGATGTTACACCTTTATTCTCAAATGTCTGTTATTAATAACTTCTCTAGTATTCTGAGTAATGATCGCAGAAATTTGTGCACCTTGTAGCTCTGAGTACATAACGAAAGCAAAATAAGACAATTTCTTTCATTTTCAGTTAACACTACAATAAGGATGATATTAATGAACTATGAAAAATACTTCAAAATGTATTAATCTCAGTTAGTTTCAACATTTAATAATACGTAGGTAAAACCAAGTGAATTTGTTAATATTATTTAATGGACCTGAGCTCACAAGATCTAACGATGAACAGTTGAATTGACTAACATTAACAAAGATGAATAAATATACTGTAACAAATTACACATTGTTAGATAATACATTGACTTATGTTAATTAATGGGACCTTATTGTAAAATGCAAACACGTACAGATGATTTAACTCATAAATTTCAGCCGTAAGCATTGTGCAATCATATCACGTTAGTGTGACATGCAGGTTTTGTATCTAGGCTTGCAAAGTAATTTACAAAAAGAAAATGTTTTCTTTCTTTTTTTCCTTTTTTTGAGTGAATTTGCAATTATTAGGACACACAAATAAAAAATATTTAGCATACAAGTAAGAAACATTTAAAGTTCTAAAAACAAATAATATATATATATATATATATATATATATATATATATATATATATATATATATATATATATATATATATATATATCAGATGCAAAATTGATGCAGCTCTAAGTGCCATTTGAAATTTTCTTCTAAAATGATCATTTTTATCAAGCTTGTATATTAAAGTTCAGTAATTTCACTTAAATGGCAATGAAGATTACCTATTAATTGTCATTTAAGTGAAATTACTGAACCTAAATATACAAGCTTGATTAAAAATGGTCATTTTAGAAGAAAATTTCAAATGGCATTTAGAGGCTTTTGCATCTGAACTCTTCATATATATATATATATATATAAACTGTCACCTTAATTTTTAAAAAAGCCACATTCCGAGTAAAAATGTGATTTAAAAATGAGAAAAGATGATGAAATGGCTTACTTACTTTCTAGTGCAACCTCTCCCTTTTCTGTCAAAAGAAAGTAAAACTGGATGCGTTTATAGTTGCAAGATATCATGTGAGGAAAAAAAACCCCACAAAAATATGCAGCTAAACCTGAACCTTCACTGTTAAAGGGCCCCTAATATGCTGTTTTAAAGTTTCCTATATCTATGTTGTTGTGGAGTCTCCTATAACATGTTTACATGCATCAAAGTTAAAAAAAATGTTTAAAAGGGATAGTTCACCCCAAAATGAAAATTAAGTCTTTAATTACTCACCCCCATGCTGTACCAACCCCGTACTTGACTTTCTGGGCCGTCAAGTTTCAATCCCTTAGGGAGCCTGAGAGATACAGCTTTCAAACTTAATCAAAAATATTTCATTTGTGTTTCGAAGATGAACGAAGGTCTTACGGGGTTGGTACAGCATGGGGGTGAGTAATTAATGACTTTGGGTGAACTATCCCTTTAAGTTCCTATATACATTTGAATTAACGCACCCCTTTTACAAGTGCGCATCAGACCTCACTTTGCTATGGGATATTACCCAGAATCCTTGTAGTGTTGTGACGTTTCAAACAGCTAACCAATGGGGAGAACGGTTGATATGGTGCTGTTCGGAAGCGGAAACTCCGAAGTTAAAGGAAGCTGGTGTGGTGTTTTTCAAGGCCGCGAAATTAAAAAATATTAGTGTTATTGTGTCACGAAATGTAGTTTTAAGAGTTTTTCAGTCAAGAATTTAGCTGTTTAAAGCTCAAATCTGTGGTTTATTTATAAAGATAGCACCAAGACCAAGTAGTAACAAGTAACTGTCACCTTAAAGTGTTATGCAAAACAGTTTTTTTTTTACCTTAACTGAATAGCTTCGGAGTTATTGCAATGGTTAGGCCTATATGACTATTTTCAGGTTGAATGTTGGGCGTTTGCTAACACTTTATTGATGGTCCCCCATGTTAACTTAAACTCCAACACCCTAACAGTATATAGTCTACTGATCCTCTAATGAGAGTTAGTTGGCATGTAATAATTGCAAAGCTACTTATAGAATGTCTAAAGTGAACCACAGAATTAAAGTGTAACCTTTGTATTTTATTCCACTTTACTTACTTTCATACACGTCATCACAGCAGTCACAGATTTCTGTTCCCACTGATCAGAATGATTAGAGATCATAACAGGCTTTGGCTGCATGACTACAATGGAGTTGGACAAGCTTACAATTACAAATATACAACAGATAGAGAAGTATGATATGATTTAGGTATCACACACCAGTGAGAGTGAGTGTGTGTGTGTGTGTGTGTGTGTGGGTGTGTGGGTGTGTGTGAGAGAGAGAGAGACAGCAATTATAAACCTTTGTTCATGTTAGTTAAAAAATGCTTATGTTAGTTTACAGTGCATTAACTTATGCACTGTAAAATGAATATGCTTTATCTTAATCAATAGAATTGTGGCAACAGATTACAAGCAATATTATTAATTATATTTAACAAATTAGAATTGAGTAATAATTAATCAAATTATTCCTTAAAAGTTCACCAAAAAATTTAATAAAAATATCTCACTAACAGACAGACGTCAAAGATTAATTAAGAACTATTTATTTTATATTGCCAACATTGAAGACACCTGATGTTAACAAACAGAATCACTGAAGGAGAAAATCGTCATTTTAAAACGAACACCGATCACCATAATGGTGACTTAAATTTATGTTTTTTTTGGTTGTTGTAAGTTTTACTCATTTTTGGTGTGAACTTTACTCATTTTAAATGGTTAGCTTTTAAGGAATTAATTTGATTAATTATTACTCATTTCTAATTTGTTGCATTTAATTAATAATATTGCTTGCTTTTTTGATTAGATAAAGCATATTCATTTTTACAGTGTGTTAACAAATACAACTTTGAAACTTAAATTTGTTCATAAATGTTAAGATTAACATTATCTAGGATTTATAAATGCAATCAAATAGTTGAGGTGTCTGCTCACTTATGCTATTTAAGACTCAAAGTTATTCACAGACAAGATCCCTTTAAAACAATAATAATAATAATAATAAAACTAAACATCAGATTAAGAAAACAAGACTTCTATAACCATTTAATCAGATGTTTTTATTAATATTTGAATAATTAGATCATTTGAATAAGTCTGATTACAAATAAGCAAATGAAAACACAGGCATTTTCCAAATATTCACACAAAATCATTTATATTGATTGCTGGTTAGATGTTATTCTAGATCACTTAGCATTCTTTCTGAGTGTGTGTGTTGCTCTGTTATGGTATGGGGACAAAATGTCACCACATGGTAATATCCAAAATCTTTGTCCTTGTGTGGACATATTTTGGTCCCCGTGAAGAAAGCGGTTCATAAATCGTTCAGAATGATGTTTTATGTGCATGTAAAAAATGCAGTAAAAAATTTTTTTTTTTTTTTGTGAGGGTGATAAATAAAGGCTTGTACAGTTAAAAAAAAATTATATATATATATATATATATATATATATATATATATATATATATATATATATATATATATATATATATATATATATATATATTGTTACTATTGAAATTCCCTATAAAACTTCCAAACATCTGCCACAAACATCTATATTCTATTAAACAACTCTTGTCTCCATAGGTTAACTGATCTGAATTGGTTGCATCTGTATTGCTTGAGCTGCCGGTGCCACCGTCTGCTGTGTAGGGACAACTCGAGTTTGGGCTCACATGGGAACTGTTTGAAACGCAGGTACGGTTTGGATTATTTTGATGCCTTGTTTGCGTGTGCTTTGATTTCTCTCTTATCTGACACCACGAACACAACATGCAAAACTGAGACACCAGGAAGTCCTCGCAAATACTGCCCTGTTGAAACACAAACACATTATTTTGTGGTCTTCTTTCATTTATTGGTAGAGGTGAAGAAAAACTCACCCCAATGTTATATTTGTAGCGAACTGCCACCCTCATTCCCAAAGACGCAGGGGGCGCACAACATGAAATCCCACAGGAGCTCTCCCCAAACTCACGAGAGGTGATGCGCATAAAACAAGAAAAGCACCAGAATGCACAGCAGCCTGAGGACAAAAAAATATATATATAAAAAAATATGCACAAAACGGGATATCATTTGTATGTGGAGCTGGGGTATTTACGGCATTTAAATGGAATTGTAGCATACTTACAAGAATTCATGTCCAGGCAACAGTCAAATATTCCTGTACTCCAGGCATTCTGAGTATAGAAGTATGCAGGTTGCTGCATAATTACAGCCGCCATTGTGATTTGACTGGTGGAGGAATGACAAAATAGTAAAGTTTCTTCTGAGTTATGTATGGTATTTTAAACTATCCTTTGCCGGAGAAGGCCTATGAACCAGTTCCACTGGGTTTTCGTTTTGTTTGCTGCTTGTCAGAACAGTGAATCTATGAATGTAGAACAAAATATAACTAACATTACAAAAACTGCTTTGTGGCAAGGCGTTACATCTTTATTCGCAAATGTATTCTCAATTATTCTGAGTAATGATTGCTTATGCTAAATCTATCATTTAAAGATTATTTAATTAAAGATACTTAAAACCATTTTCTTTTCCGTGCACCCTGTAGCTCTGAGTACATATTGAAAGCAAAATAAAGACAATTTTTTTTTTAGTATTCAGGTAACACTTTAACTGCTGGAAAAAAGAGAAAAGATGATGAAATGGTTAACTTACTCTTTCTAGTGCAAGCTCTCCCTTTTCTATCAAAAGAAAGTAAAAGTGGATGCATTTATAGGTGCAACATACCATGTGAGAAAAAACAAAAAAAAACACAAAAATATGCAGCTAAACCTGAACTTGACTGTTAAAGGCCTCCTAATATGCTATTTTAAAGTTTCCTAAAGTTGTTGTGGAGTCTCCTATATGCATCAAAGTAAAGTAAAAATAGAAAAAATAAAATAAAAAAAGTTTAATTTCCTATCCATTTGAAATAATATCCATTTGCACATCACATTTTCAATGATTCTCAAATGACACATAAAATGAATCAATCCCTCCTTTCCGTGAGCTACTCTGTTCTGATTGGCCAGACAGCTCAGTCTGTTGTGATTGGCCTACCGTGTACAGTGCCAAAAAAAGGCCATTGCCATAACAACGGCAACTCTGAGTGTCCTGGTCCTGAGGCTTCCTACACTGGAAACTAAACACAACAACGAACAATGACGTCGATTTGATGAAACACTGGAAGAGCTTGTTATTCAACCCAAATCACAACATTTTTTCTCTTGTCAAATCAACTTCAATAATTTATTTAGTTGAGATAACTTATTATTTTGAGTTTCTGATGATTAAATTAATCTCAATTAATTTAATTTTTTAAGTTTTTTAAGTTTTTTTAAACTTAATTGTGTCTGCTTGTTGTTTTTTATTAGGCTTCAAAATGAATACATTTAGGATTAACTTGTAAAGATTATCTTGATAGACAAAACATGTAAGGGTCACAACTCTTTGTTGAACACAGATCTTATTTTTTTTGTGATTTTCCTAAAGTCTATGGGGAAAATGCATAGCTTTTTTGATTGATGGAATCCATGCGCCGCTAGCTTCCGAGTTGTCCAACAAAGTGACGTCATAACTTCGACACTCTATAGAGCATCACAGTCCTGTAAATTTAATTTCCCATTCAAGTAAATTTCCCATTCATTTCTCCCATTGACATTTTGTAAAATCCATATCTAAAGAGTTTTAGAGCATGTCTGAGGATAACCAGCTACGGCTGAACTCATAAGCATACAGCATATAATTTCGAGTGAAAAAACGAAGAGAAAATCCAAAAAAAGTCAAGGGTACAAGCCTGTGAACATATTTACATTTCCAAACAAAGAAACTACTCCTCCCATAAACCACTGCGTGTTACTAAAGTCGACTGAAGCCACAGAGAAAGAGCCTTTTAAGTGACTTCCAAATTTTCCTCCAGTGAATTTTATATAGTGAATGTGCAGGGAAACTCATTTTCCTCGATTTACTGAAGCAAACGCATTTGCAGCTCCACATGCTAAAGCATTGAGCATCTGGCTCGCTCATAGGCTGTGCTGCGGCAACTGCACATCCAATGGCGCGGGGCATCTCTGAGGTGCGACCAATGAACTTAGCCCTACGTCATTACACAACCTTCAGTCTGTCACGTACCTTTGCGGGGTTTCAGACACGTGACACGACTTTCACCAATCAGATGCATCACTGTGGGATTATGGGATTCTTCAGGATTGTGGGTAATGAAATCCTTATCCAATACATCGCGAATAAAAGGCGATGTATGAACTTTTGGTGTTTCTATGAGCATATACAATCGCAGCTGTAGCTGGTTTTAAATCTACCATGTATGGTAGACTTATGTGGTTACGTTTTTATGGCCTATATCTCAAATGTCAATGGAGAAATTGCATTGAATTTTTACTGCCGGCACCGGCTGTGGGCGGGACTGTGATGCTCTATTGAGGGTATTTTTGGGACAGACTCGATTGTCATGCCGGAAACAGGAAGAAGGTCTGGTTGTTGTTGGACAGGAGCTGGGGGTCGATATGCTGCCGATTGTTGTTGTTGAATTCACTATTATTTTTGCAAAGTGTCTTTTCATGCAAAGAAATAATATTTTTTTGCGCTAAGATGCGTTCCTCATGTCTGTGAAAGCCTTATCCCTCTCCACACAGAGTTGAATACACTTAAAGGTCCTCAGTAATAAACCTAACATTCCCTTTATTAGAAAAATATCACAAGTATCATTAAAAAAATTACAGTTTTAAGCATCAAAAACAGGATTTATTTAATTTTTCCAAATCTCATGTCCATGTGAACTACACAGTCTGCTTTTACAGTTCTATAATTGTATATGCCACCTGGGAATTAAAATAGATGTCATGGTGTACATTATAAATACAGTTGTACATAATAAAACAATGTTCAATTTTTAAACAGAATGAAAATAAGTTTAAGCAAAATGTATAGGTTTCAAACTTCATACTACATTTATATGACTCTGTAAAGGCATTACTTTCGATTCTATTTATGTATTGAATCATAATGCGATCACATTATTTAACATGCTATTATTATGTTTGAGATATCAACCACTGGTCGATAATGTTTGTATAAACTGTATGTAACAACTGGTAAAATGTAGGAAGGATTCTTGGGTAGTTAAAGTGTTAATTCACCCAAAAATGAAAACTAAGTCATTAATTACTAACCCCCTTGCTGTACCAACCCCGTAAGACCTTTGTTTGTCTTCGGAACACAAATGAAGATATTTTTTTATTAAATTTGAGAGGTGGATCACCGCTTCATAGGCTGCCTAAGGAATCAAAACTTGACGGCCAGAAAGTCATTGAAAAAAATGTTTAAATATTCCATGTGACAACAGTGGCTCAAGTATAAGTTTATCAAACGACAAGAATACTTTTTGTGTGGGAAAAACAAAATAAATAATTACGACTTACAATAAAGATGACAATTACAGACTAAATTTACTAAATTTATTACATTTCCTTCAATTTCAACAAATTACATCAGCGATTTACATAAAATCATCATTATTAAAATGAGCCTCATACAAAAACAACTTAGGCTCAATAAATGACCAAATCAAGTAATGATAGGCCTACATTCATAAATAGGTTGCATGACAGATTTTCCTTTTTTGTTTTTATTTTTAGTAGTAGGCTAGTATATTGGCTACACACACACAAATGCAATAGCCTATGCAATATGCAAGACATTCGCAAGTTAATTTGCCCAAAAAGCTAAATTAAAATTATTTGGCTTGCTGTCTGCAGTGAAGGGACTCGAGGAAGCTTCAACTCGTGATAGGCTATAAACTCGCAATTTTCCCCTCGCAATTGCAAGTTTCGATCTTTTTTTCAAAATGTGATTCACAAACTCGCAGTTATAGGCTACATCATTTTTTTCTCAGAATTGCGAGTTTAGGCTATAACTCACGATTTTTATTTTATAACTCGTATGATTTGACAGTTATTTAGGAAATTCACTTATAAATTCCTGGCACCAATTAGAGTGATTTGTAGATCTTGTGCCTTCATCTCTCTTGACATCTGACACCAAACGCATGCTCTGCAGAATGTGGCCATCAGGCAGTCATTACACATATCACCCTGCAAATAAACATTTGTTATAGCAGTTACGTCTTTATAAATCTACATCACTAGAATTACAATCATTTTTACACTGTTTGTATATGGCACATTAACCACGATAAAAAAAATATAATAACGTTATTTGTCCTGATATTTGTTTCTCGGTGGAATATAGGCTGAGAAAACTAGCCTTATCTCCCCTAAATGTAACTAAAAGTAAATTCGATAGAAAAGTGATTCTCACCTTAATGCCATAACGCTGGCGCATTGACACCCTCATGGAAATGGTTATGGGTGGGATGCACCCACAAAAGTCCAGCAGGGGGAGACATAAGCACTCACCGTATTTCTTGGCATTAATGCAAGCGAAACACGAGAAACACCAGAAAGCAAAGCAGCCTATTTACAAAAAGGGAGGTCATAGTATTTATTAGCCTACAATACATTACATTATCATGTTGTAGCATGATAAAGATATGAACAGATAAATCAAAACAGAAGTTTGCATTCTGCATGATGCTGCAGTGGAACTGTCTCTATAACTTTAAGATAGTTCAGATCCTTGACCACACAGAGCGAGTGCAGGAAACTATACTAAAAGTTGGTTCCCAATTTAAGGTTACATACTTAAGTACTGAGTAGTATTAATTAACTTGACTACACATCCTACTTACAGTTACAGTTAGTTACTTGTAAGTGTGCATAAATAAATGTGTCACTGTCACCTTAAAATAAAAGTGGTATCAGAACATGAGTCACTCACAGGTTTGGAATCACATGAGGGTAAATAATGATATTGTGTTTTCATTTTGGGGTGAACTTTCCCTTTAATTCCACTATAACTAACTGTATATAACTTTGCAACTAGGCTACATGTCAGCTAACTTTTATTCAAGTTAGACAGTCTGCTTACAGTATATCTGCTAACACTTTATTTTGATGGTCCCCCATGTCAACTTAAACTCCCACACCCAGTATACAAATCAAAAGATCAAAACAAGTTGACAAAATAAGTAGCTAAGCTGCTAGTAGAATGTCTAAAGTGAACCAAAGAATTAAAGTGTAACCCTTGTATTTTATTCCAAACTTTACTTACATTCATGCATGTCATCACAGCAGTCACAGATTTCTGATCCCCACTGATCAGAATGATTAGAGATCATAACAGGCTTTGGCTGCATGACTACCATAGAGTTGGACATGCTTACAACTACAAATGTACAACAGAGAGAGAAGTATGACATGATTTAGGTATCACACACCGATGAGAGTGAGTGGGTGTATGTGAGAGAGACAGCATTAGTAAATAAAAATGTTCATGTTAGTTCATAGTGCATTAACTAATGTTACCAAGAACAACTTTTAAACTTAAATGTATAAATGTTAAGATTAACAATATCTAGGATTTGATTTATAAATGCAGTCAAATTATGTTAACAAAGGAAACCCTACTGTAAGATGTTTTACATAATAATTTAATATATATATATATATATATATATATATATATATATATATAGACCCTTATGTTAAGTTAAATACTTTATATATTTGAAAATTTAACAGATAAAATAATTTTTCTATATAAGAGATCTAATTAAAAGTGATTATGGTTTTATTTGCCATTCATAAAAGGCACTGTTACATTGAAAACGTCCTTAAATCGTAAAAATGCAGATGAGAGTAACAAAATGATTCACTGATTCTGCATATAACTGTACAAAATCTACACTCACCTGTGTTGGCAGGTCCAGTGTAATGGAAGTATCTGCAGTTTCTGATCACAATCTTGCCTCTTTACTGAGTGGTTATTGAAAAAAAACATATGTCATCATATTGGCTCTAAAGAAAAACCTCCTTAACCTGTTTGACCTGTTCACAGCAGCATCCTTTTAGCATTACACTAAAAAAATGCACACGACAGGGTGGAGAACAATACTACATTGCTCCATTGCAAATGAAAGAATCCAGACATGCATAAAAATATACCATAAGGTATGAAACTGGCAACTTAATCATTGAAACCACATATCAACAGCTTCAGGGAGTAAATGTTATGATTCCAACCTGTGTTTCTGGACTCTTATGTTATTTCCTGTCTTTCTCCATGTTTTGCAGTTCTTTGTAGGTTTAATGTTGATTAGTCTCCCCAGGTGTTTCTTTTTAGACATACCCCCTTTTTAAGCTCATCTGTTTGTGTATAAATAGCCCTTTGTTTCATTTGTTCTCCATTAGTCATTGAATAGGCATTTCTAGTTTAGTGTGTTTCCCACTAGTTACTTTGTGTTTGCACTTTAATAAGTAATCATGCATGTGTATATGCTTCCCAGCCTGCTTCTTTGTCTTTCTCAAAATATATCCAGACACAAAATAATCATTAAAAATCTTCAAATGTTATGACTTTAAGTTCAAAGATAGTCACTGGGGAGAAATAGCCAAGCAACATATCTAACAGAACCAAACCTGAAGACTTCCAAATTGATATTCGTCCTCATTGAGAGTTTTTGTCAGATGACAGGCGTCTGAACTGTCTCTGCTAAAGTAAAGGAATCCTGTTAGCAGTAGCATCCATTAAACATTTCCCATAAGTGCCTCTCACTCATCAAAAATGCAATATATTAAGAACGGACCTGCTGAAACTCATATCTTGACATCATGAAGAAATGTTCAAATGACGGTGAAAGTCATTGCACAACTTTTAACAGAGAATTTCTATAGAGTCATGAGAAAATATCTGAAGCATTTGACAAGTTAAATAGTTTGTATGGCGTGTATGCCAACAAAAAATCCTCGCTTATCTTCTTCCTTATAGGTTTTTTTTATTCAATCCTCTTGTCTTTTTCAATCTTGTGACCTTACGATGCAGCATCTTTAGTTGTTTCATATTCACATTTACTAATTTAGCAGACACTTTTATTCAAAGCAACTTGAATTGAGGAATACAAGCAATTCAACTAATGAGGCAAAAACACGAGAAGTGCTATTAATACAAAGTTTCAGCCATCGTTCAGAAAAGTAAGCAAGAGGAGGGATTAAGAAACGATGAGAACATAAGTGAAGGAATAGTGAATTATTATTATTCAGCAGGCAGCAATGAAGTGCTCACGGAAGAGATGAGTTTTCAGCTGTTTCTTAAAAAAATGTCAGGTATTCAGCTGTACCGAAGATCATTTCACCATGAAGGAACATTACATTAAAACATTCTTAAGAGTGTTTTTGCGCCTGATGGTAATGCAAGGTGCTGTACACTTACAGATTTACCTTTCACTTACCTTTCCTTGAGGGCACGAACTTGTAATAGAGAGATGGAGGTAGGAGGGTTTAGCCTGTGGCCGTCCTGTAGGCAAGCACCAATATCTTGAACTTGTGAGCCAATGCAGAGAGATAAGCAGCGATGAGTTGTGGGCTCTTTTGGGTACGTTAAGTCCAGTCGAGCCGCTGCATTCTGGATCAGTTGTAGGGTTTGATTGCACATGATGGAAGTCCAGTGAGAAGAGCATTGCACAAGGCCCTGAACGAGAAGTTGTGTTGCATGCTCAGTTAGGAAGGTCCTGATATTCCTGAAGTTATACCGAACAAACTTGCATGGCCGTGCAATTGTAATGTGGTCTTTGAAGGTCAGGTGATCATCAAAGATTACCCCAAAAGTCCTGGTCAAACTTGATGGGATTTTTGTTGTAAAACCTAGCTGGATGGTAAAGTTGTATTGGACTGACAGGATGGCTGTGAAAACGAGAAGCTCCGTCTTTGCTAGGTTGAGTTGTAGGTTCTTCATCCGCCAGGTAGTCTGAGAACTGTGCAGATACTGTGAGATCATCTGGTTTAAGTGAAAAGCGTGTCATCAGCATTGCAATGGTAGGAGAAATCATGTGCCTGTATAATGGGTCCCAGTGATGTATAGAGAAGAGGAGAGGTCCAAGAACTAATCCCTGGGGTACCCCAGTGACCTGATGATGTGTTTGAAATACCTTCCCTTCCCAGGGAGTCACTGCACAACTTTTAAAAGAGACTGTTCATCTGCAAGATGTGGCTTTTGTTTTTCAGCGCTTTTAGAGTTTCTATAGAGTCATAAGGAAATATCTGAAGCGATTGGCGGATTACATAGTCTATATGGAGAGTTGCAAAGGTATGTTAACAAATTATCATCGTAATCATGTGTCTGTATAATGGGGCCCCAGTGATGTAGTGCATATGAAGAAGAGGAGAGGTCAATTAACTAATCCCTGGGGTACCCCAGTGACCTGATGTGTTTCAAATACCTTCTCTTCCCAGAAAGTCATTGCACAACTTTTAAAATAGACCATTCATCTGCAAGCGCAAGTGTTTTCGGTGCTTTTAGAGTTTCTATAGAGTCATAAGGAAATATCTGAAGCGATTGGCAGGTTATATATTTTATATGGAGATTTGGAAAGGTATGTCAACAAATAATCATAAAAATTCTGTGCCTGTATAGTGATGTAGTGTTGATGGAAAAGAGGAAAGGTCCAAGAACTAATCCCTGGGGTACCCCAGTGACCTGATGATGTGTTTTGAATACCTTCTCTCCACAGGCAACCGTAAACGACCTACCTGTGAAGTAAGATTCAAACCAGTGGAGTTCCAGTGATGCCCAGTGATGGCAGTGGACAGAAGGATCTGATGTTTAACAGTGTTGAAAGTTCCAGGTAGATCTAGAACTGATGATTTTGAATGAAAACTAATGATTTGGAATCAGCTCTTGCAATCTGCAGAGCTTTCATATCCAGCAGCAAGGCAGTCTTGATTGAGTGATTCGGTTTCAAAACTTGACAGATAATCGTCCAGCGGGTTGTTCTGTGTAAGGAAAGATGATGGTTGAAAAAGCTTGTTCAAGCGCTTTTGTTATGAATGGGAAGAGATAGAAAGGTTTACAAGTGAAGTGTTTAATATAGGAATTTCAAGCAGTTGGGTTACCTAAGCATACTTGAATGCAGTGTGGAAAATGCCTGAGTTGTGTGTGTTGATGATGTGTGTAAGTGATGGCAGAAGTGTGGGAGAAATGGCTTGTAGGAGGGGTGATGGGATGGGGTCTATTGGGCAGGGGATTGGGTGGGTGGAGATGAGAAGCTTATTGAGTTTTGAGAGATTGTTATCTGTGAGTGTAGCTGGTTTGAGTTCCTGGATGTGTGATGCTGAGAATTGACTGCTGATGGTTGTAGTTTTATATGTGATGTAGTAAGCAAAGTCATCGGCTGTTAAAGAGATGGTAAGTAAGAGAGCTGCGAAGGGGGGCAGAGGAGAGAATCAAATGTTTTGAAAAATGTGCTTGTGTCAAAAGTACTGTTGATCTTGTGAAAATATGAGATTTTTGCAGTGTGAACCTGAAAGCAAAGATTGATACTTACAGAGGTCAGCTGAATCTTTTGATTTGTACCATTTTCTTTCAGCTGCCTTGAGCTTGGTCCAGTGCTCACAGAGAACATCGGATAACCACAGGATTTGAAGGAGTAACACATGCTGGCATGGAGGAAGAGGACAGATTTAGTCAAGACATGATGTTATAGTGGAAAATAAAGTGATTTTGGTCTTATTAGTATCTAGAATTGGGTGGAGGAAGGAAGAGAAGATGACACAACAGAGGAAAGGTGTGAGGGAGAAATGGAGCACTGAATTAGAAGCGATCAGAAATGTGCAGAGGATTAAACAAAATGTTTTCGGTGAATGTTGCGTGTATAGGTGAGTTCAAGCTGGTTGCCTGATTTATGAGTACCTGGTGGTAAGCCATTGAAGATCAAAAGAGGCTAGAAAGGGAAATCTGCAGCATAGACTTCTCATAGGTGCACAGAGACTATGGGCTGCCATCCTCAGGGAATGAGGACAGCAGCACATCCAGATCTTCTAAGTTGCCTGGTGGGCAAAAAATGTCGAATATGGAGTTTTTCTGGGAGTTTTGAATGTATTTACTGACGGCATTAATTAAAGATGCAGAGGATGAGCTCTGTCCCCTTCAGTAATCTCAGAGACAGATTGTGATTGAAGATGAGTCGGCCTACAACTTTCTCTACGGATTTATTAGTTTGGTTCCAGGATTAAAGTCGGTACATTGTAAGCTGGAGTACAGCTGGGCAGTATACAAGAGTTATGACATAAGGGGGTGTTGGATCGGGATATCCTACTTATCACGAAATGCTCTTCCAAAGACATACATAGTCAAAATTGTTATATCTGAATTTAATCCTGAAGGGTCCTAATGTGCAATTTCTCATAGAATTCCAGCAAGAGGGTTGTATACTGTGAATAGCCGTATATGTGTGTGTGTAATCAAATAATATTTGAATATATGTATTTAGTGTAAACATTTAAACATTTAAAATGATTTCCATATGGCACACATAAAGAGACACACATAGAGAGACTAAAAAAAGACTGTAAGAAAATAATTTTACTCAAGAGAAAGTCATACATTTTTGGAAAGACATAAAGGCAAATTATGACGAATATTATTTTCTTTCTTTTTTGGAGGGTGAATTAAAGACACCTAATAGCCTATAAGGTGATGCGTTAGCTGAGGTTTCTTATTAACTCCTCCACTATAATTTATTGGTGTATGAATGACTGTCAGAGAGTGCAGCTTTACGCCATCCGGTCCACTGCATCGTTTGACTGTAGGATCACAGAGAACACAAAGACGATCATCATTACCGAGGGATGATGGTCAAGAGCAGTTGCCTCCTGCAGTTTTCCGCCTGAATAACGAAGTGGAATGAAACACGAGCTCACTGCAGAGACAACGACAAACGTATCCTCGCTAAGCCCGTTTCGTCGTCCTATACACTCTGAATGCTGTACTGTTGCGGTGGAAGGGAGAAGGAGGAGAAGGAGCACGCGGGCGCGGAAGAGGCGTTGATGAGCAGCGGGGAAGCGGACACAGTCACCGCTGGAAACCGGGAAGAAACTCCGGCTGAAGGGATGTTTGACACAGCGGATATGCCCGAGCTCCTGCCGCCCTTGGAGCAACTTCAACCTAGTCCCCTTGACTCGGTGTGTCAGATGAAACATTTGCGGGATGAGTTCAACAGGGACTGCTTGAGCCCCGAATCCCCCAGTTTAGGTTAGGCCAGAGGGCCCCCAAACTCGGACAGATTGGACGGTCAAAGAGAGGTGAGTAGCTATGTTTTTGTTCCATTTACTTAGATAGGCTATAGATGGATACTTTATTACCCCATCTTTAGGATTGTCACTCCACGAAATTAGTGCATTTTCCGTTTGAAAAGGGGATTTGTAGGCTATATAGTGAGATTTATTTTTAGGAAGATCTAGGAAGTGTTAAAAATTAGCCAGTTGCATTGAGACTGTCAAGCTTAATTCAGTTTTTTTTTTAAAAAACGTTCATAACAGGGTTGACAGTTTTATTGCTTATTTAGCCTTTTGCTCAAGGTCGTGATATTACAATGTGTTTATTGAAGATAAAAACGTAATGCTTATATTTCTACAAACATCCAGTTGTTAATAATCAGCTAATTTACTATACAAAATTAAGATAACTGCACTTGTGCTACAGACAGGCCATATAACTACAAGATGTTTACAAGAAAGATAACCTAATGTTGATAATTCTACAAATACAAGTAATTTAGGCGTATTTCATATTCAAAAAGATGACATTTTAAAATTGGCACTCTCTGACAAATTACATAAATATAAAATAAGATTTTTTGTTCAATCATTGTTAAAAAATCATTGTTTACACTGGTTCATCAGAGATACAAAAGGCAATTTTTATGAAATTATGTAATGGTATGTATATATATATATATATATATATATAATATATATATATATATATATATATATATATATATATATATATATATATATATATATATGTATATGGCTGATTATACACTGTACACACTGACTGTAACTGCTAATTTGTTTAAAGTAGGATGTGAATTTTATTTCATAGTGGTTATAGAGGATGAAGACCTAGATGACGTCATCAACAATAATAACAACAATGGACCACTACCTGTCCCTCTCAGCAATGAGCCATCCTGAGCCTCCCCAGATTCTTAATATTTTGAACCAGCTATTTGTGAAATGCTTCCTTCTGCCACAGGACAGTGGGACGCTTTCAGCAGGAGAAAGACAGACACCTCTCCCAGTATCTGATTCACACGAGATCCGCATGCGTTTCAGCTGTAGTTTACTAGTCGCATGGCAGCAGCTGTCAGCATACAACAGGCCAACACAGGTTATTTGTTGCGTAGTAGCTTCTTAGATCAGAGCTCTGTGTGTGACACTGGTGCCTCCCAGAGGGAGAAATGTGTGTATGTAGACTGATCAACATATTTCAGACCAAAGGTAAAGACCAACCACTGTAGACCACTCTGTCCAGATTTGTGCTGTTAAAAGATGTTGTCCTTCACTTTATTTATTCAAACAGTTGTCGAGAAGAATAGCACAGTGTTCTTGTATTTATACTCAGTTTGTCTCTTAAAACCAGGAAATGTTGGAAATATATGCTGCTTCCTTGAGTTGTGGTTTTCAACCTTTTGTTATTCAACCTTATTCAAGCACCCATGCTAAGGTATTTCAAAGCTTGTTTTTTTTTAATTCACAGAAACTATCTACAGGTTATAATAATATGCTTAATTTCCAGTGGTTTCAGAACTAAACTAACTTATTTAAGTTTGATTAAATTCTTCAAAATAGTTTTTCCTTATTTTGTATATAATCTTAAGTCATTTTGCCCACCCTGGTTGAGAACCACTTTCCTAGGCTTTTGCATCTCTAGCTGTTTTACATGCTTTTATGCCTTATGAAACATTGCACGTTGCATCAGTTATCACTTTGAAAAGCTATGCACTTGCCTGATTAGTACCATGATGAATTATTTATGGATTTTTGATGAACTATGTAATAAGTTGATTCGATCAGTTGGCTGAATGATTCTGTGGCACAAATTTATATTGTTTTATGTGTTTCTTGCGCTCTGTATATCAGCACTAGAAAAAGGGACATGCAAAAAAATAATGTGTAAATCAGTTTAAGACTTAATAAATGACACATGTATAAAGCTGAGCTCGTTTTTGTGAGTCAGTGTCAATCTGTTCCATTTCTGGCCACCAGGTGGCAACAAACCATAAGAATAGATACTAGACAGTTTTGCGCAAGGCTTTTGTAATCACTTCCTACTGTTACTGTTTGTTTAAACAACTTATTTGAATTAGACTACGCATACTTGCTAACTGCCTTAACATCTACAAGTTTAATGTCTTGGAAAACCTGAACTAGAAGGTGGGTTAGCTACGTTTTAAAGAAATTTGAGGTATAGTTTTAAGTTGGCGCCACTTATAAAAATCACCTAAACCACGTCTGCTATCAAAGTTACAGACTTTAGATATTTTGAGTGAAATCTTGACAGCTTTTATGTTTTTAAATGTTTCAAAGACTACAGATATGTTTTCATTCAATAACTATTCAATTTCAAAATTGTTATCCTTGGGTAACGTAAACGCGATTTGTGTTGTCAAGCGTCTAACGTTAGGTTGCTATGGGGTTATGTTTTGTTATCTTGTTACCGACTCGTTTATAAATGAAACCATGTGGTATAATGCTGTAAACCATGTTTACTATATAGGCCAACGTGTGTATGAAGAATAAGACAACCAACCTTTTATTTTGACTTCCTTTAGGGTGCTGAAGTCTGAGTTTCTTCGTGTTTGACTGATGAGGAGATTATCAGGCATTATCTCTCAAGTGGCAGTACAGAGCACAACATCCAAACGAAGAGGAGAAGTAACGTTACCTTACATTTTGTCCCTCATTTATGTATAGCTGGTCAAAGGCAAATTCCCTTTGTAAACAAGTTGTATCACTTCCTGATAGCCAATGATAGGAAGGTCGTGAAATACAAAGGCTCGACCTAGTAATTGTAACCCACAGCATAATGTACTGACCCATTTTCCATTCACTCATATTCTCCCATTACAGGATAATTTACATTAAGACACGTCTGCTTCGATAGCCAGAACATGCAAATAATGCTGAAACAGAAATCAGGACCACGTGACTCACCAAGACTGAGGTATTTGCAAATCACTAATAGGTTAACTGCCACAGATATCATTAAACACTCACAAAAGAACATGAAATGGACAGGACTTGTTTAAAAATTTATTTACATAAAAGTTGTAATTTGTAACAAACTTAACAGTCAAAAACTTTGTTTAAAGTTAAATATTTGCACAAGCTGGTCACAAATATACATGTGACCTAAATTTACCTTAACTCCTAAACAGACTTGAGGGCAACCCATCTCAAGTGGTCCAAGCACAAAGAAAAGAAATGGACAGATAATAAAAAAAGTTTTAAAAAAAGTCATGTAATTCATCTAGTTTGTAACCAGCTGTGATAAAACTGAATAAATATCTACAGCCTTTTTCTCCTTACCAGAAAGTGGTCTATAAATACAAGGAGTATCAAAACATTTTGTAACATTGGCTTTAAAAATGCACAGGTAGGACACTGAGGAGCTATAGCACAAAAGCTAAGGTTAAGTTTCACTTTGCATATAGAAGAGCCATTTCTTTGATTTAAAAAATAGAAAAAGCATTTATCATGTTGCTCAGTAAAGAAACCGGCCATTCTGCAAAACTCTGAAGTTTAGTGCCTTTCTTTACCATCATCTAAACCAAGTCAAGCTTAAGTTTTTTTCACCTACAGTTTCATGTAAGCACTGTCAGTATAACACTACTTTACATAAACAAGTTTGACTTTAGTTTTTTTCTACTTCCTTTCTAAAAAATTCATTTAAAAAAAAAAATTAAGTATCGTTTGAAAAGCGATAGTCTGATGACAAGCAAAGTGAACTAGAAATTTGCATGTTTATGCCTTAGTTCTTAAAATATATATACATTACACATTAAATTAAAGTTGTTCTCATGCCCCTCAGTGTCTGGCACAATTCATTAGATGAAATACATAGCAAGCAAGGGAAATGATGAGGTCAGGACAAATCTTTACAGCAGCTGATGTCGATGCAACTAAGCGGTACGAGTTATGTCACCCTCTTTCATTTTCACTAAATATGGCAGTCTCATGAATCGAGGAACACACTGGGGAAGAACCCCTCCTTTCCAAACTCACATCCGCAACAGGATTGTAAATAAAAAGAAAAAAGACTTTGTGCTTATCAAAAGAAAGAAAAACAGAAGTGACCTTATTTTTCTGAGTTGGGCTGATGTATCAAAGTATTGAGTAGAAGTTGCTGAGAACACTGATCTGAGCGCTTTCTTCCATTCTTAAGTCAACCACAATAAAAGAAATAATCATTACAGAACTCAGATCAGCGGACTAGGGAAACTTCTACCCATGCTTTATGATACGGTATTGACTTCTTCAGCTTGAGAAACTGATGCGGCTCAGAACGTCTGCCTTGCTGCTGCTGGGGGTCTGGAGGACTTGGGTACTTGGGAGAGGGTTTCACTCTTTGGGCAGGAGGCAGCCAACATGCCTCCACCCATTATGTCCAGGAACGCACCTGCCCAGGCGATGAAAATGGCTGAACCAAACTCATACCTAAAGAAATAGAGTATTATATTATGAGCATGTGACTTCCCTTCTCAATACTGAAAGAGAACGAATAAAATAAGGTGAAGCACATGGAAAAATGCGTATACGTTCTTGCAGTTGGCAGCCACATTTAAACTTACTTTGTATTGACCGGTGTGAAGGTTGTAGAAATCCGTACAATTTGACTTGTAAACCAACCACAGGCAACAATGCTACAGAGGGCTGAGGAATGGAAGAGAAGCGATAAATTAGTTACTTATGAAAAATGACAAAATGACACAGTATTTGTTTTCGACACAGTATCCGTCCACTGACTGGGAGTGAACATTTTCTGCGTGTCATCGGTCAAAGTCAGATTTAGAGCAATGCGAAACCAAAACTGTGAAGATAGATATTCCAAAACTGGAAAGAATTCCTTTAACCTTGACATTTGAAAAATGCATTATTATTTCTATTTAACTGCATATTTCAGGATTTTTAGGGGGGACTACATGTTACTTTACTAGTTCACAGAAACTCACTTGTCACTGCTGTAGTTTAATTACATAACATTAATATCGTTATACTGAAGTAGAACGTACCTGCAACAATGAGGATTATCCCGCCCGTCATGGCAATGCGGGCCTTTTTGACCCTGTCATCACCACCACAGTTAGTGCACTTCATGCCCATGCTGGCCACACCCAGTCCTGCTCACTGTGAATAGGATTGCTACAATCATCAGGGCACGAGTTGCCTGGAGAGCACCTGAAAGAGGGGGAGGGTAGAGGAAGAAAGAGATTAATATTTGTCTCGACATGTACATTCAATACAGTGACATTCAGACTACCCACGACATAAAAAAGCTTATTTTAAAAAAATATTTCCTGTTGAAGTAAGTTCAGCTCACAAAAAGTGCATCAGTAGTAAATCAAAAAGATTAGAAAAGGGTTTTGAAATGGCCAGATTGTTTTTGTTCCTCTCTGACTGAAGAGAAAAGCCCTTCCCCCACTACACCTGTAGTCAGGTGCAACAAAAACCGGTTCCAACCGGAAGCCTCCTTTGAGAGAAGATTATACATATGTGGTGATTTGCCCTTTAGATACAGTGAAGGAACAGGTTTAACCAGTCATGGGAAGTTGGGTTTCACTGCAACAATCTATCTACTTTTGCTCTATGTGTATGGCTTTCGAAAGCATAACACATCATTTTAGGATCAAGCCAAATTATTACGAATTAAGACGTTTATTAGGAAGAACTGTTTATTAGGAGCCTGTCACCTAAAGTAAAATGCATATTAAAATCTTACAAGATGTACAAAATGGCTGCTGGCCATTGCGTCACCTTGCCGGGTTTTCTTCTCACTTTGACCTGTTAAATCTCATGGTTTATCCCTAATAGCAATACTACAGTAAGATATCAATAAAGGTGTTGTACTTACACGTGCAACGCATAATATAAAATGAAACTCTCACTGATAAGAGACAGTTTTATTTAAGCTACATCAAAATACTGATATGGTAATTGGTTAAATGACTTTAGGGTCTATAAACATGCTGTATAGCTATAAATGGTAGAAACGAGCCAATTGACTCCTTTACATCGATCTCAGATGTGGGGAGTAAAGAGGGATGAAATAAAGGTAAACATCACATCACAGACCTGTTTTTTTGTTTTTTTTTAAAGACTTGTTTAAATAACTTCATTGTCTGTTTGGGTTATTAACAAAGGAGTCCTCATTTGATTGTTTTAATATGCTGTTGGCAAAATATCTGAGCCATTTAAAGACAATGCCTGACTCCCCCACCCGACACAGGAGCAGTGTTTCCACAAGAGGAGGAAGGGTGGGAGTCACGCCCGTGTAATCATTACTTTGAGTAAAAGCGTAACCCAACCGTATCACCCAACACTAAACTAGCATTTTCGTTCACCCAATGTTACAGGTACAGTTAACTCCAAAAACTGTACAAGTTTCTTTCTTCTGTTTAACACAATAGATGATATTTTGAAGAATGTTGGTAACTAAACAGTTGAAGACACCCATTGCCTTCAAAGGTATTTCCTCCTTCCAGTGAACATTCTTTCAACATTCAACATTCTTCAAAATATCTTTTGTGCTCAGCGGAAGAAATTCATACAGTTTTAAAACAACTTGAGGGTCATGACAAAACCCAATTTTTGGGGTGAACTATACCTTTAAACCCCTATTTTGTTTATTGACCACTTGAATACAATGAAAAATACTGCTTTGTCTACTTTGTCTTCAAAAATTCACTGTTCACACATTCCTGAATGACTTTTTACCGCCTCAGCTTCCTTTGACCCAAAACAAATGGATACATAAAACAAAAGATAAAAATCAAAACAAACATCATTGTCAAACACCAATCTCTGCAAGAATGTGAAAGATACTCAAACATTTGTATTGCATCAAATGCCACTAGCCAAAATGGATAAAATCTAGAGAACAATGTACATTTCTGAGGAAGGCATAACAGGTGCGTGTCCTTGGTTTGGTAACCTGAAACTAGTTGCTATAGGGCGTGGCAACGACAAACAAGAAGGGTACTAGTTTTCATATACGATAAAGACGAACATCACAACAGTTTTAAGAATAACAGATAAAAATGAACAGATAAAAATGAGAACCAATAATTTTGTATGTTATCGACAAAGTTTAAAAGTTTTTACTTTTTATTTTTATTTGCTCAGCTAACAGCTGTATGACACGACACAAATAAATTATATCAGTAACGTTAAGCTGGCACCCTTCGACGCCAGAACACTCGTATCATCATCATCACAGTGTGAAGAAGACGTCATATGCGCATGCGCTCTCTCAGGTACAGGATTTCACCAAGCAAATGCTTTGTTTAGAACAATAACTAGAAGGCTATTCCCAAATAAATAAAAAAATATCCAGTTGTGGTGTTGTCTATAATATAGTATTTGAAAAAAAAAAAAAACTTTTGCACTTACCATCGAGTTGTAGGATTGAGTCGTACACCTTGCATTGCATTTGTCCCGTACTCTGAAATGCGCACGACATCCAAAGGCCTGAATACATCGCAATCGCCGTGATTATATTATCTCCAACGTAGGCAGACATCTTCCATTGAGGCAAGATTGTGCCAATAATGAGCCCAATCAAACCCAAAAGAGATAGAGTAAATCCCAGGAGCTGCATTCCTTTATTCGCCATCTTCTAACAATGAATTTAAAAAGATGAAGTAATATGAAACTATCTTTCTTTAATATCTGAAAGCAACCGTTTTCTTTTCTTCAGTTTCCTTTCTGGGTTTCTGTAGTCCTCCGACTTTGAATGTGTAAAATTCTCAAGAATGTGTTAAAAAATGTTTTTAAAAAAATCCGCGTAGAGCCGTTGTGAATGCCCTGACTCAGACACCTGTTGAATGAAGCCGCACCTGCTTGAAATGAAAGGAGCTGCTGAATTGAGCTTTTAGAGTCTCGTCCTCCTAATGGGCGGAGACATTATGAGTTTCGTGTAGGATCCGTTTATTTCTGCTCATGTTGGATTTTGTCGGAACTGAGGTCGGTGATTTTCGTGTCTCGTGACGACACCGTATCGAAGAATGACAAATCACAGCGTGTCATACTTCCATCCTTTGATGATATCTAATCTTTATATTAGCTTCTCTGTACTGAATGTCAAAATGTCTCGTTCAAATGGATATAAGACGTTGTCTAAACCCTTTTTCAAATAATATGGCACATTATGCAGTTTATGTATAGGCTATATATCATTTTGGTAGGCTATATAGTCAAGTGTTTGGAAACACTTTTGAATGTTTTGAAAGTTGTCTCTTAAGACCAAGGCTGCATTTATTTGAGCAAAAAATACAGTTGACATATTATTGCACTTTAAATTAATTGTCTGGTGTCTTTTTAAGCCCTTTGAAGCTGCACTGAAACTCTCATTTGGATCTTGAACCGTTTAGTTCCCAATGAAGTCCATTATATGGAGAAAATCCTGGAATATTTTCATCAAAAACCTTAATTTCTTTTCGACTGAAGAAAGAATGACATAGGCATCTTGGATGACATGGGGTGAGTAAATTATCAGCAAAAGTTTTATTTTTTATTTTTTTTTGACGTGAACTACTCCTTTAAGCAGCCAGACTGTGTTTAACATTAATAATAAGACATTATCAACATATTAGAATGATTTCTGAATGATCATGTGACACTGAAGACTGAAGTATTGATACTGAATATTCAGCTTTGACATCACAGGAATAAATTACATTTTAAATATACATTTTATATATTTATACATATACAAAATAGATTGGGGTCAGTTCAATTCTTGTATGTTTTTGCTCACCACCACGATATTTTGAAGTAGCTTTGTTGACATTTTTCTATTTGGAATTCAGTGTTCAAACAAATTGTTGTGGTACTGAGTCATACTTCTGAAGGATCAAATTGTTACAACCGAAGTGCCAAACGCAGTGAAATGTCATGACAAGCCAGCTAATAAATGGAGGAATTATTATTAGATTTCAAGTGACATTAGTGAGTGATGATTATTAGCCACAAAAGCAAACTCATACTTACTGTCAAAACCATTACAGGAAATGCACCTAAATGTCATATTTGTAAATTAGCATATTGACACAGATACAATATTGTTTTGGCGCATAGGTGTACCTTGCACTGGGGTTTTAAACTTCTTTAAAAAAATACTTAAAATAGCAAATATATTTGTATTAAGCCAAAGCAAATTATATTAAAAAAAAACAATCAAGAGAAATTAACTTATACCTACTAACAGAGTAATGTTAATGTATAAACATGAGAAACATTTGTCATATTTCAATTGATTGACTAAAAAAAGCAATAATGCCATTTTTTTTGTCATGAAATTTTATGCAGGCACTCTGGTCCCTGTACTCAGGCCTAGCCAAAACACATTTTATCTTTTCAAACTGTTTAAACATTTTCTTCAGTGTTGTGACATGTCTTCTCTGTTTTCGAAACTGATGTGCTGATAATGTATTTCTGTGTTATAAATAGCCAAACTGTTTAGGTTCTAAACAGGCTTAACACTCAGTTCCTTAGAAATGTACTCTTCAAATAGTTTTCAGGTGAGTTATAGTCACTTAAGGATATTTCTTCATTGCTGTTTATTATCACAAACATACACGGAAAGAGAAAAGGTGTGTCTTTAGAAATCATATAATGATGTCACAGGTTTCAGTCAGTAAGACAGATATGATTCACATACTGCGTGTGTACATGTGTTACTTCAGTTTATGTGAAACTGTTCACGAAAGCTTTATTTGCTTCTGCTCTCACGGGGGAAGGGTTTAACGTATCGGGACTGGTTAAACAGGTTTTACCTTACAACATCAACACTGGGCATTTCCTGGAATATAAGCTGAAGATACATATGAAGATCTCTGCTTTATATTTCCCTCCACACACACAATCCAATACACACATCTACGTATCACAATTCTCTCATACTATCTTATGCTCTGGTGAGACATTTCACACACCCTACCAGTCACCGTCTCAGAGAGCATGAGAAACTCGGAAGTTTATTTCTGACATTGTGTGCAAATGCAAACTTCCTATAAATATCATCGTCATGGCAGTGCTCTTTATCCTGAGCAGAGATTTGAATTTCACCTATATGTTTTTGGGTGGTGGGGAAAGGTGTAAGGGAATTGTTTTATTAGACCCACCCCTATAATTGTTTAGAGTTCCAAGTCGAGTAATTCAAACTGTCAACGGATAGTGATTCATAGCTGGGACTAAATGGGGCCGAGAAGCTTGTAATTCTGACAACTATTGTTTTGTTCTCATGTTAATGTTATCATGTATTGCTTTATATAGTTTAATTAGCTCTGGGGTGTTTGCATATATGGCTGTATATCTTGTAGCATGTGGTGTTATTATCACTTTGATCTTACCCACAGTTCCCATGGAGACGAGTTTCATGGAAACTCTTTCTCTCTGTCTGCTCATACACGCAGTTTCTACTTGCTACCGCCCCCTGTTGGAAATATCCCCCTAGTGTTCAAATCAGCCACTAGGGGCAGTCATGGCCTTTCATAGTCCAGGGTCTGAGAGTTCTGACATTTGTTTTGTTCTTCCCTTTATCAGTGTAATGGATGCTTAACATCACCAACATGTCTCAGCAAACACTTCCTGTTTATCTCTTTGTTCTTCCTTATTGGTGATAACAACAATGTCCATTTACATCCTAATGAGAACATGAAGGTGAGATGGAGAGAATGAGGGAATAAAGGACAAGGGAATGTGTGGGAATGAGATAAAAGTGAAATCAATGGCGATGTTACCTGGGCCTCACAGGGTAGGATAAAGGAGGACATTGGGATAAATGCTAAGTGTAAGCTTTTGTAAGAGGCTACATATAATCCATATATCTAAAACAAATAGTGAAATCTATGCTTTTCAAATTACCCCTCTTTTGCCTTATTGATAGCAACACTTAAGCTGGATATTAATGTCAAAAGTATCCTATAATTTCTCATTCAGAGTATTTTAATATGACCTATTTGTAACCCTGTAGATCTAAATCTCAATTGTACTATAATGGATATTTTTTCAGAAAGGTGATTGTGACCCTGCCTGGATAATTACATTTAACCATTTTGGAGAAATTTCAATAAATACAACAAAACTATAATCAAAATAAGCAATTAATAGGAAAGCATTTCTACAGTATGAACACATATTAAGTTGCATTATGTGTATTTATATCTGAGGTAATATAATATTTTTGGTAACACTTTTGTTAACATGAGTTAATGTATTAACAAACATGAACTAACCATTAACAAATTCATTCGATACGATGTTTGTTCATCTTTGTTAACGTTAGTTAATAAAAAATACAGATGTTCATTGTTTGTTTATGTTTCTTCACAGTGCATTAACTAATGTTAACAAATACAACTGGTAAATAATGTATTAGTAAATGTTGAAATTAACATTAACAATGATTAATACATGCCGTAGAAGTTCATTATTAGTTCATGTTAACTAATGTAGTTAAATTATGTTAACTAATGATTCCTTGCATTGTAAACAGTGTTGTCATATTTTTTATGTTTGTGGTCATATGTTAATATAACAAAATTAAATATCAACCTTATGTTAACTATTAAAGGAAAGTGAAATCAACTATTTTAACTAAATCAACATGTTAACTAATAAATGATCATAATTATTTAAAGGAGTTGTTCACTTTTAAAAAAAACAAAAAGCTTTTGCTGATAATTTACTCACCTCCATGCTATCCAAGATATGCATGTCATTCTTCTTCAGTTCGAAAAGAAATTAAGGTTTTTGATGAAAACATTCCAGGATTTTTCTCCATATAATGGACTTCAATGGGAGCCAAACGGTTCAAGGTCCAAAAGACACTTTCAGTGCAAACTGCAAACTATTCAAAGGGCTTTAAACAACACCAGACAATGAATAAGGGTCTTATCAAGCTGAAACGATCGCTCATTTAAAAAAAAATAAATAAATAAGACCCTTATTCTTCGTCTGAAATCGTTTAAAGCCCTTTGAACAGTTTGCACTGAAACTGTCTTTTGGACCTTGAACCGTTTGGTTTCCATTGAGGTCCATTATATGGAGAAAAATCCTGGAATGTTTTCATCAAAAACCTTAATTTCTTTTTGACTGAAGAAGAATGACATGGACATCTTGGATGACATGGGATGAGTAAATTATCAGCAAAAGTTTTTTTTTTAAAGTGAACTACTCCTTTAAAGTGACAAGTAGGCTCGCATTCCTTTCAGAATCAAGGCTGCTGACTCAGGCTTCATTTGCATTGTGCCTGCAGCGTCTGCTCCATCCACCAGAGAGCAGTATAAAACAAGTCTTAAATCGTTGCAGTCTGAGATTCCGAAGACGATCAGTTTAAGTGGTACAATCAGGAGAGAGTCAGGAGATGTGCTCAGGAGGCCTCAGGGCAGAGCTAAAGACCTCAGGGAACAGTTCAGAAAGTGTGAACGATGTCAGGTTTGGATGCATGCAGCATACTGAGTGAGAAGCTTTGAGAAGATGCCATGTTGGATCAAAATCATCATTCAAGAGATCATAGGCTTGTTAGGGAAGACAAGTATGAAGTGTGTCTGTGTGCGTGTATTTGCTTTCCAGTGGGTATGTGTGCATGTGACTTGTTTCTGCATGCATTATTTTTGCAGCCTAGATGTGTGTGTGTGTGTGTGTAGGGTGAGAACAGGAAGGGAAGCCCCGGTCTAAACGCTCTGCCCAGATGGCAAATGTAATGAGGAGCAGCATGCAGAGGTGCGTTCTCTGACCCTACCACCCTCGCTATCCTCTTCCCTTCCCCAGAGAGACATCCATGAATAATGCATGGATCAATTATTACTTCTAACATGTTGCTGTATTTCCTCCAGAGCACTGTGAACACAGGCGAGATTGCAGCGGGGTGCCCTGCAATCTGCTTTTATGTGGTCAGTTGAAAGATTTACCATTAGAATTTAAACGTGGAAAAAAAAATCTACTGAGCATTTATCACCCTTGACAGATTTGTGCATTACTGTTGTGGTTTACCTTTATCGAGGGTTGCAGAAGTTTGCCGAAGGTGAGGGTCCGATACAACCATGACGCATTCCCCTCTCTGATGCTTTCAAATTCAGCCTCAGGAATCAGAAACAAGTTCTGGCACCGCTTGTTTTATTGGGTGTGTGTAAAATGATGTCACATCACACGTATTTGTGACGTGTTTTAGTGTATTTTTTTCCAGTATCCTATGGAAAACCATCAATAATTTATGTATTTCAGCCTTCTTTTTGTGTTTTCTTTGTAAATATCTATATGTCATTTCTCGTGGCATTTATACGCCAAAAATGTTTTTTTTTGCGTGTATATGCTACGCACTAAATAACCCTGGGGTAGGTTTAGGGGGTCACATTATAGCACATTCGTGTGCTATAATTACATTCGTGCTATAAATACGAACTTTCATGAGATTCGGGTTCTCAGATCCGGCCCACATCTGGGCTCGTGTGGAATCCACATAAACCAGAAGTGGGCTGGATCTGTGCTGACACTATGTTGCTTTCTGGGTCTAGACTCTAGACCAAGAAAAACAGAATGAGAATACAATAAAACTTTGTTTACAAGAAAACAGTACAAGAATACAAAAAACTTTGTTTTCAAGAGGAAGGCTGAAATACATTAATTATTGTAAATTGTAAACAGCTCCCCTTTCTGGGGAGGTAGCAATTTCTAAGTACAATATTTATATCCTTCATTTACAATCATTTTTACCTTGAAGTGACTTACTTAAGTTGAAATAGCTCTATGTCTTTTAGTGATGAGTGACCTTCTCATGCACTTACGATATCCAGGGTGCCTACAGATATAAACGAGTTAAATTTAGAACTTTTTAAGACCTTTTTAATGCCACTTTAAATGAAATTTAAGACCAAACCTGTGATAGAAATACACATCATATTACATACGTATATAATATTTAATGTTTAACAAGTAATTTAATATTAATTACTTGTTTATTGAACTAAAATCAATGTTAAGTTTGCAATTGCGAGAATATTCAGCAAAATAGCTCCCGTCATGTTATGTTACTTAACCACACATATTATAAATAAAAAACTCAACATTTAATTTTTTTACCTCTGTATGTTTCTCTGTAAGTGTAAAAAAAAATTATATGTGTGCTGTTATGCTCGTTTGTTTTGATTTCTCACTATACAATCTCTTTTACAGAGACAGGCGAGTCTCAACAGCGATTCCAGGAATACATTATCAATCTCTTTTTTTGTATAAGTCAGAATCATTCTCGCGATTCGTTGCTTCGCTGGTTATTTGACTGACATTGGGTCCGTCAGACTGGAGAAATTTGTGCGGTAATGTGACCAGAAATATTTAAGACCCCTCGAATCTGAATTTAAGACATTTTAATACTTTTTTAGGGCCTTTTATTAGGAAAACCTTATTTAAGACTTTTTAAGGACCCGCCGGCCTGATTTCACCCTGATTTCGAACATTTCAATGCATTCTCATTCTTTAGCGTCATATAGGTGGCACTATATGACAAAACGGCGCTATACTACGCACATGGCACCCGTTATCGTTATTATAACACGTGCTGTGATGGGTATGTTTAGGTGTGGGTAGGGTAGGGTAGTCTCATATTACGCTAAAGGATTTATGAAGCCTTGGGTTAGCGTGTTATATTAACGATAAAGGGTGCCATGTGCGTAGTATAGCGCCATTTTGTCATATAGCGTTCTATATGACGCTAAAGGATGAGAACGGGCGGAACATTTTGCGTATATGTGTGCAGAAAAAACAAGCACAATTTCTAGCAGATTCTACAGAGCCCTGCACATGACATGCAAGAAAAAAGTAAATTGTGAGCACAATTTAATTTCGTCCCTCGATTTATAAATCGTGAACGATTTACTATTCCGTTCCTCTCGATTTACTGAATTTGTTCTCTCGATTTATACACCCAAACTATGTCCATGTTAGGACTTGCTGCTGTACAAAATAACCTGTCTCTGCCACCTCTCTCTCTCTCTAGCGCACTAGCCTGAGAGCATGTGCAGAAAGACCTTCGGAAAAATTGTGCCATTCTAAAAAAAAAAAATGATGAAAACTAGTTGTGTAACGGTTCAAATCACTCACGGTTTTATCACGGTTTTTGGTCCAGTTCTGTATGTGTAATAAAAAGAAAGAAAGTAAGAACAATCCAAATACAAACAACAGCTGAAATAAATACAAAAGAGCAAAGAAACAAATAAAATAATCTGTGTTTTTCAGGTTATTTAGGTCTAACAGTAGTTTTCAGGTACCTAAATTGAATAATTATGTAATAAAATAGCATTGCATATAATAGCCACTGTATCAATTAAATAAAGATGAATCATTATTAAAGTTACAAAAGCTTTTCGGTCAAGAGCAGTAAGTGTAACGGTCACCAGCTGGAGTGCCCTTGAGAACCACCAGAGGGCACTCCAGAATAAACCATTATCACTCACACACTACATTTCCCATAACTCATCTTCACTGATCACACTCACCTGTACCTCATTCACTGATTGCATTCATCTGTGTCTCATCCTGTTAGTCTGTCTATATACCTTTGTTCATTCATTCACTAACTGCAAAGTCTTGTTTTACTGTTGGTTGCACTGCTGAGTGAATTTTCCTCCTGAAATTGATTCCTGTGTGTGACCTGTGGATTGTTTATCGTTGCTGACCGTTCTCTGCTTTGACCTGACCCTGGACTGTTTCACTGGACTCTGATTCGCTTGTATCTGGTTTGTCTCTGCCTTGCCTCCGTTGCCCGGTTTGCTGTTGTTGATCCCTGCCTGTTTTGACTACTAAATGCTGCGAATGGATCCCCTTGTGTCTGCTGCATCGTGAACAGTAAGTGATTTTCCTAGTCTTTTGTTGTTCGATTAACATTAAAATAAGACCGCAGGAATATTAGGTGGCTGTCATTTTGCCTGGAACCAAAGTACTGATTTGATACACATGCATTGTCTTTCTTGACTGTTTACATTCAATTAAGACATAACCGAGTATGTTTACTAGACTACGTACCAAGACAGGCATGTTGACATAATTTTTGTATGAATTTGTCCGTTCAAATCAAATCAATATTTGTAAAGTGTGAGAAGCAGCTGCCCTTGTGCGCACTTCGGATGAGTGCACACACAAATCTGCACCTAAATTAGTTAATTTTAGACACAGATAGCAACGTGTGCTGTTCAGGACTCACTCTATCAATGGCATAATGATTGGCCATATTAGAGCATACAGCATATCCATCTACAGAAACGTACATTAGTTGAACTCGGTCTGTCTGTTTTATGCTTTTTATTTTCAACAAAACTTATTATAAATGCGCAGATGGCCTACAATGTTCTGTATAATTGACTCTTCCACCTCTTCTTCTGAATCAGTTTATGCTTTAAAGCTACACTGTTTTTTTTTTTTTTTTTTTTTTTTACCCCCATCTAGTGGTGAAAAGATATATGACCATCCATATTAGTTTCTGTTCCTCTCAATTTCGTTTTAACTCTTACGGTGGCCAATGTAGTCCAAGATTAACATGGCTTCCAGTTCGACCTTGTCCATGAGTGTTAACTCAAACGTAAACGTGAAAGGCGAAGCTTTAATTAACGGGTATGTCCCTCTTTGGCTAATGTACTTTTAAGATGGAGGGGCAACATGGCGACTGACATTAGAACCCCTTACCTGTATGTATTTTCAATGGCATATTATACACTCACGAGAATACTTTATTACTTGAACGAAGTAAATATACATTAATGAGCACATATATTTTTGAAAGAACTAAGTGTTTTTAGCTAAGAATAAACTAAAAGAGTTACACAGTGTAGCTTTAAACATACAGTATATGGCTGAATTAAACCAGTATTTCCACTTGCAATCATGTAGCGTTTACTACAGTAAAGTTAGTAAATGGGTACGTTTTATATATAAATATTCATGGAACTGTGTATACTAAAGCAAGGACTTGCCTATAAGCTATTTTATGTCATGGAGAAATTATTTTCACACGTTTAAGTATGTCATTTTGGTGATCAAAGATGAGATTTAAAGGATACAATTATTGTTAGGGAAAGAGACTTAATTTTTTTATTTTTTTAAGGCCACATGATTTTTTTTTTGCATATGGTTTCAGTTGGTTTAAAATGTTTTTGTAAATTAACAAAATGTGCAAACAAGAAAGTTCTCACAAGAAAACAAGAGAAAAAAACTTCCCTTTGTGTTTTTTAAAACGTTCAACAGTTTTTTTTTTTTTTTTTTTTTTGCGCGTCTCTCTTCATCCTGCATAGAAATGATCACTGTGCAACTATTTTTTTTATGATGTATGCCATACATTCGAAGTCTTCACTCTTTTAATGTTTAAACCAATTGCTGTCAATATCTCAGATAAGCAATCTGCCTTGGAAATATGTTCTGAATATTCATGCAGCAGGAGTCCTGAACTGAGAATAAGTTTCTAGGATTATTAGTTAACCAGCCGAGGGATCTGAATTATGTTTCGCCTTCCCACACTGAAAATCAGATCCTGTACTGCATGTAATTTCCTCATATTTATCCATCAACTGCCAGCTAATCCTCAAATGAAGCAGCTTGTTTTAAGAGTTTGTTGGGTCTGTAAAGGCGTTCAAGACAATTATCTCCGCTCGCTTGAAGGGTCTGGAAGATGATCTACGATTGTATAACGAGTCTGCATGCAAGCGCGAGAGTGGGCTGTGGTTTATATATCACCCTGCGGTATTAATTCTGTTCCTCATCTGATTAGCTAGACTTCCTGTAATGCAGTGACATAATGCAGATGTTCGTAGGTGGCCAATGAGATGATTAATCAAGGTCTGGTGACATAGAAAAAGGGGAACGTTTTAAAAATACTGTGCAGAGCGAGTGTGTTTCGTGTGAGTCTGTGTGCAGTGTGCCAATTCTAAAGTGAAGGGAGCAGAGGTTGTCTGTCACCTGTCACCTGACTGCTCACCTGAGTACCTACAGCTGTCTGTACCATCTGTTTCCTACATGCCTGAGATGTTATGGATGGTAATGTTCTAAAACCAGGGGCACAAATTTTACACAACATCACAAGTCCATCACACATCTTACAATAATACAAATATAACTGTTTATTCAATAATATGTAGTAATAAGACACACCTCTCCCACCCCCCAGCCCAGAGATGTATAATTGCTCTAGAAACGTACACAGGATGGCAAAGTGGGAGGTCAGGAGAGGGTGCTAAGGAGATCCTGTGCTCTGTAACAGGGAGTCCTTGTATTTCCGAAGTGGGATGCATGCAGATAGAGTCTTAGTTCTCTCCCAGGTGTGTCGGCTTTCAAGAGCAGCACGTCCGCCATGCTGGTTTGGGATGGCCAGCTGACCCCGGCTGTTAGTCTATGGTCAGCTTTCTTCGAGTCTCCACGTAGGTCTCCATGCTGTTTTATAGGGCAGGTGTGTGTAGCTCCGCCTCCATTGGCTGTCACCCAATCAGCCTGTTCCGGCTTATGCAGGAAGCCATGTTCCGTTTGGCAGTTACTGCCACACTCAGGCAAACCCTGGCTAGTGGAAGACTTTGCTTTTTGGAAGACGAGAAGATAGGGGAGAAAAAGGATTGGCTTGTTTCTTTAGCGTTTCATTTGGAAGACCTGATTAGAAAAGATGTGGCTTTCAGGTTTCAGGTTTTTTGCTTATGTGTGGGTGAAGAGGTCCTAAAGTCCAATTAGTTAGTCTGTTAATAACACAGCTTTAAAATGAAAAAGGAGAACATAATAATAAGTTTGCACAAGGGAAAATATGTTCAGAAAAAGCAAAACAAGGTTCATATATATTTTTCCACTAAATATAAAAGCATATTTTAAAGAAGTACCCATCAGTTCTTCAAAATGTAATTTTTCACTATGGGTGAAATGACATTTAGTTGCTTCAGTCAATATCACAATTTAATAAATAAAAAATCAAAAATACAAAAAGAAACTCAAATCTGTACATGTCCACAGTCCATATGGCTCACAGCAGTTTTGGCAAGACCAGGCAATCCATCTCCTGAAAAGCACCCATTTACAGTAACTGTCATCATTTTTTGATTATTACTTTTTAATCATTCTTTGATTTATATACACATATTTTTCTCCTTTACTCCTCTGAGATAGATAGTATGAAATCAATTATTCTTCACAAAAATACAGCATGAACATTTTAGAAGTGTTCCCTCTGATCGTCTCACTCTTTTTGCATGCTTGAATTGAGGGCAAATGAAACAGAAGGTGGACTCAATGTGTCCTTGAGAACTTGCCCTGATTTAAAAGAGAGAGCGAGAGTCAGGAGAGATCTGAGGCCATAAGGACTGAGCCGCTTCACGGCAAAACCAGGTCTGGACAGAAGAAAGAGAGCGAGATCAAGCAGGCAAGACCCATTTTGACAAAACCCAAAATTGGGTTTACGAACTGAATGTCACTTTATCTCCATGTTGTCTGCTCTCTCGCCGACTGGAAGTCCCAAACACCCACACACACAAAAAAACCTCTCAGTTCATCGTCTGCTAATGTCCTCGGGTTCCTTGGTTGCACAGGGAAATCATTGCTCACAGCACTGGGCTATTGCTCTCCAGTTTGGCTTTTATTGAGTCAATCGATCGTTACTTCGCTCTATCTCTCTCTCACACACACACACACACACACACAGAGCTGGAGGGAAGGTTAATTGCCACTGGACACACAGGAGAGGGTTTGGGGAGATTGCTCAGGAAATGGAGCATGACTTTGGAGCACCCATGAGGGGGCGTGTGTGCGCCGCATTCGTCCTTGTGTTCTCAACGTCTCCGTCAGGCCAGGTAACTACATCACACGAGCGAGTATGAATGTTCCCTTCCCCCAATCCTCAAAGGACCCTGTTCCTCACCTTCCGCTCAATCAGCAAGAATTCATACAGTGTCTAATTCACAGAAACAGGATCTTGCCCTATCATTAACACCAAAGCACAAGCTCTCTCCTCCAAGAATCCAACTTAATGATTTTCTAGTTTTGCTCCTCGAGATGTTGTTTGAGTGTAGGCGTAGAGTCTCTAATCTCTAAAAATCTCCAAATGCTCCACGTGAAACTGGGGTCTTCTAACCCTTTACTATCATGTCAATTGATTTTAATTAATATGCGCGAAGGAGAGAGAGCAAGACGGCACTCCGTGTTGTTTGAAGACGTGAGAGTATGTGCTTGCGGTCGGGGTGCTCGCTCTGCTCGTTCGTTGTGCGCCCTGTCAAATCGCAGCAGTCATTCTGTATCTACGTCACTCACCGATTAAAAAGACTTGGCGGGACAAAATGCTTTTCCGCGGCCACCAAAAAGCGGACGATCCGACGGGTTTTAGAAGATTAAATACAACCCGAAACTAAAAAAACAGACCCGTCCTCTATTTGAGACCAGCCTTTATTTACTCAAACCTGCAGCCACACCAGGCGTGTAAAAGAGACCGACGTCTATTTGGGATGCCTCTAAAGTGTAATCCTCTTCCTCTCTAACTTCAATCATTGAGCCCCCCTCAGGACTTTCAGTTCTCTCGTAGCCAGCGACTCGTCTTCATCCCAAACCTCGTCTCGCATAACCAAACTTTCTCCAGGCTTTCTCATCCTACACATTACAATTACTTTAAAGGAATGTTCCAGGTTCAATAGTTAAACTCAATCTACTGCACTTGTGGCATAATGTTCATTAACACAAAAATGTATTTCATTTTGTCCCTCCTTTAAAAAGAAAAGAAAACGGGTTACAGTGAGGCACTTACAATAAAAGTGAAGGATGCAAACGAACATAAATGCTAACATGCTCACTGATTTAATAGAATAGCCACAAGACATTAAAATTTGCATGTTAACATGATTTTATCATCATAAAAAAATGCCTAACTAACTCTTTTGATAAAAAGATGTATGACAATGAAACAGCTGTAAATACTTAAAAGAGAAACAGTAAATGAATCATTGTACCTAATTATTGGCTTTTTTAAAAAATAGAAAATTTGTTTAAATGCATCTTGGTTGTAATCAACACATTGTTCAAATTAAGCTAAACTTTTATTGAACCTGGAATATTCCTTTAACTTGGACAACTTTTATTGAGACACATACGCGTACCATGCTTCAACATGCTAAAAACGTTCTGCAACATGCACAAACCCTCACTGACATCCACTATACTTTCTTCTGACATCCTGTTTCATTTACCTAAATATTTTCCCTTCAATTTAATTTTCTTACGATTGAATATTTTGATTCAATGTATTCTCTTTGCTGGCCAGGTGTTCAGGACACAGCTCAAGGACATTGAGATGTCCCTTCAAATACAAATCCACAAATGACCTTTTTTACAGAACAGCAAAACCAAACTTGTGAACCTGTCACATCTACACCCACTCGGGTCACGCGCCTTCCACATTCGCACCAGTAGCTGTTGGCCCACAAATGATTTATATCATAATCACAGAGCTGGTCTCTTCCCTTTTGAAGGGCAAAAGGGCACCATCTGTAAGATGGTTGACCAACTCTTTACTCAAACAAAACACATTACAAACAATTTATGTGTGGTGTGTGTGGACTGGGAAGATGCCTGTGGAATTACAAAGAGGTCCTGGATGTCACAGCACTTCCTCTTGGTTATGTGTCAATTATGAAACCTGGAGAAAGACATCAGTCAACATCTCCAGGCAGATTAAAATTCCCAGACACGACCGAACCATTAAAGTGATCAACTGTGTGAGCCAATGTGTTTACACATGTGTGCCCAGACCGTCACTCCCCCCCCCCACACACACACACACAAATAAATAATGGAAGCAGATGTTCATTTCACATCATTCTGTCTCTTTCACACTCTAATAGACGCGTCTAACGCATATAATCACTGCGTCATTGATCGGCTCGCCACAATTTAAATTTGCATATTAAAATTTCTCATCCGAGCTGCTTGAATCAAGTCGTACGTTCTTGAGAAAAGGAGTAAATAATTCAAGCAACCATGGCTGGACTCCATGTAATCCCCTGTACGAATCCCATCAAAGAGCTATCAAACAACTGCCCCGAATAATCTGCACTCGTTTTGCCAATGATACGGATGCTGATCCGAGCTCACTGGCCATTAAACATTAATAGAGTCATCACAAGAGAATTTACTTGTTTTTTTTTTCCTTTTTTGGATCTTTTTTTTGGAAGGTGCTAGCCACAATTAAACCAAAAACCAGATGCGTCGGGGTTGTGGATTCAATCTTAATTCATTATAAACATCATCAGGTTGGGTTTGAGAATATCAGTGGAAGGAATTGGAACTACAGGGTTTTGTTTAATTTTAAAAGCTACCCAATCACATATTCCGGACGATACCATTGGTTTCCTGGCAGCGCCCAGAAGAAATCAATCTACACCTGCAGACCACTGGATCCTCTTTGAATGGTCCAATAAAACAAATTTTACTGCAATCCTTCCTATAGTTCTGATTGGCACAGAGCAGCCGCTGGCAAAGTGATTGCAGGAAGAAATTAACCAGCGAAGGGTCTCATCTGATGGAATCATTATGATGATATGACATAATAACCTCTCTCCCTCACGCTCTCCTTCTCACACCCAAACTCTTCGTTCAAACAAAAAGTAACCGTAGGGAAAGAAATGTCAATTGAATTCTTCAGTTGTAATATATGTTGTTAGCATTTTCGTCTGGCACTGTGATAGAACTCAAGTAGGGCATGTGGGGGCACAGAAACATGTTTTTAAGAGATTATAGAATCATATGGTGGGTCAAGGTGTCATGCCGGGTCAGTGGAAATGTATACGAGCCGGTTTAACCGAGAGAGGCAAGGATTCTCCTCTCATTGCCTTGGGCTGCCTGTCTGATCTCGCCTCATTCAAAAGCAAGCCGCCGCTCATACAGCTCTTCCTGCCCTTATTGCATGAAGGAAAATGGAGTTCTCAGTATCACTGAAGTCCTTCACCCTCCCTGTGTGCGCCCCCTGTGCTATGAAGCATCAGCTCTGGGCGCCTCTTCCTGCCGTTCTTGTGGGAGGGGGAGTCTGAAGTCTTTACGGTTTTGCGAGGAGGACTCTGCTTAACTACAAGCGCATGCAGTGAAGGTTCCTTGTACATGGCCACTGAGGGAACGAGAAGAACAACAGACACACTGATGTTATTTAAAGCAACAACAGAGGAACTGAAATAACTTATATTTTAATGAATAGTGCAGCTATTTAAGACAGTGGAAAATGTTAAGTTTCAAGAATCTGCAACTGAAAAACCCATACTGATTGACCACTAATCTGAATATCCGGAGGGCCATTAGCTGGTGCAAGCTAGTTATTATCTGGTCTAAACTAGTACAAAATGGATATTAGCTGTCTATGCTGATGCAAATTGGTTATTAGTCTTAGCAGGTTTTTAACTGATTGAAGATGGTTATTGGCTGGTTTAATCTGGTGCAAATTGGTTATTAATATTATGGTTATTGGATATTGTCTGGTCTAAACATGCAGGTTATTACTGTATCTAGTCTAAGATAGTATACACCTGATATTAGGTTCTATGCTGGTGTAAACTATTATGGTCCAAACAGGTTCTGAACTAATCGAAATTTGCTAATCTAAAACTTGAAAATCTAAAACGTACCAGGCTAAAACATGAATTGCAAACTTCTTACTAGTTATATGCTGGTTATTTTCTGGTCTAAGCTAGTAAAATCTGGAAAACTGGTTATTGGCTGGTTTAAGATGGTACAAGCTGGTTTATGCTCATCCAAAGGTCATTCTGGGAATGTTGTCTGTTTGGTCTAAGCTGGTCTATAGCTGGTGTAAACTGTATTTGCTGGTCATAGCTGGTGATTTGCTGGTTCAATCAGGTTACTGTTGTAAAATTGCTTAGTGGCTGGTTTAATCTGATGCAAGCTGGTTTTAACCTGCATTTATTTGCTAGTGCAAACTTGTCCAAGCACGTCGTTAAGTGCTCTAAACTGCTTAATTGCTGGTTTAATCTGGTGCAAGATGGTTATTAGCTGGTGTAAAGTGTTTTTTAGCTAGATCCAAGATGACCATTATCTGATAGAGCAAGCTGGGTATTAGTCATTTGTCAGTGCAAGCAGGTTATTAGCTTGTCCAGGTCTGTACTATCAGCCATTTGAACAGCTACCATGTTTAAACACCTTAGCTAATTAAGCCACCTTGAAAAATGGTCTATAAACCTGCTTGGACCAGCTAATGACAAGTTTAAACCCCTACATAGAATGTCCTGAAATCACATTTACCACTTAAGGCTAGATTTACCATCATAAATGTGTAACACTTTACAATAATGTTCATTAATTAGAACATTAGTTAATGTACTAACCAACACTGAACTAACCATGAGCAATACATTTGTTCAAATCCAGCTGTTCATTGTTTGTTCATGTTAGTTCACAGTGCATTAACTAATGTTAACAAGATTTTAATAAAGTTTAGTAAATGTTGACATTAAGATTAACAAATGCTGAAAGATAATTGTTCATACTTAATTGATGTTAACTAATGTGGTTAACTAATGAACCTTATTGTTAAGTGTTACCCATAAAATGTCTCAGGTTTATTTAAAGTATGATCTGACCTTCGATGACTTTAGGTAGGAAGTGCGCAGCCGCTTCTGGTCTTCTTCACGTGCGTTGCCCTTCCATTACTTGGCCATCCCGGTTGATGCCGATGTACCACGAGCGCCCCTCGACTGGCTTCTGCCGGTACAGCATGGGAGGGATACTGCACACATAGTAGTTCTCAAACACACATCTCTTTGAATTCGCACTCTCGGGTTGTCGAAGTGCTCCTGGCAAAAAGAATGAAAAACACAAATATGCTAATAAGCGCAGAGTTCTGAAAAGCATGCACATGATGTGTGTGAACACAAAAAGATGACAAAGTTAGCATGTCAGAGCAGAAATAGCATACTGCCATATTTTTTCCATTGGTTGGGCTGTGTCTATAGAGGGGGTAGGGAAAACCTCATCATGGTGTTTTTCTGAAAGCAATGTTCTCCAGAGAGCAGGAGGAACAGATTATTCTATCTCAGCAACTGCATTTCATTTGCATGACTGATGAACTTTATACTGTCCCCAAATGTACCCCGAGAGTGGCAAAGCGGTCAGAGCTTCTACCTGAACGTACTGGGCAGCACCTGGGAATGCTGAAAAGCTGTCAGCATAGCAGGAAACTCTGAAAGCTGAACCCACACAAGTCTACAGATACTCAAAATGTTACTACTTGAGATGAAGAAAAACACACTCCGCTTTTCAACCTAAAACTTTAATTTAACACGTTCTGAGCATAACCTCGCTGTTCCCATTCATCTCCCTTTCGCTAAGAGCCCTTCCCACCAATACAAGCTGCTGTAGCCGGGTGACTGTAACTAGGAGCGACATGTATACATCTCTCTTAGTCTTCGTCAGGGTCCTTGCCCTGTCAGAGAGCAGACCCAATCAGCAGGATTGATTTACTGAGGGTAGCCAAGCAGAAATGGCTGACTGAAGACTTTCGGCAAGCCACCGGAGACTAAGAGTTTTGGGAAGAGTGAGGGTAAGAGAGTAACAGAGAAGATGCTGGGGTCTGGAAGGGGATGAAAGGGTTACAGGGAGTTTTTCTTCCCCAATATTAAGCAGCTTGAGTGAAAACTAGCAAATACAACCAAATTTCTGCCTGTCTGGTTTCAGTCTATGCAACGCTCTGAATTATTTTTCTTAGACTTGTCTTCATCAGCTCTCTCGATCTTTTTCTTTCAATCATTTTATCTAACTCACCCCCCTCTCCCTCCTGGCCTATGCATCAAACTAAGCAGCTTTTGTTGTCCTCCAAATCTCACAGACGGGGGAGATCAATAGCTGATCAGCCTTATGGAATACTAATTACAATCGAACCATGTGAATCGAGTTACCATGGCCATCGTGAAGGACATCAACACTACCAATCTCACATTTTCAAGTTCAGGCTTCCAATAAATGACCCTTTGACCTATTACAGAACATGAATCACATCATAGCTTGTGTTGGTACAATCTTAAGACATTAAGAACTTGATCTTTATCTTCCAACTTCATCTACCAGTCCAGGAGTTGACCTTAATTTTTTTTTTTTTTACATTTTTAGATGCCAAAAACCTCCATACGGACCCCTTCCCAAAATACAAATTTAGATACACATTTTCACATATAAACATTCAATTAACACAGTATGAGAGAGTAATCATGACACCATAAAGACAACAAATTAAATAAGGGTCAAATAACTGGCTTTTACATTTTTATTGATTAAGCAAAATGTTGTTATTATTAATAGTATTCTCTGAAAATAGTTATTTTTATTTAACATATCTGATATGAACATTATATAAACAAAGTACAGTATATAAATATAATGTATAATCAAAAAATAATTCGAAGTCTCATATGAAATCTTAAACGATTAAACATGACTAAAATCGAACTACTGAAAACTAGTGCTGTCAATGCAATTCATAATGACTAATCTCATGATTTCTGAGCAGTCTTTGGAAAGGAATGGCATTAAATCATAATATTATCAGATTTAAAAAATAAATAATTTATTCAATGTTTCATTGATATCATAAGTGCACATGTTGTTATAGCCAGCCTTATCCATTTTGTAAAATCTCCCTAGCACCCTTGCGCTCCCTGGACCCCAGTTTTTAAATCTTCTGACCTAGATGACCAGCGCCTATCTGTGCGTGAGAGTTGCATTGAGTCAGCTGATTATTACGGGCTTAACAAAAAGCTGAATCCTTTTGCTCTACTCTCTGAACCGTGAGATGACATGCTCCTTCAGTTTGCGTGTCCTGGTGGAATGGGTTGGAATGACATGTGGAGAAAAAGGTAATATCCAGCGTGCGTGTGGAGAATCCCGATGATGATGATGCCAGAGATCTTTATTATGCAGAACAGCACTCTGACCTTCCCCTCTGCCCCACCCTCTCTCCTCTCCCCTTCTCCTCACCCTCTCTCCTCCTCCTTCGCTGCCTTCTTCTCATTTCTTCTTTTTGTAGGCAAGTGTCTGATTGAATCTGTTCTACTTGGTCATAAAACAAAGATTCAAAAGCTGAAAGCATGCTTCCCCTTCTGCAAAGTACTCTTGACTGCAGTTTGTCAGACTCGGGTCGGAACATCCTTAACCACTTCCAGCTAGAGATTGTGAGGCTGTGCCCTAAAATCAATTTCCACCCTTAATTTTTTCCTCATTTTACTATTATATTTTACAATATGTCGCAATACTAAAGTAAAGTTCGATGGCAACTTCCAGTTCATGTGGACTTTAACAATGAGAAGTTTGTACCTCTCTTGGCTACGAATAGATGAATATGATGTGGAATTTTCTAGGCATACACAGACACTGTCATATGTTGTGACAATTCTGTCATAAAGATATGAGATTGCATTTATATTCTTAACTTTTTAAAGACATGTACATGGAGTGTATATACACTCACCTAATGGAATATTTGGAACACCTGTTCAATTTCTCATCAATGCAATTATCTAATCAACCAATTACATGGCAGTTGCTTCAATGCATTTAGGGGTGTGGTCCTGGTCAAGACAATCTCCTGAACTCCAAACTGAATGTGCAGAATGGGAAAGAAAGGTGATTTAAGCTATTTTAGTGTGTGGTATGGTTGTTGGTGCCAGACGGGCCAGTGTGAGTATTTCTCAGTTACTGAGATTTCACACGCAACCATTTCTAGAGTTTACAAAGAATGATGTGATAAGGGAAAAACATCCAGTATTTGGCAGTCCTGTGGGCGAAAATGCCTTGTTGATGCTAGAGGTCAGAGGAGAATTGGCCGACTGATTCAAGCTGATAGAAGACCAACTTTGACTGAAATAACCACTCGTTACAACTGAGGTATGCAGCAAAGCATATGTGAAGCCACAACACGCACAACCTTGAGGTGGATGGGCTACAACAGCATAAGACCCCACTGGGTACCACTCATCTCCACTACAAATAGGAAAAAGAGGCTACAAGTTGCATAAGCTCACCAAAGTTGGACAGTTGATTCCTGGTCTGATGAGTTCCAATTTCTGTTGAGGCATTCAGATGGTAGAGTCATAATTTGTCGTAAACAGAATGAGACCATGGATCCATCATGCCTTGTTACCACTGTGCAGGCTGGTGGTGGTGGTGTAATGGTGTGGAGATGATTTCTTGGCACACCTGTAGGCCCCTTAGTGCCAATTGGGCATTTTAAATGCCACGGCCTACCTGAGCATTGTTTTCTGACCATGTCCATCCATTTATGGCCACCTTGTACCCATCCTCTGATGACTACTTCCAGCAGGATAATGCACCATGTCACAAAGCTCAAATCATTTCAAATTGGTTTCTTGAACATGACAATGAGTTCACTGTATTAAAATGGCCCCCACAGTCACCAGATCTCAACCCAATAGAGCATCTTTGGGATGTGGTGAAACGGGAGCTTCGTTCCCTGGATGTGAATCCCACAAATCTCCATCAACTGCAAGATGCTATCCTATCAATATGGGCCAACATTTCTAAAGAATGCTTTCAGCACCTTGTTGAATCAATGCCAAGTAGAATTAAGGCAGTTCTGAAGGTGAAAGGGGGTCATTAGTATGGTGTTCCTAATAATCCTTTAGGTGAGTGTGCGTATATATATATATATATATATATATATATATATATATATATATATATATATATATATATATTGGCTAATAAATCTAAATCCAATAATTTGAGAGCCTGGTTATAAATTCTCATTATAATTTTAATGGGATAGACTTGCGCTGCACACGTTGCACTTATCTGTATTTTTCTTTTAAAGTGATTCCATTCATATTTCAAGGAATTCAAAACCATGGTGAACAGTGTTCATCTGAAGTGCCTCAGCTGAAGGAAATAATCCATTATTTATCAGTTTTAATATAGCATCTACATTTTCTTATTGGGCCAATAACAATAACATTAAAAATGAACATAGATCGGCCGAGATGTGTATCCCTTAAAGGAATACATTTGACTACAGATTGCTATGCTTCTGACTTAGTACTGTAGGCCTGCTATAATGTTGCTTGAATTTTTTAAGGTTAAAAAATGACGAATAATTACCTTTTTAAAGTGTGAACTACCCATACATAGCAAACATGCAGACTCAACAAAACATGCGCCACACAGTCACCACGGGACCTGTGCTATGACGTCCCAATCCAAGACGTTCTGCAAGCTTCCTCTCACAGATCTTGGTTCAGAGAGCATGAAATTGACAGACGGGGGATGTGGGATCCGACTGCTGTGCTGTTTCTATCTCTCATCGAACTGGAGTTAATGACCTTGTTACTGCCACATGGAAAACTCAGAAACTCAGAAACTACAGTTTACAGCGCCCGCTCAAGTGCTACAAAGAGCAATCTGCAATGTTCCACAAGGCCTGTCGCACCTTAAACGCCAAACACAACAGTAACTAAAAGAGGATGAAAAATTTAACAGTGACATAAAACTGCCAATGACAGGAAACACATACATTAATGGACTTTTTAAAATCACGTTAATGCCCGTAAGAGACAATCTTACAAGCTTTAAAAGTTTTGCAACAGAGCAGCCTTGAAGTTTTCTTGGACTTTTGAGACCAACGTGACCTCTGTGTCCATTAGATTCTCAGCAGGAAGTTCTAGAAACGTAACACAATGCTGGAGACACGTTTGAATAATTGATATCAATTATGCTATTTCAAAGACACATGCATTATTCAGTGAAACTTTGTATTAGTCCCAAATCCATGACTACAGCTAAAGGCGTTACACTGAGACAGGAAGTAGACAGAGAAATATGCCCTTCAACTCAAGATCATGCGAAACACACGAAACAAGCATCTCGGCCACAAAGGAACACTGGGAAACCAAAGTTACAACTCCAGCTATAAATGAGTACAACACTTCCTGAGAGTGGAAAAGGCTTATGGCACTGGCAGAGAACGGAAAAAGAAAGCGGAACTGGATGAAATATATGCACGCTGTGAAAAGTGTTATATTTGCAAAATATTTGCTTGTAGTATCTTATTTAGTCAGAAAAGACAGGAACTCTTAAATGGCCGTCAATAGAGTGCTGCAGTGATGATGTAAATGTGTATGCCAAACCGTAAGTTCAGCATCACCCTGGTTCCCTTGAGAAAATGCCAATAGGATTTTTCCATTGGAATGGATTATTGCATAAAATAAACTCTCTGACCAACAAAAAGTTAATGATTCCTTTACATTTTGTTAACTTTTATGAATTTTGAAACCTAAATACTATCAACAAAAGTAAAAAGCCCGACTGATCTCATGATATAGTGTGTGTATGACACGCAATTAGTATTTTCCATTTTTGGCGCGCCATCAACATGCATAATCGCTTTTCAGCACGTGTTTATCAATGCCGTTGACTTGCGTTATTACTTTTATATATAAATGAAATTACCTACCTCAACCCCGTCCCTAAACCTACCCGTCAATGGGGTCAATAGCATTTATGAGTCTTCCCCAACCATCCTAGGAAAAAAATATCGCTCCCCAGATGTAGATCTACATTTTGCTTCATTTCGCTTCGGACATTTAACGGCGTGTACTTCCCACAGCATTTGACATTAATGGTGTAAACATACACGCGGATAGCTCAAAATGCGTATAGATAACACGCCACTTTCAAGTCAAGTTTCAAGTTATGTTTATGTAAAAGTCATGATGTCATGTTGCAAAAGCTAATTGTAGGCTATAAATGAATTACACCACAGTCGCAACTATTTCAGTTTTTATTTCAAAACAATTTCCTTGAAAGTTGTAGTCATGATCGCTTGCTAGAGCATGATTAAACACAACGAGGCTGTGAAAGCGGACTAGTGAGTAGTTTACCTGTTCAGCTGATGATGTTTAATGTCCACGACAACCTCTGTAGTCCCATTTAGCCACTTGTTAGCAACCGCCTTTTACAAGATGAGTAAACGCTTAAAAAATCACAATTAAGGGGGATCTACTATGTATATTATGCTGTAGAATAAAACACGAAAATATCTCGAGCTTATGTTAACAACGGACCTTATTTCAAGCATTCAACCTAAAACCCATTGACTGGGATGGTGGAACCAGAAGTGCTAAAATTAAAACCCATTTCCATGTTTTGGCTAACAAAACTACTTCATCCCTGCAGCACTCTTTTAGAGAATGATGTAGGCTATGTCTCAATTAGCTCCTTAGTTTAGAAGTCAGGGCACTGATCAGGGAGTCGGCCATTTTAAGGGCTGTCGCAAAATCCTTCCAGTTCACTGAAACCTTCGCTCCCTAAAAGTCCCACAATGCACCGTTGAAACCAGAGAGCATCGATGTGCACTAACGAAAGTTGTTCTTTAAAATACAAACCATTATTTAATCAGTTTTCAACATAAACAAACATCGCTAAACAGGTAATGAACAGCTAACATTTATAATTTATTTTATGTTTGAAATGTTGCAAATATATGTAACAAGCAAAGTATTTATCATTCATAACATAAAAAAATGAAATAAAGATATCAATTCTGTTGTTCTTCATAAATACCTGTAATGATGTTAGGGTTGGGTTGAGCCAGGGTCCTTTTGTCTTTGTGTCTGACTACAGTGTCTGAATTCATATACACAATTTATTGGTTCATGGCCTAGGAAGTTTGGGAGTTGATTGAGTCCCACCCGTAGACGGGTGCAGTAACGATATTCACCAGCAAGGGCTAACTGGATCATGCTAACCAGGCTAAACCCAGACACATTAGTTTCCACACCGAATATAATGCTCTCGGACCGGTAGTGGCCCCTACAGTGCAGTAATTTCTGTCTGTATGTCATTTGTGGGACAGTCTCATATCTCAACATAAAGCTCCTTAATGGGGCTTATGTTTCATGAGCGAGTGCGTTCTACCCAGTATGTTTATGCCTCAGTTAATCCTTGTGCTTGAATGCATGTGTGTGCATATGTGTAATGTGTCTTCCCACAGCATTCACTGTAGTTAGTTTGTGTGTTCGGCAGATGTTCAGTGACATACAACATTACATAAGTCTATGAAGCATGCGGAGGTACATTAGGAAACATCAATACATGGATGCATGCGAGGTCATAATCAATTTATGCTCTTTCTATGGTGATGTTTACTGATGGTTGTGCAGCTGGTGAGGGTGGGCGGGGCTATTCCACCACTGATGGCATTTATCTTTGTTTTGTGTGATGAATTGAGGGTCCCTGTCAATGAGAATTATGTTATGGAATGTAAGATGGGATCTCCTGTTTTAAGGAATGATCTTGAACAGGGCTGTCGTTGGGGGAACAACCAGGAAGTATTACAAATGAGCATGTGGCAAAGAAAATTAATGTCTTGTATGTAAAGTATGGAGCACACGTACGCTTACAAAATCAAAGTACATAGCATCTAAAATGTAAACAGTTCAAATGTTTACAAATCTATTAAGGTTCAACGATTAATCGAATAGGTTGTTTATATTGCATTTGTGATAAATTAGTTTAATTAAATATGTTTAACACCACCACATTGATTTGTTGACCCATTTGCCTAATTTGACTTTGCGTTTTCAGTTTGATGTGTGATGCCGAAAAGATTGATTGGAACTGTTGTGACACCAATGACACTGTATGAATCTGTAATGAGTGCATTTGCTTTCCTGAATTTCCTTTCCATACAAATTTCCTTACATTTTAGGCAGTATATAGTACCATGCACAGATTGCTAGGATGAACTATATTTTCCAAAATGTGCAGTATAAAACACAGCATGAGATTGCTGTTTGGTACTCATTATTTGACTGCCACTGAGTACAGGCTGAGTAAAAATACAAAATATCCATTTTAACACAGGACATGTGTTGAACTACAGTTGATTACCATGGAATGAAAGTGTTCATGCTCAGCATTTTGAAGTCTTTCCTCAGTTCGCCTGACCTTAAAGCCATTTAAACCCTTTGGGAAATTATAAACGTGATTTGTGATAAGTCAAGCAGGTCTTCCAATGAAGCTCAACTGTTAAGGACAATTTTAAATAAGTTTAGCATGGCGCATACACAATGTTTAGCAAGTCAATAAAAAATGTTGGCAGTAATAAAAATAAATAAAGGTAGAACTAACACAATATTAATAAGTGATTACATTGTAGTCAATGAATGCTTTAAAGGGGTGATGCTTAATTTTCCTTGAGCTTTTGACATTTAAGAGGTCATCATAATATAAGAATATTCCGTAAGTTTCAGAACTGAAAACGTCCTTGTTAGTCCAATAAAAGCTTTTATTGATACCAGGAACTCTGGGTTGAACATGTATGGGCGAATTATTCCGGTTGCCATTTTACAACATTGGACATTTTCAAAACAATTTCCCCAAGTGCGTCGACGGGTGAGTTGAAACTCATTATAATATGCAAAACTGTTATCCACTCAAGCCCGATCTCATGAAAGTTCGTATATATAGCACGAATGTCATTTCTTGTGCCATTTATACGGCAAAAAATATTTTTGCGTGTAAATGCTGCGCGTTTTTCACATGCATATGATACGCACTTTTTGGCGTGTAATATGCACGAACTCCCCACCCCTAAACCTACCCAGGGTTTTTCAGTCCGTAGCATATACACGCAAAAACCATTTTTGGCGTATAAATGCCACGAGAAATGACATTCGTGGTATAGACACGCATTTTCAGTGGGCGTTTCTTCCAAGTCTTCAGCGCAGACGCCCATAAAAACCAAGCGTTTTTCAGCTAGACTCAAAACTAGGGTACAAAATAGCCTATTATTTATTCATTTTGATGTTTTTGAATGCAAAAACCAAGCGAACGTCATAAGTTGACCTTTTAAAAATTTAAAAAGCCAGTTCATGACCCCTTTAATTCCACATTCAGAAATTTCAAGCCCGATCTCATGAAAGTTAGTATCTATGGCACGAATGTCATTTCTCGTGGCATACCCCAGGGTTTTTTAGTGCGTACCATATACACGCAAAAACCATTTTTGGCGTATAAATGCCACGAGAAATGACACTCGTGGTATAGATACGCATCTTCATGAGACTGTGTTGGAAATTTCAGTGTATATATTAATGTCTATCAACACATTCTAATATACCTACAAATACTAATAAGATCACCTTGTGCAAAGACAGAAAGGCCACAGAGTAACAAGATACTCAATTGAAGCTAGGGTTCATAAGGGGGCTTATGGGAAATGGAGGCAGCTTAAAATGCCGCAGAGGGTTTATGGGGATGAACAGCTACAATCTGCAGTTCATTACCTGCAAGGGGGAAGGAGAAGATTACTGAATCACTTACACTTCTGTCTCTCTCTCTTTCTCCGTCCCTCGTCGACTTGTGAGGGAGCGCTGGGAATGAGGTGTGTTTGAAAGCAATTGCATGTGTTCTAGTTTGGATTCATATCGGCACGTCTCTGGCTTTTCATTTACCTTTACAAACCACGTCTCTCTTTTTGAGTCTGCGGGTGTGATTGCATCTCAGTGACGGAAGCATTCAGAATCTCAATACCATCTGTAGAGGAGAGAGTCTATAGAAACCATTTATCAAACCTGAGGTGAAGGCACCACAACACACACTATATACACATCTTGTCTTAGGTCACACAAATCACACACCCACCCACACATGCACATATTGTGCTCAGACAATGCCATTATACTGCAAGTTATCTGGTAGAAACTTAGTTTGAAGTGAGTAGTTTTAAATCGAAGCCTGTGTCGTCTGAATAATGGCAACAGGCCCATAACTATTTCTGTCAGGAACCGTACAACTGTGTCAGCGCCTCCCACTCCTCATTTCTTTCTCGTGTTTTCTTTCTTACCCTCTCTCGCGTCAGCCCAGGAGGGTTTTTCCAGAGCGTACTGTCTATAAAATGGGTCAGGATGGGACAAGGCTCTATTTTTATCAAATCATTTTCATAACTCCACAACAGGTATCTCACAGACCTTGATGCCCATATAACCGTAGACCAATAGCGCGGAGGTTCCCTCAGTAGTCCGTTCCCCATCGCTCTCCAGGGCTACACAGCTGCTGCCTGGATAGTTCAAAGACGCAGAACAATGAAGGCTGCTGGGAAGCTTTCAACTCAGAGCCAATCTCTGCACAGTCCTATGTAAATTCGGTCCTTTTTACTCATCCTCATGTTCTTCCAATATATATATATATATATATATATATGACACTCACCGGCCACTTTATTAGGTACACCTGTCCAACTGCTCGTTAACACTTAATTTCTAAGCAGCCAATCACATGGCGGCAACTCAGTGCATTTAGGCATGTAGACATGGTCAAGACAATCTCCTGCAGTTCAAACCGAGCATCAGTATGGGGAAGAAAGGTGATTTGAGTGACTTTGAACGTGGCATGATTGTTGGTGCCAGAAGGGCTGGTTTGAGTATTTCAGAAACTGCTAATCTACTGGGATTTTCACGCACAACCATCTCTAGGGTTTACAGAGAATGGTCCGAAAAGAAAAACATCCAGTGAGCGGCAGTTCTGTGGGCGGAAATGCCTTGTTGATGCCATAGGTCAGAGGAGAATGGCCAGACTGGTTCGAAGCTGATAGAAGGGCAACAGTGACTCAAATAACCACCCGTTACAACCAAGGTGGGCAGAAGAGCATCTCTGAACGCACAGTACGTCGAACTTTGAGGCAGATGGGCTACAGCAGCAGAAGAGCCACACCGGGTGCCACTCCTTTCAGCTAAGAACAGGAAACTGAGGCTACAATTTGCACAAGCTCATCGAAATTGGACAATAGAAGATTGGAAAAGCGTTGCCTGGTCTGATGAGTCTTCGATTTCTGCTGCGACATTCGGATGGTAGGGTCAGAGATTTGGCGTCTACAACATGAAAGCATGGATCCATCCTGCCTTGTATCAACGGTTCAGGCTGGTGGTGGCGGTGTCATGGTGTGGGAATTATTTCTTGGCACTCTTTGGGTCCCTTGGTACCAATTGAGCATCGTTGCAACGCCACAGCCTACCTGAGTATTGTTGCTGACCATGTCCATCCCTTTATGACCACAATGTACCCAACTTCTGATGGCTACTTTCAGCAGGATAATGCGCCATGTTGTAAACCTGGAATCATCTCAGACTGGTTTCTTGAACATGACAATGAGTTCGCTGTACTCAAATGGCCTCCACAGTCACCAGATCTCAATCCAATAGAGCATCTTGGGATGTGGTGGAATGGGAGATTCACATCATGGATGTGCAGCCGACAAATCTGCGGCAACTGTGTGATGCCATCATGTCAATATGGACCAAACTCCTTGAAGAATGCTTCCAGCACCTTGTTGAATCTATGCCACGAAGAATTGAGGCAGTTCTGAAGGCAAAAGGGGGTCCAACCCGTTACTAGCATGGGGTACCTAATAAAGTGGCCGGTGAGTGTATATATTAATATATCATCATATGGATTAGATTATGCGTCTTTTTCCTTTTTGGAGCTTGACAGTTACCATCCACATTAGTCTATAGCTCACATCCTGTAAAACATCCTCTTTTGTGTTCAGTGGAAGAAAGAAAATGATGTGTAATGATGATGACAGAATATTGGTGTTGCCTGCTCTTGACCAATTAATTTCCACTCTTAAAAATAAAGGTTATTTATTGGGATCTATGGTTCCATAAAAATAAAAAATAAAAAAATGTTATCCATGAAAACTATTCATTGCACAACCCCTTGTCTGTCACCATCCCACATACCTTAGTAAAGACATATCTTAGTAAATATCTTAAGTAATATTGACAAACTATATATCATTTGAAAGCTTACATTTCTTACACTTACAAATTCACCATTTGTGACATGGCAGCGAGCTATGGCTTACATGCATGTTCTTTGTATGTGTCTTAGAGGTTGAATTCATATCAAAATCTGCCAAACTTCCCATACTACTTCTAAATAGGATCTCTACTTCATAAATTGTATGAAAATTGTGGAAATAAGGGTTAATATCACTCAAAACAGTTAAATACGCGCCCTTAAATGGGCAGTAATGGAGTCTGGTTGTGTCCTAGTGAAAAAGTTTGGTACTGCGCTCAAACAAAATCTTACTAAAAGCTCATTTTTTGAGATATTAACCTAAAATTTGAAACGCAACATGTTCCGATTTTTGGCTTTGATTTTTATGCCGTTTTAGAGTAGCCCAGGTTTTGAAAATATAAATTGTATGTAAAATATGAATAATTAATATTTTTTACATTGTACATTTCCATGAACTCAAACTTCTATAACTTTTTTCTGTTTCACTTTCCTAATTTATTTCACTTCTACAAAACTCTGCCAAATGTCTTCTTTAAAATAAGACAAATTATGTGTCTATATTCTAAAGCATTCTTGAATTACAACCATTTAAGTTTGAAATGTGCATTTTCATGTCTATTCAAAAAAAGGAGGGGAGGGGGCAGTTAACAGGTTAAAATGGAAAAAGACTGTTTAGTTAATTTACTAAAATGTATTTATTTATAAGAAAAAAAAACGATTCTTTAAGAACTTTGAGGAATGCAAAATGGTTCTTCTGGCATCTTTGCGGAAACCCACTTTTGCAACCTTTATTCACTTTATGAGTGTATAGGATCCTAAAAATAATTTTTATTCAGACAGTTAAGGCTAATTAATTATTAACACTGTTATTTGAACCGTTTAATTTTTGCTCAGCACAAAGCCGGAATGTTTCTTTTTCATTAAACAGGACAAATTGACCAAATTAAAGTTAAATCTATTATAATTACTTTAGGGGATGAAAATAATCATCATTGACAATTTTCATCAGTCATCCAAAATGTTATTTTGCCACTTAAGAGTATCTTTAATTTACAAAAAGTAAGGTACATTACCATAAACCATCTGTTCCTTACATAATACTGCCAAAACTGTAAAAGGGTACTTTGTGATAGCCATGAAGAGTCTAACTCGCACCATTTTTATTTGATAGATGTGCCATATTCAAAAGTAAATGACAATGGCGTGTTGTCATAATTGCAAATTCTGTGGTTTAACCTTTTAAATCATACAGCTGAATTGCCTCTTCCAGATTTGACGGTGCATTTTAAACGTTAATGGTCATTACAGGCTTTGCACCAAATGCTGCATGAGTACATGAAGAATGTCTGCCCAAGTGGATGTATGAAATCCATTATGTGGCAGAAGAGCACAATCCCTGAGGCAGCTCGTCTAATTTACGTGGGCTTATTACAATGAGATACTTATAGAGCTTGACAATATAGTGGCATATTATGAATGACCTTCTCTTTAGCTGCAGTGAGGAAGGGAGGGGAGGGGAATGGGAGCATGCGGAAGAGAGAAAATGCTCCGGGGACTGAGGTGTTTCCCCATTGGCTGTGTCCTCTGAGTCTCTGAGCCTCACATCTCACACATTTGTCTGTTCCATTACACACGCTTCTCTCTCTGCATTTAAACACTCACTTATGCTTACAAAAATCAAATGCACACATATCATGGTGATATAACAAAAGCCAGTATGATTTCCTGCATCCAGATGCCAGTTAAGCAGCATGCATTGTAAACATTTCTCAAATTAATCTGCTTACGTAACCCTTGACATTGATTAAAATACACAGAATTCAATGTAATGATCTCTGATTCGACTGCAAGTAAAAATAATGTTTTTTTTTTTAGTCCTAAAGACTGGAATGGGATTCCAAATTCAGATTGTTACAGAAAGGACAAATCTGTTAAGGATGAGTCCAAATGAAAGGAATGGGTGAAAACGACAGGGACAGGATAGACGGACCAGACTTAAGACATAAAAAAAGGGGAGGGGAGGAGGGACGGTCTTAGGATAGCAACACAGGGCAGAATGTCCCAAGGCTTGCAGCGCATCGGTAAGCTACACAGGCTCTGAATTAGAGTCAGTTGCCTTTGAACCAAATGCTGCTCTACACTTCTGAGAAGAAAATCCCCTCATTTCTCAGTTCACAGAGAGGCAGGAGACAAAAGCTGTCTCATCCCCGCATTCTAATCAGCAGCTCTGGGATGCACACACACACATTCACAGCTTAACAAACATGCACTCAATATCCGAGAAGCCGTCTCATCACGCTCTCTGTTCTCTTTATCCTGCTCTGGCCGTGACAGTCTAAATATCTGCTCCACCTTGCCTGCTAATGCTGCTGCTTTCCACTCTACTCCACCTTAAGCACAATTTGGGTAATTGGACACACTGCATGGGCTAATTCTTTGTTATTGTTTTTATGGGAAAGATTGACCTTTGAGAACATTGGCGGCGCATATCCGAAATGGCTATATCTAGTACATTTAAAACAGGATTTTAAATGTTTTCAGAACCACAAGAGATTTCAGATATCCTTGTTGCTTTTGAAGTGAGATTATTTTTTTAGAATATGTTGTGGCTAAATGCACTACAGTTCAAAAATGTCTGGGATAAGTTAAGCAAATTAACTATTTAATTCAGCAAAGACGCATTAATAAACATTCAAAAAGTGACAGTAAAGACATTTTTTACCAAAGGGTTTCCATTAATTTAAAAAATGCTGTTCTTTTTATTTACCTTTTAATTTATGAATTTATCAAAGAACCCTGACACACACACACACACACACACACACACACACACACACACACACACACACACACATATATATATATATTTATTTATTTATATATATATATATATATATATATATATATATATATATATATATATTCATATTATTTTCATTTATTTTAGATTATATTTAATACAAAAATAATATTTTATTATGTTTTCCACAAATATACTTAACAGCAGCTGCTTTTTCAACATTGATAATAATAAGAAATATTTCTTGAGCCCCAAATCAGCATATTATGATGTTTTCTGAAGGGTCATGTGACACTGTAATGATGCAGAAAATTCAGCTTTGCCATCACAATAATAAATTATAAAATAGATTAAATTAGAAATAGAAATATTTCACAATGTTGGTGTGCATAAGAGACTTCTTTTAAAAACATTTAAAAAATCATTCAAACATTAAAGGAGTAGTTCACTTTTAACAAAAAATTTTGCTGATAATTTACTCACCCCCATGTCATCCAAGATGTCTGTCTTTCTTCTGTCGAAAAGAAATTAAGGTTTTTGATACATACCAGAATTTTCTCCATATAATGGACTTCATTGGGAACCAAACAGTTCACTGTCCAAACGAGAGTTTTAGTGCAGCTTCAAAGGGCTTCAAACAACACCAGGTGATGAATAAGGGTCTTATATAGCAAAACGATCAGTCATTAAAAAAAAAAAACGTTTTATAAGCACAAATGCTCTGTTCTGAGATGAGCATTCATGACTTTAGTGTTCAAACTCGTTCATCAAAATAAAGAAATCTTTTTTAGAGTCATGACTCGAAGGGTCCTAGATAAGACCCTTATTCATCGTCTGGTGTTGTTTAAAGCCCTTTGAAGCTGCACTGAAACTCTCATTTGGACCTTGAACCATTTGGTTCCCATTGAAGTCCATTATATGGAGAAAATCCTGGAATGTTTTCATCAAAAACCTTAATGTCTTTTCAACTGAAGAAAGAAAGACGTGGACATTTTTTAAAAAAGTGAACTACTCCTTTAGGCTTTTTGAACGGTAGTCTATACAGACAGAACTGCATATTGAACTGATTTATTTGGTGTTGTGATATTAGAGCTCCTAAATAACAAAAATCGGCCACTGGGCGCTGGAAGGCTGCCTCAAACCTAATCCAACACACCAACCTGACCTTTCTTGTCTTCCTGAAGACCTTGATACCTGGTTTAGGTGTGTTTCATTAGTATTAGATGTATACTCTGTAGGATGGTGGCCCCACAGGAACAGGATTGTACCCCAATGATATAACCAGAGAATTTTAGCACCACGGAGAGCAACCTGTAATTTCAGCACCATGGAGAGAGTCCAAAATCTTCAACGTAAGGCCCAGAATTGGTACTTTCATACCATAAACTAAGCCTGACATTTTCAGCACCAAGGAAAGTGTCCACATCATCATAATTCACCATCTCTTTCACATCAGTTTGTTTGGCCAAACTCTTGATATGAGGAGATTAATTAAAACGTCTGCATAATTATTTACCTCTCTAAAAGCTGCATGTGTGTCAATTATCTGTGAATCATTATTGTGGAGACACATAGAGGGCACCTGCATAATTATTCTAATTATGATGATCATCAATCCTTAAAAGAGCATCCAGTCACTTACAGAGGTGTAGAGATATCCCTCGCTGTTCATGCCCAGGTAGAAACCAGTCTTTGCTCCCTGGATCGCCACTATCCGCAGACCCACAGGAATCAAGTTGAACTGTGCTGTGGGATGAAATCAAGAGTTCATCCTCAGAGAAATAGATACAATACTTGATGAAGAATAGCATACAGTGTCAGGTGTCAGAGAGAATGGAATAGTCAGGTTAAAAAGGGTGGGTGGTAGTCAATCAAAGTGTCTTTTCCTGTCTAAGTGGGCGGTTCTTGGGAAGAATAAGCTGCAATGACGACTATTATTTTTCCTTGACTCAAATGTCTGGCTTTGCAAGACTAGAGACAACGTAACATAGGATGAAACAGGATAACAGAGATGAAGATGAGAAAGACATAGATGAGAGGATGTAAAACTGTCAGGGATGGCAAAGATAATGGCATGAGGTGGGGGAAGGTATCCAGTAGGGACTATCTGTCCTACGTCTGTTGTCCTTGATAGAAAGATGGATTGCATTTGATATGGATGATTTAAGGAACACCACTGCTTCTGAGAGATAGCAGAAGACAAAACATGCTAAATAAATGACAATGAGAGGGTGGAAAGACTGATATTCCCTCACAGACTAAGGTAAATATTTCTGCAATTAGTCTTGAGTGAGATTTCCCTGCCAGAGTTTGACAGATTTATGACGGTATGTAATTGCTGTTGGACATTATTGTAACGATTTAGCACCATCAAATTCACCTCATTGGGCATGAAGTGTTTAGGATTCATGTCAGAACGCCCTGTCACAACGTTCATGGGACGCTGCAGTAGTATGGTTATTTAATATGTGCGACAGTCATTTCAATAGACAAGCGTGACATGTAAGCTAGTCCTTGACAACCCAGAGAGGAATGTGCTATACACTAGCGCACCCTGACAACTGCCATTCCAATAAAATACTTCTCAATCCGGTACACACACACGCACACAAAACTCACATAGAGTTACATAAGGCACAAGAGCTCATGACACATCATATTGCCTCTCCTTACTGTCTATTTCCTTTCTAGAACAGCATGTTATGGTGACTCAACATAAAAAAGTGTCATTGAGACCTCAGGTTGAACCTGTATAGAGGAATTAAAAGGTTAGTTTATCAAAAAAAATAAAATTCTGTCATTTATGACTCACCCTCATGACGTTCCAAACACGTAAGTCTTTTGTTCTTTTTCAGAACACAAATTAAGTTATTTTGATGAAATCTGAGATCTTTCTTTCCCTCCGTTGGCAACCTACGCAAATACCACTTTGATGCTTCAAACAGTTTATAAAGAGATTGTAAAACCAGTTCATATAAATTGAGCAGTTTTGTCCATTTCTTTTGAAGAGGCAGGATCAATTTATATGATAAACAGACTTAATTAAAGCTTTTATTCACATTTAAACTGTAACATCTGCATCCGCCATCCATTCCTCTAACCGCCAGAGGGAGCCATCGCCTGAGTACTGACTACTACCTGTGTTTCTTGAATCACTTCCTGTTCTTATCTGTCATAAGCAAGCGGCAACATTCTAATCTGAAAGCTGAAGCCGAACCGGAAGTGCGAAAAACTGCAATACATCTCAAATCCGGTAGAGGCCGGTCCCGAAAGGGAGCAAATATCCATAGACGTCATTTTAAAATCTCTGTTTTCACAGCATAAATTCATATGTTTACAGTTTGGCCCCATGGACTTTTATTGTAATCTTCAATATGTTCCGAGTGCCTGACAACTGTGAGGGGGTGAATTTTTTTCTAACTCGTTAGTTTACATCATATTTAGATATAAAATGTATGACAAATAAGGGCGGTTAACTTTGATTGACAGCTGATAACGGCCTGCACCGAGTAAATTTGGTGTCTCGGCCATGATCTGACACAACACATCATACCACCTCTGTATCCTTTCTGAAACCTTTGTATTTTGTTTTTCCCAAGCTTTTCCAGTATGGCGCCGCCTATACCCCCATAAACAGCCTCAAACCCGTTCTTCAGAGAGTCTATGGGTAGTGATGTATGTCTCGAGACCGGTCTTGTCACGGTCTTGATGGTCTTTGGTCTTGGTCTTGTCTTGGTCTCGGACCTACACAGACATATACTGTGATTTTAGACGCAGCCCATGTTTTTATGAATGGGTTATTGAATCAATCACTCCATTAGTTCAAAATGCGGATCCACTTAGTACCGAAAAAAAAGTAGTACCGTGGAATTTTGCAATGTGAGTGACATATTAATTAATGTCAGCTCAGACATCATTAAAACAACAATTACCATATTATCATAAAAACTGAATAAATTCCATTAGGCCAAGGCCAAGAATATTTGAAAATCTTCTAATTATCGGGTTTGGCCTTAATTTCAGACAAGACAAATATTCATACCACGGCATGTGATCTTGAATTCAGCTGAGTGTATCCCCAGAGTTGTACCAGTGACCATGGGTTATACACCTGACATAAGGGACATATGCCAACACAGGCTTTTAAATTAATTACAACAGACAGACAGACGGACCATGTACGTGAGGAGACTGTAAGACAGAGGAAATGAATGACATGAACAACAAAATTTCATTTTATGTCCGTCTAGCACTCGCAGGAACAGACACACACAGACACAACTCAATAGTTCCCACAACTGACCAACCAAAGGTCACACTGTGCTTGTCAGGTGTGAATTACAAGTGAGAAAGAACACGCGCTTACAGAAGCAGCTGTTCTCGTCCCTTGTGCCGTCCATGGTGCCATCCGGCAGCATCTGCAGGTAGTAGCCGTGCCTGGCTGAACAGACGGTGACGATGCCTTTTAGCTGTGGCTCTGCAGAGAGAAAACAATCAAAGACACACAGTATTAGTCCGGGGAGAAAACACCACAGTTTGTGGTTTGCGACTTCATTGACGCTTCATTAAGCTTACACAGAGTATATTCATTGACAGTGCCTCAGAGATGTACTTATACTGCAAAGCTGTGCACATATTTAGAATGACGCTCTCTCTAAAAAAAAGGTACCTAAAGGGTGCACACTGGTACTTTAAAAGGTATATATTAGTACCTAAAAGGAAAAAAGGTGTACCTTTTGAAAAGGTACTGCCCCAGTAACCGCATTTGTACTTTTTTTTCTTTTCTGAGAGTTAAGGGAATTCAGACCAAACTTCCTGATGTAAACATATATAAAAAACTAGGGCTGTCAAACGATTAATCGTAATTAGATCGCATCCAAAATAAAAGTTTGTGTTTACATAATATATGTGGGTGCACTATATATAATTATTTTATATATAATACACACACGCCTGTATATATTTAAGAAATATTTTCATGTATATACTGTATATAGATTTATATATAATTTATATTATATATAAATATTTTATATATAAATAATATTTTTTCTTAAATATACATGCATGTCTGTGTATTCATATATATATATATATATATATATATATATATATATATATATATATATATATATATATATATATATATATATACAAAATAATTATACACAAAGCACCCACATAATAAACACAAACTTTTATTTTGGATGCGATTAATCGCGATTAATCGTTTGACATCCCTAATTAAAACATGAAAGAAAACAATTGAATACACGACTGTTCAAAAATGTGTGGTTAGTAAAATATTTAGAGAAATTAAATACTTTTTTCCTCTCAAAAATTAATTAAATTAATGAGAAAAGATAGTAAAATAAATTATAATTATTTCAAATAAATGCTGTTCTTTTTAACCTTATATTAATCAAAGAGCTCTGAAAAATAATGTACAGTATCATGGTTGACACAAAAATATTAAGCAGCACAACTATTTTCAACACTGATTAACAAATGTTAGTGAGGACCAAATCAGCATTTTGAAATGAATTCTGAAGGATCATGTGACCGAAGACAGTGTTTTGAACAGTTGTGTCCAATAAACTGCATTTAAGTCACATAAGTCGTAAGAATAAGACTTAAGAATTTGATTGAATTTGAATGCTCCCTTTTTAAAAGGTCACATCACATCTATTTATTTTGCTATGCTAATCATTAAGCACTGATTGGGTTTTTGCATATGGCATTGTTTCTTCCACTGCTGTCCATGATACCAGCAGACTCTGCAACCCATTTTTTGGGCCATGACCCACCAGTTAAGAACTACTAGCCTAATTTAGCATCAATATCTAGAACACAGCTGTTTCTTTTGCACATGAAAATGCCACCAAATGACCTGTAGGGTCAGATCAGAATAGGCTACCTTTAACACACCTCACATATGTTGCAGATGATGCATTAGTCATGAACATTAAGTATATAACTCACTTGACATTTACACTTTCTCATGTATAACTTCTTGAAGACAATGTTTGCTCCTCATTTTCCTGTGGCCATTTCACCATGAACGCTTCACAGTCCATCCTCTAGCATTGTATTCACATTAGCCACATCTTTATTTTTAGACGAGCTTTGGTCACTTCAGGACTTTCGGAAATAAAATGTGCATGCAACTCTATTAAAGATTTATACGCATCGCACGTTTAATATGAGACTTGAGGAGAAGAACAGAAGCTGAATGTTTTATAAGTGCAGTCCCCCCGGCCAAGTTTGTTCATTTTAGAAACAAGCAAACGGAAAGCTAAATAGAAAATTGCTTGTAAGCAGACTACCTGTAGTTTCAAAAAAAAGTGTAGTTGTAGTTAATGTAGTGACCATGTTAAGCACTGTTTCTTAGGACCAGCTGATTCATTCCCCACAGTGAAATTCAAATGAAAGAAATCTCTCAAGGAAGAAAAGCGATTATCTGGAGGGATAGGCAGGCTAGTTTCCACTGCAAAGGACATTAATGGTTTGCATTGTATATAAATGTCGAGCCGGTGGGTTAAAAAGACAATCAGTTTTAAATTCATCATGCTTCATCATGTCAAACTTGAAATGAACTGAGAACGGCTTTCTTGTAATAAATGGTTAATCCGGCGATCCAATCACATGTTAATGAAGATCTTTTTCCGCTACACATCCCGGACAGTGAGTGTGTGTTCTTAAGTCGTTGCTGTCACTGACACCTTTAGCAATGCAGAGGAGGAATCTGCTGAACTTTTTCCCAGGACCCGGTAAAAGCCTGTATTGATTTCACCCACGCAAATCCTAATAAAAATTCCACTGACACAAAGAGGTTGCAAAGCTCAGGTTTGTGTTTGTCTGATTGTGTGTATGTGTTAGTTTTATCTCTAGCCAGCAAGAATCAGATCAGCAAGAAGTGAGTGATGGTAGCAATAGGAATTTTTTTCTGCTTTCAAGTACACATGAGAAGCTCTTTCTTCCAAGGTGAGCAGTCAGGTGTATTGGGTGTTTCTTCAACTAGAAGCACTTTAGACCCTGTGGACTACAACATAAACTCTCTTATAACACACTTTTAACCTTTTCACAGTAAACTAAAATGTCCAATAGTCTAAAAACATGAGAAATTCTGTCATGCATGTTATAACCTAAGCTTTCCAACCACTGTGTCGTTTGACTCGAGACAACATTTTGTGGCAGAAATGGCCTTTTAAAATGTTATGTTTTGCATGACTTGACTGTAATGGCACACAATAACAATACTCTGCTAAGTGATATTTACCTTGATTTTACTTCATGTCTCATATTGCATCTCAATGCACTTCACTGACACTGTTCGAAGAATACACATCTCCTTATGTTTTCGAATTGCTCTCGCTGGTACTTTAATGTCACACACCGAATCGGTCTGCCCAGCGCCACTTCAAGTTGAACACACCTTTTCTGTTGTACCAGTGGATAAGCATAAGGGAATACAACTGCATCACTTTTACACAATCTTATGTTATCTATGAGATTGTTATCTATGCATGCTACCTAGATGATAATTCCTTTGTATAAAGCAAGTCGTTAACTTTACATTATCAGCCAATAAGCTCAGTCAACAAATATTACTTAAAGGATGGTTCAGCCAAAAATGATATTTAACACATGCATTACTCACCCTCAAGCCTGTTTGAGCACGCATATGTCAATCTTGTTTGTACGAACACATTTTCAGTTATTTTAGAAAATGTCTTAGACCCTTCAGTCAGATATAATGTGAAGAATGGGGTCCAGCTCCTTCAAGTCCAAAAATGTGCATACATCCTTCACAAAAGTAATCCATTCGGCTCCAGTGGGATAAACGAAGGCCTTCTGAGGGTAAATCCCGTGCATATTGTTGTAAAAATATTCGCGTAACAGTCCGCACACGTAGCGTAGCTTGACTGCCCGCGACGTTTCCCATGCTATGTCCTACCTCGTATGACTTCCTCGTATGGAGTCGCGTACTACGCTGACGCTTTTCTCACGTGACGCTTTACCTCGTCACGGCGACTTCCATCTACCGTGAACGTGCGTCGATCATTGCCGGAAGTCAGATATTTTCATTTATAAAGTTTTAAATATGTATATTTTACGACAATAACGCACGGATTACCCTCAGAAGGCCTTCTGTTATCCCAATGGAGCCGTATGGATTACTTTTGTGAAAGAAGTATGCACATTTTTGGGACTTGAAGGAGCTGGACCCCATTTCTTCACATTATATCCACTGAAGAGACTAAGACATTTTCTAAAATAACTGAAAATGTGTTCGTCTGAAACAAGATTGACATATGCATCTCGAACGGCTTGAGGGTGAGTATTGCATGTGTTAAATATAATTTTTGGCCCAACTTATCCCTTTAAATACACTGCAATGAAATTGCTATGCAATTTGCAAAAACATTTTCTACAAAATAGTGCAGAGCTGCTTTCCACCCTCTTTCAGCATCACAAATCTGAGTTGGCTTGGTCATTTACACTGACAAAATGACAACATTTCCTACTCATAATTTTCATCTCGTAATTTTGTCTTTCCACCTCTCCTTCAATTTCTAATAATTACCTATGTGGTGTAATAATATGATGCATTATGAGGAAGCATGTGATCATTTGCCAGGCGAGGTGGGGGAAGGGATGCATTTGACATAATTTCATTAGAGAAAATGGCTCTATATGTATTGGACAGGCATAAAGTATACACTTACAGCCTCATTTGACAGCTGAAGCATGACAGTGCTAAATAGAATCTCAGCTGCCCTCCACTGATGATTCACTTTAGAGTATCAGCATAAACCGACGGGTTGCGAACAGCATCCCACACTACTGTTAAACAGCGGGAAACTGCGGCTATCATGGCTCTTCATCATCACATCCAAAAACCAGCATGACACAGCAAAGTGACAGAACACAGACACACACAAACACATATGGTGTTTAACAGCATTTAATGAAGCATGCCATTTTGTACTGAATTTAATTACATGAGTAAGTGGTGGGTTGCTCTCAGTATATTTAGTAATACTAGTGTTTGGACTTGAGCAATCATATGCCAGCTAACAAGAATGTCCTCAGACCTTTGGCTAACATATGAACAGACATTATTCCAGTAACATTAATAGAACATTCGTTCAAAGTTATCTGGTCTTCAATAATGTTCTAAAAACATTAGCACAAAAAAAATATTATTCACAGTATACATTGTTCATGGAAGTTGTTTTTGAAAAATTTTCCCTCTGGGTCATTTTGTACCCGGAAAATATTTTTTTTTTTTAAATTGAGTGTTCATCTGAGGGGTCCAAGACCACAGGACTTCTGTCGCACTTTGAACCATGAATACACAAAAAGTGTAATGGATTCGAGGGGTTCTGTGTTTGAAATTTAAAATATGAAACAAATCCTTCCCATTTGACCTTCATAGGAATGAGTGGAATGCGAGGAATGCTTCAGTACACACACATATATATATATATATATATATATATATATATATATATATATATATATATATATATATATAAATTAATAAAAAACAATTAAAAGCTTAAAATTCTAACTAAAAATGCTAAAAATTTTCCAAAAAATTATTTTATAATATCTTCATGTGTATCTGAATGCATACTGAACTTAACTGACTTTAGGACAAAGAGGAACAGCTCATTTGCACCAGATAGAGCTAAAAGTCCATCTAGTGGATTATTTTTTTCCACGAGAGATTGGCAAAGACACCCAATGTAAGATATTTTAAGCTGAATTCAAAAGTTTATGCATGAAAATTGTGAGTTATTTAGAGTTTAATTTTAAAGAATGTGAGGAGTGTTTAAATGACTATATCTATTATTTATTGATCAAATGTATAAATTTAAAGGTAAATAAAAAAAATCTCCCAAAAATTGCATTAATAAAAGAAAAAAAGTATCAAAATGAAATAAAATAAGCTTTCTGGACCAGAAAAAAAATAAATAAAATAAAGATTAAGTATAATTTTAGGGCTTCTGGGCCATTACCCGCGAGGGAAGGATTTGTTACAAAAAGCAAGGGAAGGATGAGGGTTAACATTTTAAATTTGTTTCAGAAGGTTCAAAGAACATACAAAAGTAACATTCACGTATTGTTTGAAATATTATCAAAATATTAAAATGATTGAAATATTTAAAAAACTAAACATTCATAGAACATTAAGAAATAACAGGAATACCAGCAAAATATTTATTAGAACATGTTTGTGTTAGTTGGGATGGCATTTAAGACTCATATGATTGGCTAACAAGGTAGCTTTGTGTATACAGATGACCATTTGTGTGAATAAAAAAAAATGAGGTTGAAAATGAGTGATATTTATAACAAACGGAAAAAGAAGAGAAAGAGAATTGAAAGATGTTATTCTGGGAGCTGGATTTTAGAGAACTTTATGAAAAAGAGATCCATCTCTGTGTAAAAATCTTAAGAGAGAGAAAATGAGGAAGAAAGAAAGTGACCGCTCTAGTTTCCCCCTGTGTGCTGTTTATCTGGCGGAGGTGAGGTGTGTGTGTGGGGAGTGGTAGTGTGCAGTGTCCATTTCCAGGCTGTTACAGATGGTAATTTTGTCAGAAACCACTGAGCTGCTGCCAACTCTACGCTGGAGATACAGCAAGTGACGGTTGGTGTGCTGTGCCGAATCCTGCCTGTGAGGACCAGCTTTTATTCTCTCTCACTCATTCAGACTCACATGCACTGGATCAAATACTGTTTGCAAGGATTTAGCAAATCAACTGTAAGCTGCTATTGGAGAAATAAATGCTGGATTTATTTTATCTGTCATTATTTGTCTTTCAGCTTCTAATCTCTACAGTTATTTCACAGTTCCAAAACCATATGATTTCCCTTTTTCCATGGAACAAAAAGGAGAAATTTTGAAGAACTGTTCTAGCTGCTCTTTTCCATTACAATGGAAGTGTTTTGATGCTTCCATGGATGCAAAACAAATCCTAAGGCCCCCCTTTAGGATTTTTTTTTTTGCATAAGTCTTTTATTTTCAAAGTCTTCTGAAGCTAGTTGTTCTGAAGCTATGATTCGTTGAAAAAATTGCCATAATAGGACTGATCCAAATTGCGACAGTTAACAGATCACTTAAGGGGAAAAGTATCAGTGAATAAAAGACTTAAATTTTGGTCTAATCCTCACAAAACCGTTTATGAAATATATCAAATGAGTTCAGAAGTATTGGAATATATTTTGCACACAAGTCACATGTTTTTGTTTTTGAAGCTTTCAGATTTGGAGTATATGATGACAACATTTTTAAGTAAACCATTCCATTAAGTACTGTAGAAAGCAGGTAGTAAGTTTAAGTGTGTGTTCCATATGCCAGGTATTATACTGCATTAGGTAAAATAATGCACTTTATCCTGTTACACAACACTAATCTATTGCATTAATGCATACATGCATCAGGGGCAGGGCTTTATCTCTGTTTATTCCTCCATGGAATATACAGTATGTTACACATGATACTGCTTTTAAACTTTAGTTCCTTTTTGCTTCAGTGTTTGATAGGTATGCTACTGAAGTCTTTGGTGCAATCCGATCCAATCCGACTTTAGCAACTGTTGTCATTTACCAAATTTTGGTCTTTTAATGTAATTTTATGTACTGTATGGCCAATGTTTTGGATAGCAAAACAGTATTTTAAATGGTTAGAAAGCTTCTAAGTATAGCCCCTGTGCCCAAAAAGAACTGCCAACTTTTGAGTTTAGCTTGGCGTGAGATTTCTCCGGGACGGGGGAGCATAGCCTATATTTGCACTAAAGCCTCTTTTAGTGTCTGTCTTTATAACAAAAACACGCCTGTCACAAAACAGCTTCAGTGGCATAGATTGTAAAGCATGTTGTTAATGAAAGAGTTGATGCGCTAGGACCCGAGTTTCGAATCTGCCTTTTGCCGAACATATGAGATGTGAAATGTATTAACTAACTTGAAGGTCTCTAGTGTTATATTTTGCCAATTAACTAAAAAACAAAACCATGATATTGCTTTTTGCCTTCATAAAACAGGACAAGACTTTAAGAATAGGCATTCTGTTTGGGCTGGGTGTTTTAGAGAAATGTGTGCACTTAGCTCACGCAAACACGGAGCAGTTTTTCCTGTGAGTGAGACTGGAAAACTTGTAGTGGATGTAATCGGAGTGATAAGAACGCTTAGAGTGCAGAGAGGAATTGGCTTTGACTCCAGTCCTGGTTTTGCGTCCACGCCGTTAGGAGCTCAGCATCTGTCTCATATGCACGATCGCTCTAGACTACGTTAGAGGATATTTTAACTAATTTGCGGTGAAACTTAGTCTGATCACGAGTGGCTCAACTGGTAGATTTATAGATAAACTTATCTTTCAGGTATTTTGCCAACTGGCTGAACACTTTAGTGTGAGAAATAGGGGGTGTGGCGTGAGAGCCGTGAGATTAGCTCAATTGTGTGAGTCTACGTCACTACGCCAGTTAGATGCTAGCGGGTGCTAGTTTTCTGCAGAGAGAGTACTCTGATTGTTTTTATGTAAGGAATTAAGATATTGTCTGAAAATGTAATGAAATATAACATTTTGTTCTAATACATCGACCTATGTGTGCACTCTCGTATCATTTAGTTATAATATAGGTTGTTTTTTTAAGACAGTTGGGTAAATAGGCTGGATTGTATCTCAGACACGAGTTAATTTGACACAGTGCAATAGGAAATTTCTAATTAACGTCCCGGTATTGTAAAATACCCTGTTATGTCTTGCCAAATAACATAGTACATTTTGGTTGTCTTTGCATTCAAACAAACACTTCTAGAACATTCAGGTGGGTAATCCTCGCATTCACCTCTTTAAAATCATGTCACTATCACTAACAACAAACCAATAACGTGGAATTTCCCTGCTTTAAAGAGTCCAGAGACATTCTTACATTTTATGTGAGCAATGAATGGTCATTAATGTTATTACTTTGAGCTGTAAAATGAAACTTGCTGAAGCAGCCACATATGTGCATGAAATTAATGTCTACTTTTGACTGTTACAACTGCATCTGCAGCTCATAAGCTACACGCCTTTCAGTTCATAATTTTGTTTTTGAGTATACTGAATGTTAGTCGTATCAATGGTTTTGTTCTGGCTAATTCCTCTCAATTTTAACAGTTTTAGAAATATATGGTTTGCGACAGAAGTTGCCTTCAAGGAATCTTTGGTGACCTGCTGCAGCTCTCTCTCAATCCTGCTCTTGGAGTTCCTGAACACTGCACATTTTTCACAGGCTTAATGATTAGAGATTAGATCATTATTTATAAAGGTGTTATAACTTTATATGCAACCTATAGATTTTACATCTTTTTTTTTTGCTACCTTGCTACCATTTCTTTCTCCAATCACAAAAGGTTACAATAGGACAGCAAAAATTGGTTCTCCTCAGGCATTTGTTGACGTTTCTGAAGGTATTTTCAAGTGTGCAGTGTACCATTTTTTATTGTAAATGAAAGTGCAGATTGAGTCTGGCTTTATTTGTTCATCTTGTAAGAATATATATATATATATATATATATATATATATATATATATATATTTTTTTTTTTTTTTTTGACAATGCTGTTTTACCTTTCATTACAGGTTGGTACAAACATGCAGAGCTTTGTGTCTTGTGTTAACACTTTCCAGCTTTCCCTGACTTCACATTAGGGAACACAAATCGAGTATCCAGAAACTGTACATCATCGTGAACAAAAAGGCAATTAAAAAGAAAATGCAAGTGTCTTTGACATTCAAACTCCTCTAAGCTCACTTTGGTATTCAGCACATCATACAGTGAGAAACTTCATAGTTGCACCACAGCAGACATCAAGTAAGAACTGAGATAGGTTTACGATGGTTATTGATTGGTCAAGAATGATCGTTAAATGTTAAACGGTTTAAAATTTCAACATTTTCATCTTGCCCTCTTTAAAAACAAGAGGAGAGTATTTTACTCTCCATCATTGGCAATTTAAATAGCTTTTTTTGCTTGTTAAAACGTGCTTTTGTTTTGTTTGAGGTTGTGTGGAACATAGCTTTACTTCTAGTTCATTATACTACATTGAATAGCTATTCTCTCTTATAGTTTAAATGTACACTTAGCCACTAGTCACACTAGTTTTGAAAAAGAAAAGTTAAATTGAATAATTTTATAATGCACCATTATTCCTCACTTAATGGAGCTCAAATTTAGCTCTATGTGTTTTTTTAGCTCTTTTGGAGTTATTTCAGCAACACTTTTAGATGTCTTTATAGAGATTGGGACAAGCTACTACATTTTGATGATGAAGATCACAAAGATATTTTTGTGCACAGGACTAAGCATGTGTATTTAAAAAGTAAATAGTTACATTTAGAGCCCGACGATAAAGGATTTTGAAGGTTGAATGCCGATACAAATATTTGTTGGTTTTAAAAATCCGATATTCCGATATATCTGGACGATTTATTTATTTATTTAATTATTTGTTTATGTATTTATTTATTTATTTATTTTTTTCAGAAAAGCGCAACAAAACATTAACAGATTTAGAACATTAGTTATTTGTAGTTATTTATTAGTTTTAACTAAAACAATGTGGTAATGCTTTTATCGTCAGAACAGACTGATGATAGTGGCATTAGCTAGCTTTGTGGTTAGCTAGTCTATGATGAGCCATAATTTAGCAATGCAAATTGTAAAACATACATTTTCAATATAACAGGCTAAGGAGAGATGATACGTCTCATTGCTATAATTGTCACGCGTTTTTAAAGAAATACTTCAGTCACATTGTCAAAAGTTAAAAGGACAGTCAGTCAACTACACTGTAACGCCATAATATAACTATTACTAGCTAATTCCGCTTCACTCTCGGCTAATTTAACAGCAGCAAAACTGGACATGATAGTCACAAATTTTGTCATGCTTATTTGAGTTAAGGAAACTGATGGGCATGTTCTTTTAATTGTTATTCAAGCAATGTATGTCACGTGACCAATTCAACGAGTGTTGCCAACAGGGATGGTGTAGAGTGCCCTCTGGTGGACAAACTATACAACTCCAACACTCATGACATGGTTCAAGCATGTTTCGGCCGTTTTTATTTTATTTTTGAAATATTCATTTATCGGCCATGATAACTGCCGATACCGATAGTTTGGAAAATGCCTAATATCGGCCGATAATATTCGACCTGCCATATATCGGTCTGGCTCTAGTTATATTATATGTTGTTTGATTTCTTGAAGCAAGTTTTCCACTTTATTACTATTCTAGCAGAGCAGTGTTGCAGATGTCACATTATCAATATTGTTTGTGCCAATTTTCTGATCTACAAAAAACAACACTACAATTTTCTCATTCTCTCTTTTTTCTATCTTCGACACCCAGCTTACAGTGATGCCCTTTTCACCCCTATAGCTCTGTCTAAATTTAATCTCACGCATCAATGACTTTTAATTAATATGACTGGCTGAGGGATTCTCGCACTGTTACATGGTATTTTTCACAGGAAATAAACGGCAAACATACAACATACAAACCAACAATCCTCTCTAAACCAGCAATCCTCTCTATACAACCAACCCCTACTGGGAGAAAGAATGAAGCAATGTTGGCATCATTAGTGAAGCATTGATATTCCCTACACGTAGCTACAGTGATACAAATGCAGCAAAGCTAATCATGTTCCTGCTGGTACTTTCTGGCTTTGTCTCTTGCTTATCTTCTGCCCACTTGCGATATCACACACACACTATCATGGGGACTTTTATTATAAGGAGGGTGATGTCCTCTTAAGCCTGCTTGCTACATTGATATTGTTGTTTACTTAAAATGTGGCAGCCCTTCAAGTCAGACAGAAATTGCAATAACCAAGATGAAGCCTCCATGTGTTCATTTAAATATGTGTGTGTGTTTTGATCAGGCACACAGTAGCAGAGTCTCTATTTTTTCTTATGGTGTCCATTGGATCAATAGAGGTTATGTGTCAAGTGACCTTTCGTATGTGTATGGAACGTGTATTTGTGTGTGTTTATTTGTGTGTATGTGGGAAAGAGTGTCTGGCCGCCTTATAGCCTGCGAGTTACCGACTTATCCCGTAATGATAAGAGAGTGCAGAGTAATTACAGGCGCTGCTTCAGTGAGCAGCCAAGGGCATCTGTGACTCCCCTCCCTGACTAAGGCCAAACTACCAGGGCTTCCCCTCAACCTCTATTAGGACTCCCCACCAGTCCTCTCTCTCTCTCTCTCTCTCTCTCTCTCTCTCTCTCTCTCTCTCTCTCTCTCTCTCTCTCTCTCTCTCTCTCTCTGCTGTCTCTCAGTCTGCATCTCTCAGCAGTTTTTCCCCTCTTATCTTTCTCACGTTACTCATTTCTCTTTTCTCTCTCTCTTTATCTATTCCCCCAGATCTTTCAGATCTTCCCCCTTCTTTTGTTCTCTTTCTTATCTAACCCTATTTTCTTTTACTTTCTATCTTCTATTGCAGGGGTTTTCAATGTTTTCAGTAGGCTCCCCCACAAACACCCATTTAGTTTCCACAATGCATATACCTATGAGGATGAAAAACAATTACAGTAGACCAAATTTACTTAGTATTTCGTTTAACTGTAATAAAAAAGTGTAGTTGGAAGTCGGGAATCAGCCTGACTTTACATATTTCAAGGGTACAAAAATCATGGATAGTGACAATATGTATCATTGATAGTTCCCTAAAATAATAATTACTGTGTGAGGAAAAATTCTCACAAAATTTATAGTGTCGGTACTACATTAATATAATTATATAATGTTAAGTATAGTGTAAAATGATGCATTGGGGAATATTTGTGGGTCCTGATAATGCCAAATGACTTAAGTAACTTGACCAGTAAAAAGTGTTCAACATTTATTTTAAATATTTCTAAATATATGAAATATATCTAGTCAGAAAAAGTGGAAGTATTTTCAGTATTTTTTCAGTATACATTTGACAGGAACAACATATGCAACTTCGCCCTTAAAGGTAATGGGTGTTAAGTATCCGGACAACATGCACGACAGTTTAGCCAATCACAACACACCAGCTCAAACTAACCAATCCTGAGCCCATTGCCTGTTTCTGAGGGAAGTGGTTTCATAGACTCAGGAAGTCAACCGGCTCTTTCAAATGACAGAGGAGAATCGCGAACTTACAATAAAGGTGAAATTTATGAAAAACAAGACTTTAAAAAAGAAAAACCACGAATACATGTTATATTGCACCATATAAACACAATCATGCAAAGAAAAAAAAGCAGTAAACCAACGCCTTTAAGCATTTGTAGATGGGAACAAACACAGGTGAATAGTCTCTGTCACTCACATGCACACGTGTCCCCCTCTCGTGCACACCGTGAGAAATCCATGAAATCGAGAACAATGTTGAAAGCAAGTTCGCAAAAGGTTGGTATCTCGTGAACACCTTTACACAATCACGGAAAATTGAATCGACTGAGCAAGATAGGCGATTTGGTGGCCATTTTGATATGCAAAATAGAAGGTAAAACACTAAAATTTTGCTTGGGTAGCATTTCTTTTGGACTTGGCACCCTTGAAGTATGTAAGGCAGGCCGGTTCCCTGATTTGTATCCCATAACTGTACGTTCACACTGCCGTCAACTTGAGCGTCAAAGAAGCTCTGGACGCCCTGTCAATGACGCTTGCCAAAAATTACGGGAAAGCTTGTTGACGCTTTGTGCGCTTTCTGAGCGCTCCTGATGTTGCAGGGAGAATAGACAACTCATTCTCATCCTTTATCGTCATATAGAATGCTATATGACAGAACGTTTAGCGTCAAAACGTTTTTCTCATCCTTTAGCGTCTCATCCTCACCCTCCTTTATGACAAAACGGCGCTATACTACGCACATGGCATCCGTTATCGTTAATATAACACGTGCTGTGATGGTTAGGTTTAGGTGTGGGGTAGGGTAGGGTAGTCTCATATTACGCTAAAGGATTTATTGGATTTATTACGCCTTGGGTTCGCGTGTTATATTAATGATAAAGGGTGCCATGTGCGTAGTATAGCGCAGTTTTTTTCTATATAGCGTTCTATATGACGATAAAGGATGAGAATGGGCTCGGAATAGAAGTGTCACAGCATGAAATGTAATAAACAGAAAGAAAAAAACACAAGCAATACATTGAAGAAACTTTTTATAATTACAGCATTTTTATAACCGTCTTGGTCACATTTGGTCAGGAAAAAAGAATAGTTAACTATTATTATTATTTATTATTGCTGTCAATATGGTGTCAGCCGTGAGCAAATGAATTGCATTCCCGCTATAAAATGAGTGTTTTTCAAGCCGTGGCGACTTATTGACTTCTCTTCCTATTTTCTTAGAACTAATGTTTTGGTAGGAACGAAAGTTTACATTGTATGTTTCTCCGGAATCAGCCAGTGTGAAGGACGTCATATTCCGATTGGTTACTGGCGTTTTGCCGCTGCTTGGTGCTGCTTACAGCTCATTACCCTAAAGTTGAGCTTCTTTCAACTTTCGCATTGACGCTCAAAATGCGCTCAAAACGCCAACGCCAAATGGATTTAACGCTCCTTGCAGCTGAGAAAAGCCAGCTTCCATTGAAAATGAATGACTTCCGAACGCTTTAGAAGCTTAAGTCTGTTGTGGTGTAAGGCCATTTTTTCTGAAATCCGTCTTACCTAGATGTCTAATCATGTTATTTGAAATGCTTGTATGCACTGCAGCTTTCTATATGCATCGATAATTCTGCTGGCTGCTTTATTTTTAAGTCCACAAAAACGAACAACTTTTTGGCTTGTTTTAATTTTTATTTTTTTTAAATACCCAGATTTATTAGATATTCATTTATTTTTCTCCATAAAATGAAAGCTTCATTAGTTGTTCCCTTTTGAATGGGGTAAATATGACAAACAAAATTAGCACAGAAAAAAAAGTTTACGTACTGTTTTTCTAGAATTATTTGGTCATGGTGAAGCATGTACACTTTGCTGACATGTTTTTCTGTTGTAGCTTGTCCCACAAAATAGACACTGACACAGACAAAACGTGTCATTGGAGAAGCGCTAATTAAACATAAACCCTCTAAATCTTTTTTTAGTAATTTTAAGTTCTTTTAGAACATTTTAGAATCCTTACACTCAACCCTAAACATGAACTACCCATCAAATCAGATTGAAATGATAATTTCCAAACCTTAATACTAAAATCTGATTGGTTAATCATAATGTTGCTCCAGGTCCATCAAGATTATTGATCTAAGAACATATGTTACTTTTTCAAATCTATGTGAAAGTATATCATTTTCCCCCATCTTCATCATCTGTTTTCTTTCTTTTAGTTCTTAACTATTGCTCTCTACTGATTCAGGTCTTTTTCTTTCCATCTGTATGTTAGATGTGAAGTATCAGCAAAAGAAAATGGAAGCAATAAGTAAACAAAGCACCAATGTGACTTGTCTAGCATACATGCTCTAATGATGAAAGTATTTCTAATGCCTTGTTTCTCGCATGAACACTCACTGAGTGTTTATGGGCATTAGTCTTTTGCAGGTCTATAATCCAGTCAGACTTTTCAATCTTTCTGTCTTGTATGTTTGACATGACCTTGTCAGCATAATTGTGTGACCTCAAGGGACCATCCCCTGAGATGACAGCTGTGTCAGATTCAATCATCGTTTATTGTCAATTGACAAAAAGGGAGATTGAAAGTATAGATAAATGCTGACCAGCGAGCTGCAGAGCAAGCTGCTGAATGTTAAAAATCTGAATGAAAGGTGGTTTTACATGCTGGTTTGGTTCTGCTACTTGTGGTGGATGTTAAAGCAATCTGACTCTCTGGGATGACAGCCCAAGAGTAATGGAGCCTTGCCTGATCATGACGTCAACACCAGGCACTTAAGTGCTCAGAAATTACTGAGGTAAATGTCTAACTTTTCTGTCTGCTCCTCTTTATCCTCTGCCCCTTCTAACACACACGCACACACACATCTTTTGTGTGTCTCCCTCTTGTTAGAGGTCAAACTCAATCTGTCCTTGTCAGGTTTAATCAAAGTATCCACAAATTCAATTTCAGCTGTTGTGTGAGAGAGGCTATTAAGGCATTCTTTGTCATTCGCAATGTCATTAGGTTGTGAGAAGAGAGGGCATGGGGTGTTTCCGATTCTGATGCATTTACTCATCGTTTTAGGGTAAATAAAGCCCAAGTGCTGTCAGTACCTTAAGGTGACAGAATTCCATTACTCTCTGAGACATGATCTGTGAGACATGAATGGTAACATTAACAAGACTCTAACAAATAGTGTTCAACAGTCGGGTTCTGGAAGTAAAAACGTCATTTTTAAATAACTTACGAACCTTTAAAGCCTACCTTATTGCGAGCTACTGGGTTGTTAATCAATAGTATTTGCTTCTATTGAAGCCGTCAGCCTGCATTATTTCAACTTTGCTTTAAAGTAATAGTGTTTAACAGTGGAATTTGTGGTGAAAAATTACTTTACCCATGATGTTGTACAGAAAATACCACCAATCAGAGAGTCAAAACAAGCAAAACGTACAAAAAGATTTCTTTATATCCGCCCACTCCCATGAAGCATAGCGAATGACGCAATCAAGTTAGTCTCCCTACACTCCCTACAAATAATTAAATGCTTTGATATGTGCATATTCTGCAATACACATATATGTTTTATATATATTTAACATTTTTAAATTAGTTTTCAATTTCTCAATTGTTTTTAATTCTATTATGCTGTTGGCAATGCTTTGTGAGATTGGAGTTTTCAATCACTAAAGCCATTAAAGATCGAGTTTGCCCAAAAATTTTTCTTCCTTAAGTTGTTCCAAACCTGTATAAATTTCTTTTTTTCTGCTGAACACAAAAGATGTTTTGAAGAAAGTCAAATGAGCAAACAGTTGGTGGGCCCCATTCACTTCCATAGTATTTTAGGCCCATTAACCACATAGGTCCATTAACTGTTTGGTTACCCATATTCTTCACCAGTGTACCTATATATATGTGTGTGTTCAGCAGAAGAAATTCCTACAGTTTTGGAACAACTTGATGGTGAGTAAATGATGACAGATTTTTATTTTTATTTTTGGATGAACTATCAGTCTTGTACCTTTTGTATTTTTGCCCAATTTTCATATACTTTTTTCTTCAAATCAAAGTTTATAATGTTATGATTCACCTCGTAGCTGGTTGGCTTGGCTTAAAACGCCTTAAAGACTTTTCTTAAAATTCCTATGGAAGAAATTAATGGGGGAAAAAAACACTTTCGAAACCAACTGCTGAAAAAGTGAATTGGTACTATTGCATGGGGTGTCGTCGACTCACGAAAAGGTATTTCACAAAAATATATAATGCTTAAAGAATGTTTAGTTATTTTTACTGGAATAGAAGAGATGAGTACTTATTTAAAGTCCAACTGTGGTGAAAATCAAGCTTTTATGTCTATGTGGTGTTTGTCCTCTGCTTTAAGACAAACCATGTTCAATTTCATAAGTCAACACCATTGCTGAGTATTTTCTCCTTAACTGAACCAAAGACAGTCTTAAAATTGCGGTTTGAAATTGTTGGTCTTTCTGAGGTTACAAACTACCTTGTAACCAATCACGTCAACGTGTGGATCTCTGAACTGGTGTGAGTGAGTGTAGGCGGGGCTAATTTGCAGATTCATTGAATCACGTATACGAAGTTAAATTCAAGATATTTTAAGGCATGGATAATTTTTTTCATGGTTTTATTTTATTAATTTTTTCATGTAATTTTGATGATGAGTTTTAAGGGATACAATTATGGACTACAGGGGGACTTTTTTAAAAAGCAGATGTGTTCTTGTTCCTCAATTTGGAGGATTGTCTTAGTTTCTCTTATCTTTAGGCCTTTTTTAGGATTCTGCTTTATATAACCATTCTTTACCACTCGTGTGTGTTGCATTATGTATATTGTCAAATCAGACTAAGTTATATAATATGTAATAGTGTAATTAATATGCTGAGATATATCATGCCACAAATGTACCAACTTTTGTTTTCTGCATCACTCGAACTAATTGCACCTGAAGACTTGACAAAATCCTCTGGAATGAGGAAAACGCATAGTTTACATTTAGTTTGTTTGAACATAATGTTTCTTCTACAGTGTTGTTTCCATTTTGAAACTGCTAATTATACACTTGCATTGCCTGACTGAAGTTACCCCCCCCCCACTTACCATATATATATATCTATATATATGTATACACATATATATATATATATATATATATATATATATATATATATATATATATATATATATATATATAGTTTATTTCTAAAGCACATTTAAAAACCAAAGTTCTTTTCAGACTCAATGATGTTTAATGAACATGATATGTGAATTTGCTCCAGTATGAATTCCCTTATACTAATCATAGGCTATGGCATTTATCTCAGTGCTGTCTTCTCTCAGATCTCTTTCAGGCAAATTTAGTTCTAATCTGATCTCTTCCAGACTGATGGAACTTTTCTTCAATCTGTTAAGTCCAGCACTCCAACCCAGAGGCGGCATATCGCAGCACTGAAATAAACCTTCAAAACAAAAGCATCAATCCCTTCAGCTTTAATTATCTTTTCATCTGGAATTAAATTCTTGATAGATTATGAAACCCTTCCCAATCTTTGGTTGTGTAACGGCATAAGCTGGTGTTTGGATGTTTGGCGTCCTCAATATCAACAAAAGAGTCTGGGAAACTCTCTTGGCTGCTGTTGCAGCTGCAAAACTAATCGGATATGCATTTCATACAGATGGCTGAGATTTGTCAGAATTGGTGCTCTCAGGACAGCCAAATGGGAAGACTTTTTGGAGTTCCTATGTTAGTGGTCGGCCGTTGTGTATCTAACACTCTACAAAAAGTCTGTAAAAATAAGCACAATGTTAATGTAAATTCAATTTCTATATATTGATTTTCCACAGGTGTGTTACCCATGTTTATGGTTAGTTTTGGTTTTAGAATTACATTGCGTTGGTAGGTTTAAAGCATATGTCTGTAAACTTCAAAAATTACCAGTGCCAGTTTCCATTTGTTTTCTTGCGTCAAGTGTGTTTTTTTTTTACACAGTCCATCCACTCAGAAACTGAAACATGAGTTACTAGATGTGACCCATCTGAAACCTGTCACATACAGAATGTGCTAATTATTCAGTTAATAGAGCTTGCAAGGGAAACTCAGACCTTTTAATTCACTTTGGAAGGCCGCTAGCTGAGAATAGAATCAATGCTGTTAGAATAGAAAATGCCTCAGTTAATATTAACACCAATAAAATGTGTGCAGTACAGGCCATTAGTTACATGTGGGTTCTCTGTCCTGACACATTATTAGACCCTTTAAAATGGTCAATCACACATCGTCCAACCGGCCCTGACACGTGGATCAATAGTTTTAACCGTCTATTTTGATGACTTGATGTCTTTCATTTGTGTCATATTTATATTTCCAACATCTTTCACTTCTGCTTCTAGGATCGTCTAGAGGGAGCAGCCACCACACACTCACAGTAGATCTTTTTGTTCATTTGTTGACTAACAAACTCAATAGTGAACTACATTTTAATTCATTATTTGAACAAGTGCTGTGTGTGAGCTCATAGCGAGAACAAGCTAAATTCTGTTTAATCGACTGTACCAGCAGTTTAATAATCAATACTGTTTCTACCGGTTACATCCCTTAAAGGAGTAGTTCACTTAAAAAAAAGTGATAATTTACTCACCCCCATTTCATCCAAGATATCCATGTCATTCTTTCTTATAAATATATTATTCTATGCAAAAGGTTGTTACTAAAAATTTTACTTTTGAAAATGTAATCTCGAGTTTAAAATGCAATATTTTAGCTGTTGGTCTGAGCTAGTGAAATTAGAGTGGGTGATTTTTTTTCTAAACAGCCTTTTTTAAGTAATGTTGAATCCATCTGCGTTAACATTTCTGAGTTAACCCTCTTCATGACAGAAATTAGATAAGTTAATATAGCTTAGAAAAGCCTAGTATGCTAAGTTGTTGCATAATGTTTAAGTATTGTGACTATTATGTTGTGTTTATCCCGATGCAATGTCTTGCCCCATTGACTTTCATTGTAGGGTGTTAGTGTAAACAGTATTTGTTGTGACAAACTGAGGAATGAAAAATAGTTTTCTGTGGTAATGAAAAGCATGTTCATAGAGCTTATGTGAGCTTGAACTCTGAATGTTTAAGTTAGTTCATTTATAGACCCATTTGCATGTGTGTTCTTTTATTTGAACAAACAAAAATGAACAACCTTCATGCAGCGAACGTACATGATGTCCATTTTAATTGAACAAACTCTGCCAGAACTTTTGCTTAATCATCAGTGATTTTTATTCTTTTCCTCTGAGTTCCCTTTGCATGCCCTTCTGTCATTTGTAGTGACTGTTTTTGTCTTTCCAACTATCTCTCCTCATCTTTCTTCTTCCCTCCCTCTCCTCTACCTCTTCCATCTCCACTTCCTTCCTCTCCGCATTACTATCTCTTCCCTCTCTCTTCCTTTCTCTCTCCCTCTTTCTTTCCTGACCCCTGGCACTCTCAGTACTCGGATGAGAGGCTACCTAACACTGTGCAGTGTGATCAGGTGTTGTTGAGTAAGCAAGATTGACAGCCCATCTTCAGCGGTCAGCTTAATGCTGTCCTCCTCCAGTGCCACGTCCTCGTGCCCTGAGCGACTCCTTTAGACTGAACCCTGCTGAATTCTCCTTACTACAATCTGCAGACCTCATCTCTCTTCTTTTCCTTTTCATTATTTATTTTTTGTTAGTAATTTTGATGGTGAAAGGTGAACTACTCTTTCAGCTACAATAGCCTGTTACTAGCCACTCTGATCCTTTACCATCTCATTTTAATTCAAAATTAAATCCTGGCAGCTGAAATCTTATATAAGCACAATGAACATTTCCTGATATGGGCAAAAGATCTAATCACAATGAATAAACAAGTGAACTACATTGTGATTTTTTTCTTAAATATTTCTCAAAAGTTGGCATTTCTCTAGAGTTGTACTGGAACTCTACAGTAATGTTTACACAACAGCAGAAAATGGCTATCTGTCATTTGTCACTTTTAGAGTGATTAACTACGGTTACATTCACTCTTTGTTTATTAATACCAGTGGCAGCCACATTCTGTATTCCAGCCCGTTCTCATCCTTTAGCGTCATATAGAACGCTATATGACAAAACGGCGCTATACTATGCACATGGCACCCTTTATCGTTAATATAACACGCGAACCCAAGTCGTCATAAATCCTTTAGCGTAATATGAGACTACCCTACCCTACCCCACACCTAAACCTACCCATCACAGCGCGTGTTATATTAACGATAACGGGTACCATGTGCGTAGTATAGCGCCGTTTTGTCATAAAGGAGGGTGAGGATGGATTAGACGTTAGGATGAGAATGCGTTGAGCATTCAGAGCTGAATTTTAAGAGTGTAATTAGTCTGTGCTGTGATCTAAACTGTATTGATCATATAGTTGGCCGTCACGCCATAGACTGTGATAGTCACTCTGCAGTGCACATATGCTTGCTATGCGAGGTTCTGGTCAGCGCAGTCTCATCCCAATTCGTCATATAACTGACGTTTTGGGACGTCTTTTGACCATTCGTCAATATACGACTTTTTAGGGCCCCCTTAAACGTCGGTAGATGATGGCTTATGGGATCCTAACGCTACCCCAGACCTAAACCTAACCCTAAACCCAACTCGTCACCTAACTGACGTTAAAGGTAAAGCGTCAGTTGTATGACGACCCGGGATCGTCATCTATCGACGTTTAAGGGGGCCCTAAAAAGTCGTATATTGACGAATGGTCAACAGACGTTCCAAAACGTCAGTTACGAATTGGGATGAGACTGTGTTATTCTGGTAACTCACAGTGATGGAGATATGAGCAGAATCTCATCCAGAGGTTTTGCTCCAGGCACTGTTTTTCACCATTGTCTTATTAAAAATAAAGCATTGTAAGCCGCGTTCAGATAATTAGGAGTTGTGCCTAATTTGGACTTCTTAATTTATTAAATTAAGTCATGAAAATAATTTCTGTTAGGGAAGTTGCCGTCTTTGATATTTTCTTCAGACACTGCAGTATCACTGTGATTTCAGGTGTTACTCACAGCTATTGGGAATAGAAAATTGGCATGACTGATGTTATTCATTCGTAATGCCATATTCAATAAGCTGAATTATGTTAAAGCAAAATTGTGTACCCTATGTGAGGGGTTTTCTCGCTCCTTTACTGATAATAATTGGTCTCTCATGCGGTCTCTCTCCTCCTCTATAGGAGATTTGTTGTTGAATAAAGCCAAACACTCCACAGAAGCCAAGTGCTTCATAAAACTGTAAAGGTGTAAAACAGCCACTGCTATTAAGAGAATGGTTTTTGTGTCTGTGTGCGTGTGTGTGTGTGTGGTTTACGTTTCTATACCATCTCCACCTTGCGTGAAATTGGGCACTGGGCAAATGGAGAGGGTGATCATTGATTAATCAGTGTACGTTAATGAGCTGCATCGATCGAGAGACCAGTAGACTCAGCGCCAACCTCAGATGGTGTGAGACCGCGACGCCATTTTAGAACAGCAAGGGAACCCATCCAAAAAGCAAGCGACTCAGAGAGACAGGTGTGCGTGAGACAGATGTGAAGGGTGTTGCGGGTACAGCAGAGGCGTGACATTGTTATGATGGATGCGTATGGATCACTGACTGACAATGCAGCAGTGATCCCATGATGCCACACTGCTGTGGCTAGGTGATGCCCACTAATTTGTCAATTTTTTGGCTGCTTCAGTTCACCCAAAGTGATATGGGTTGAATTTTGAAGCACAATTCTGAAATGAAATGTCACTGCTTAAGGCATTTAGAGGGGCTTCCCTGCTGAAAAGACCAGTAAATGTTTTATTTTAGCTTAGTAAGCTTATTAATCAGCTTAACCAACATGATATCATTTGTCAATCAGATTTACTAGCTAGTTGCTTTTTTTCCTGCCAGCTCTTTTCATGATTAGTAATCACAACATGTTTTCTTTTGTCAAATCAACTGAAATAATTTATTTAGTTTAGATAACATATCAATTCGTCATATAACTGACGTCTTGGGATGTCTTTTGACCATTCGTCAATATATGCCTTTTTAGGGCCCCCTTAAACGTCGGTAGATGACGTTATCGGATCCTAACTCTACCCCAGACCTAAACCTAACCCTAAACCCAACTCGTCACCTAACTGACGTTAAAGGTAAAGCGTCAGTTGTATGACGACCCGGGATCGTCATCTACTGACGTTTAAGGGGGCCCTAAAAAGGCATATATTGACGAATGGTCAAAAGACGTCCCACAACGTCAGTTATATGACGAATTGGGATGAGACTGTGTTACATTTTGAGTTTCTGATGATTAAATCATTCTCCTTCATTGAATTAACTCACTTTTTCCAGTTCAATGAACTTCAAATTTTAAGGCAACCAGGTTACTTACTTTAAGTAACCAACAATATTTTTTACAGTGTGGTTTTAGAGTCAACATTTACCAGCAGGTGCTAACAAAGCCATATTAACCATCCAAACCTTGACCTCTAGGGGTAAACCAGAACTAAATCTGCACCAACAGGGTTAGACCATATAAGGAAAGACTTGCAGTAAATTCACCTATCCTAGCAATGCAATATTATAAGTAGTTCCCTGAGCCAGTTTTTGTGTGTTTGCATGTGCAAAGATATATTTGCATTTCTGTATGTCCCTAAACCACATTATGCTAACGGTGCTGGAGCGTCAATGTGATAGTGTTCAGTAGATATCAAAGGAATGTAAATATTACAGAACACGGTCCCAGGAGTAGGACTGGATATCAGCGTTACTTCAGTATTATAGAAATAGACTCTCTTAAACACTCATTTCTGTTCATACCCATATTTCTTCTGATGATTGCAGTGTGGAGCATTTCACGCTCATTGGTGAGAGAGGCGGATAAAGAGGCAGATTAATATCCCTGACTATAATCATTTTCATTTATGTACAAAACACCCACTCTCTCTCACACACTCTCAAACACTGTCTCATCTCTTTACCTTTCTCTATTTTATCTTGTATTTACATTGACAGTTCTCTTTTTCAGTATTTAGTCATTCAGTCTTAGGCTATGGCACCTATTTCAAAATGTCATAAGCATTTGGTCTCCATTATTATCCAAAGACATTACAAAACTCACAACCAATGGCAGGGATTCAGATCCAGATGTTTTTCTTTCAATAAAACTGCTAGTCAGGAGTTGTGGACATTGGTTGTTTTGAATTTTTGCCCTGTAGGTTGACACAACAATCGCTGAGATTCTGTCTCAGTATCAGTGCTGTAATCAGAGAGCGTGCTATTTTTTTCTTTTTGGCCAGTGGCAAGGTTACTGGAACTAACACATGGCCGGAGTCCAACTTCCAATCTCACAGCCCTACTGAGAAACAATATTTTATGGAACACAATTGAAATTGGGTATTAATATGCAGACATGCTTGCCCATGTGTGAACATAGAAGATATGAGGTAATAATTAGCATCCTAAGGGCAGGCTTCAATGCAACCCAGATTAGCCTGTGCATGTGGGACGCTTTGAAAGGCTGTAAATCACACCTTATAAAGGGCTTGCCTCTTGTCATAAAATAGTAGTCAATCCCCTTCTTCCCTTATAAAAGTCTGAATAAATTCCATGATGCTACAACTTCATGAGCTTAGTGATTTGTCCTTTATGTGACCTGAGAAACATTGCTTCACAGAGACAACTGTATTTCAGCGTTGCATCCCTACGTTTGTACCACAGCCAGTTTGAACTTGAGTGTGATTGTGAAGTGGCATTCGAGAAGCCAATCAGTTTGCAACTTTAGTTCAAAACTTTTTTCATTCTGCTCTTGTTTCAGAAGTGAAAACTTAAAATAGAAAGTTACAGATAAACCTACCTGGTCTTTTTTCTGTTCTTCCTCTTCAACCGCCACATAACCGTACTTTTGATATGAGAACGAGAATTTGTTTCTGGCAAAGAGACTTGTTGCTCTTGGGGCACGGCTTGCGTTTGTTGGCTATCGGCCGGTTGGCCTGGTCTTCCTTGACTGCCCGTTTTTGTCTGATGAGAGAACTGGCAAGTGCTGCCATCTTCCCCCCTCTCACCTTTAGGAGGGGGTCTCTGTTTGCTTAAGAGACCCTCTCTGGATGCACTCGTCTTTTTACCAGCAGCACAAAAAGATAAAGTCAAGGGTCAAACCTGCGCGGAGAGCCAAGAATTCAGGTAGTTTCCTCACGTGTCCGTGCGTTCCCTCCAGTAAGGGAAGAGGTTAAGTTCTGGTCCACTCACAACCTGTCCATGGTTTGTCCTTCATTATGTTTGTTTCTCTAAATACATATTGACACCACAACAAATCCTTTAAAATGTAAATCGACATTGTCACATTTCCACAAAAAGATACAGAAAGCGGCTGACAAAGTCATTGTTGCGACATTGCCGACATATTTGCCCCCCCATCTCTCCTCTCCCTTCCCCTCCCCTTGTGTCTTGTTCCTGAAGACGAAAACACTGACAAAGCTAAAGTTTAGCACACAGGAACGATGAGGTTTCTCACCCACACACGGCTGGTCCTTGCAAAAAAGTTATTCGCTCACCAGCAGCAAAAATTATTCGCCTCAAATCAGGAGCAGATCCTGTCCAGAAACTGCCAGATGGCCAGCCTGCAGTCCCTATGGCTAACTTTAGTTGTGCTGGCAAAAAAAGAGAGAATAATCTCAAGCGGTAATCCAGGCTCCCACGTCCAGAGGCACTTCTGCTTCAGCTGCTGGGACGGACAAAGCCCTGAGTCGCAGGACGGTAGCCGGCAAAAGAAGAATGGACTCTGAGAAATTTCCCTTCTGCCTCTTCTGGCACGCGCTATCTCTCCCCACACTCCCTACATTACCCCCCTTCCCCCACCCCACCCCAAAGCCAGCGAGTGTGTGTGTGTGTGCAAATCCAGCGGCTACCACCAGTAAAGGTGACATTCATAAGAGAACAAGTGAGGGAGGGAGAGCGGGAGCGAGAGCGATCGAGTGAGCAAAAGCGAGTGAGTGAATGTAAAAGAGAGTGAGAAGAACAAGAATGATGAATGAGAACAATGGAGGATAGAAAACAGAAAGATGAAGGGAGAGAAAAAAAGAGGAGGGTGAGAGAGTTAACACTACTGTTCTTTCTTCAGTCTGCCGTGTCTGTCCTTGATGGGTTGAGTGGAGGAGAGCGCGAGAGAAAGAGAGAGAGAGCGCTTCAGGTGCCAATGCTGACAGTTTTCAGTCACCTCAGGAAGAACATCGCAGTCGTACGTTCTGAGTCAGCTTATCACTGCCAAATTCACACACTCGCACACACATTTATTCCCCTCACCCATCTCTCTCTCTCTCTCTGATACACACATCCTCGTGTACACAATCACTTTTAGGGGATTAGGATTGTACCACTTTTATTGGTTTAGCGTTCAGTTTCTTACCGTCCTTGTGCTGGGAGTGCTTCACGTTTGCTGAAGGTGTAAAACTAACGCAAACAGAAAGACTTTCTCTGTCTTATCTTTTTCTCTTATCCTTTTTTTTTCTCATTTACTTTATTGCTCTGGATTCTTCATCTAAAAGCTCCTTTCCTTTCGCTCAGTGTCCCCCCTCCTCCTTCTCATTCTTCTTTCTGACATCACTGCAGTTTCGCTTTATCTCAGTGTATTTTCCAGTCTCTTGGCACTCTGCAAATACAGCATGTGAAATGAGCGGGACCTGAGGGGCGGTTTGCTTAAAGAGACAGACAGGCACTGAGCGTGTGTGTCAGGATAGGTGGCTATCTCTCATTAATAGTGACTCAGACAAGTAAAGACAAAAATAGTCTTTGGTCTACCGTGCCCTCGTCCACAATCAAACATGCTAGATTCCTGTATACATTCACTACAAATTCACTAAACAAACAGTTTCACCACTTTAGTGTGTGGTACTTCAGCAAAAGAAAAAGTCTTATTCATTAACCATTTACAATCAGTTTTAACCATGGTGCTAAATGTGCAGAATTAGCACCATGCCATGACTATTTAAATATTTAAAAAGCCATTGTTTCAGCGCAAAAATGCTGCGATTTCACCTGTTTAAAGGGACATAGTGTGCAATGTTGCTGTTGGTGCAATGAACAGCTTTGGTTATGGCAAATGTTGCAGCGACTGACAGTTCGGTGTTAAGTGGTGTATATCGTCTCTCTACAAATCAGGTAGCCCTATACTTTGGCTACAAAACGACTCGATTTTGACTAAGCATGTGCATTTTTCTGAGGCACGTCGACTCGTCGAGTGTGTTGTTCACGCAGCTGTCAGGTCTTCTGTGTTCGGGCTTCCCATGGACGCTATTCTTCCTCAACAATGGATACAATTTATGTTTGATTATGTTCCTGAAAATGACGATCGTAATCTAGCTGAGTTCAACACCGGATTCAACAAGAAACTGTTACTAAAACATGAAGCAGTTCCGACTTTAAAACAAGAGGCAGCAGTGTTGGGCCACAATCTGTAAGTCTAAGACTTACATCATTTTAATCATTTTAAATGTATTTGCATGTATAATTCAAGACGTAGCCTTGTGTTTTATTTTTTTCAAATGCCAGCGCTGGCTTTATGGCCACTACTAGTTAGACTATGCTATTTTGTGTCTACGACAAACGCGTACAAACATTATGGACCTGAATTTTCTATAAGTACTAATGTTTTAAACATATTTTTCATGTATATATGCTTTATGATGTTATTTTCGATTTGATCAAGAACGTAAACATGCCAACGCTGTTTGAGTATAACATTAGTAGCCAGTCAGTTGCTATTGTTGCCAGTCAGATGCTATTGTGTAAAACAAACGTGTATAAAGTTAAAAAATGTAGCAAATTATCATTCAGAAACGTTTAGTAGTGCCGTATGTGGTGAGGTTCTGTTTGACTCTCTTCATTGCGGCTTTCTCGGTCTGATTCTGCCTGAAACTGATACTGCAGTTCGACACATATTTACATCTGGACCGGAGCTCATGACATGCTCGTTTCGCCCGTAAAGGTAATGGGCGTTAATCTTCCATACAACGTGAGCAACAGTTTTGCCAATCACAACACACCAGGCCAAACTAACCAATCTGAGCTCACAACGTGTTTCTGAGGGAGTGTTTTCATAGAATCAGGAAGTGAACCGCTCGTTCAGGGGACAGAGGAGACAATAAAGGTGAAGTTTATGAAAAATAAGACTTTTAAAAAAAAGAAAAACCACGAATACATGTTATATTGCACCCCATAAATACAATCATGCAAAGAAAAAAAGCAGTCAACCCCCCCTTTAAATTAGGCTTACAGTGTGCCTTATAACACTTATAACCCCCCATAACCAGGGTTTCCTATCAAACTTTTGGGGGGTTGTCACAGGCACTTTGTTTTGTGGGTGGGTGAGGGGGTTTCCTGGATAATTAATGAAATGTGAATAATTGTGTGTCTGATTTGTCCAGTCGCTGCAATCACAAAGAAGTCTCTATAGATTATTCATGAGGGACCACCCATGACCATGATTTCTGAGCCAAACTGCTCTGTGATTATCATTGATTGTATGGATATGCAGTGCTAAGAAGTTTAAAATGTGCCTAGTGTAATTGAATCTGTCTTGGCTGTTTACCGTGTAGTGATAGCACAATCCTTCCACAACATAAAAAAAGCTTTTCAGTGCAACCTCAATAAATCAGCTATTCAAGGGGCCAGTCAATCAATCAAATTTTATTTGGCAACCACACAGAAATCTGCTGTGGTGGCATCTAGAAAGTAGCTGCTTGATTTACCTTTGGTTCAGAAATGACGTTGCCTCAACAGACAAGGTCACAATCCGTCTACTGCTGATTGTCAGATGACAACCAAAGTTCCTGGCCCTTAGGAAAGGGGTAAAATGGGGATAATTTAATTTGTATTTTCCAAAAAAGCCTTGACCACATATCCCTCTCAGTAGCTCTCTAAAGGGGTCAGGACTGAGAAATGTCAACTATTTTAAAGTCCTGTTTTTTAAGTAGTGGTCACAATTTGCCAATTTGATTTTTCAGTGCAGATATGTAAGGATAACAGCCAAGTCAGATCATTTTGCAGGAGAAACCATAATTTTAAGTCACCATTATGGAGATCAGTGTTCATTTTAGTTGGGCTCTTGACCCTTAAATTGTTAACTTTTTTTTTGTTTGGCTGCTGTACATGAGTTATAACAGCCAGATGAATAAATATAAAAGGTCACACCATCAGGTGTCTTCAATAATACTCAATCATCACTCAATTAATCACTTAATTATCTCATTAATGTTAACACTGCTTCAGTGTTCATTTAACACTCTGCTCAGAGTTTATATAATTCACTCTTTCAGTGTTAATTTAACACTGGGGATTTTGCTGTAGTTAGTTTTCTCATGGGTGGATAATGATAATAAAATTGTTCAGTTTTCATTAGTCCAGTTAATGTTTTTAGGTTCATTTAGCTGATTTAAGAGTAGTTTCTGTCATGGCAGTGGTTGTGTTTAACCTTCCCCTCCTTTCCCAAGCAATTACTTTCCACAAAGGTCTTCCTGACCTCCCTGACATGGACTGTGTCTGCAAGGCTAAGACCTAGCTGGCCCAGTTCTGTCTTTATGTCTCTCCATGTACCTTTTCTCTTTTTCAGTCTGCCTCATCTCCTCTCTAGTTCTGTCTTTCTGTCTCTCTACTATTCATCATTGCCCAAACAGATGACAGGAGGTATTCTTCCCTAATCCCAACTTCCATTATGTAAGCATGCAAAATATCTCTTCCAATGTATTTTTTTCCCTCAGTTTCAGAAATTATATTTATAATTTGCATGACCTTTTGGTCAGGATGTCATTGAAGAAGGGGGTGGAGGGGGATATACTTTTAATTTCCATTTGCTATTACTATTTACCCAGACAAGCTTGTAATTAGGCTTGAGTTCTAAATGTGCTTCACTGGATTTGTGTGAGCATGTGTGAGCAATTCCATTCAATTTAATGTTTTTTCATGCATCCATGTGTGATTTGTTAATTGATTCTCGTTCTAATGACTCTTTAGTTGATAGTGGTTTAAGTCTCAGTTAGGAATATGTGAACATAAATTTGAAATTTCATCCATCACATTTGATTGCACTCTTTCAAAAGGCCTTGACTATAAAGAGCAATTGAATCGGTAAAGATCTTTAATGACAACATATCGTCCATTGGCCGCCCGACCCCCTAATAAGAGACTGATGATGAATTAGTCATTTAGTCACTGAAGGTGATGAATCACCAAAATGCTTTTGCATGCTGATTAACTTTAACGATCTTGCTGGACTTGTATTATTTTAAAAGTGTTCTTTAATTGAACTCCAGAGAGGCCATGTTTGAGAGAATTGTCTATTTTGATTTCATAGTGACTGTAATTTAGACATTACAACATGAAGCATGCTTTTTAGAGTATTGTTTAAAGGTATTTTGTGATAATACAATACATTTTTTTGTGTTATGGCAAGCAAACAGTATTACTGTACATTCTTTATCCCAATCTAAAGGTTCCTACGCAGTGTGTGTGTGTGAAAATGCTACACCCTGTGTCTATTGGCATCTGCACACTCTAATCCTTCATTCACTTAAGAATCTTTAGATTCTTATTTTTTGTACATCTAAAATTTATGTAAGGAATTTAAAAGAAGAAAGTGAAAAAAGTTAATATTTAAGATCAATTTGCTCAGCCCTTCACCTTTAGAGTGTATGATATCTCTGTTATCAGGGTAAATCTAGAGAGAAACTCTTTTATCCCCTCCAAACAACCTCAGCAAAATACTGATGGAGATAGAAGAGGAGGAAGAACCAGAGTCCCGTGGGTGGAGATGTGTGTGTTTTTAATGTCTGTGTGTGTTTATTTGTGTGTGTGTGTGTGTGTGTGTGTGTGTGTGTTAGAGAGAGAGTGTGTGTGAGTGAGTGAGTGAGTGAAGCGAGTGAGTGAGTGAGTGAGTGAAACATGATAACACAGTGCTCTGTTGTAACTCAACATTCCTGTGATGTTTCGGTATCTAAGGTACCCAAATAAAGTAGCACACCTGAGACAGACAAACAGATCAAGAGATATCATACAGCTCTGAGACAAAAATGTAGAAAGAAAGGAAGAGAGTGAAACTCTGAGACATATGTTGGTCGTGTTACTCTGTGTAACTACCAGCTTATTTCAACCATATCGTTTGTGAGAGGTTAATATACCCAGCATGAAATCAAAATTGACAATTCTTAAATGTTGCAGTGCATGATTTATCTTAGCAAATCAATCTTTTTTTTTTAATTCATGTACACTCGTAAACTTGAATGAAAAACATTCATTTCCTATCCCCTCACAACAACTGTTCTCTTATCACTTAAGAGAATGCAGTAACAAAAATTGTTTGGAGTTTGGGTGAATTTGAGTTATGAGCTAATCAGGTCTAAATCAGTCAGCTCTGCAAACAAGAACTGCAAACATCCAATAGGAAAATTCAACAGCAGTTCAACCATCGTTCAAACTGAAGAGAGCAGCACTATGATGTTTTTTAGACCATATATTGTAGAATTAAAAGACTTTATACCCAAATTTCAAAAAAGTTACTCGAATCAATGATCAGCCCAAATACAATTCTTACAGATCATTTACTAAAACAAATTTGGTTTAGGGTTTAGTTACCCTTTAAAGACAAATCCTATGCAGCGCTGCCGATGATTTCCTGTTGAAGTGTGTTGATGTGCGCGGTACTCGCTGTCCTTTGGTCGACTAGTGCGCGGATGCACTTTTCCAAGAGAAATGCTCATATAAGGAGTTCCACTCTTGTCTACGTCATTAGATCCATGATCGAAAAAACAAAACAAAAAATAAAACAGCCGAAACTTGTACCAACCCGGAAGTAAGATTTTCGGCACAGAAATTCTCTGTTGTTTGTCCTATATATATATATATATATATATATATATATATATTGTAAGTACACAACTACAGGAAATATATCACACTGTGCAAGTGATTTTTGCATATTCTATTACAAAATTCCTGACATATTGTACTTTTAACTGTAGATAGCTGCAAACAAATATATATTGTTGTAACAGACCCAGATGATTTGAGTTTGTAATGCTTGTCTTAGGCTTGCAGGCTGAATAGTGTTTTAGAAACCTTTAGTCATCACAGAACATTTTACAATTGTAACAGCAATTGAAAGTTTTGCTTGACATCTTGGTTGTCCAATAATTCATCATCAGTATCAAAGTTTCTTTGAAAAATATCTGTACATTGTCATCAGAGATCATCAGATGACAAAAACAGACACTTGCTATAGGCTATTGGGCATTATGACACAGCTGGTATGTTTTATGATACATTTATTGCTTGTCTGTAGAAATGAATCAATCAGATGTCCAATAAATCAGTTTCCTACTCAGCAGAAAGAGCTGAGGTTTCTCTTAAAGTCAGTCATTCTAGTACTCTCTTCTGTTTGCTCAGAGTCTGCTATGATGTATACTGACGTTGCTTCAAATATAAAAGACCTATAAAGGAAAACTCAAAGAGAATTTCTGTTTGTTCCAACAATATAGGCTTAGATCTTTCTTCATGACACTGTCATGACATCAGTCAGTTTGCATGTAAGGTATCTCCTAAAACAACAAACTGTTTGGTTGCATTACACATCAGTCAGGCAGTCTCTTTCCTGTCTGGTATTTCTTGGCCAAAGTCAGTTGCAAGGTGAAATTTGCTTAATTGATTCTAGCTAACAAAAACATTCATTCTCCGTCACTTGTCAATCTCTTCAGGTTGCTTTCATGTCGACATTCATTTATTATAGTGATTTCTTAGCATTTTACTTAACCATTAAGAGTGAAGGGTATTGGTATATCTGAAATATCTTACTGGTTCCCCTTGAAAATGATAGTGTTCCTGTTGCTCAATGGGCAGAGCATGAGGCTAGCAATGCCAAGGTCACGGTTTCAATTCCCATGTGAACACTCGATATTGATAAAATGTATACCTTGAATGCACTCTAAGTCACATCTGCCAAATGCTTGAATGTAAATTAAGGTGAATAGGGACAGGCAGTTATAGAAACATGTTTTGTTAGATACCCCTCCCACTAGAACACTAAGCTCAGGGATAAAAACATCTTCCGTTTAAAAGCACAACACGCAATGACACGAGCTGGATTGAAGAATGTGAATGGCGGAAATCCAGACCATTGCAAGTCTGGTCAGCATTACCGAAGGAGATTAATCTTCACAAAAGCGCGGCGCATCAGATTGTTCATGGGAGTGCAGATGTAATTTGCCGTGATTGTGCAGGGCCTTAGCTTTAATGTGGGTTTAGACGAGAAGTTCACATCTGTCTTAATCAAGTACAAGCATGACTAAATGCCACTTGTAAACACCGCCATGGTGCTCAGCTATTAATAGACGTAGGATGATCTCAAACAGTCTAAAACTATCTGCCATTTGCTGAATGTCAACCACCCCCAATTTATGCTTTATTTTTCATTTAATTAAAACATTTGAAGGGTGTTATGTAAAGGCATTAGCCTGGCATGACGCAAAGCCATTTTTAAGTGAGATTTTTCAGAAGGAAATCATGTCATAGTCGATACAAGGTCTAAACAAACACTAAAAAGAAAGTTGAAAGTTGTAATGGAAATGATAAAGGACAAAGCATTATGATATGACAGTCTGAGGAAAAATTATTATGTACAAGAGACTTTCACAGTACTCTGCTTGTGCAGTTCTGTTTTAAGGCTCATTCCAGTGAGCAAGCCTTAAACTCTTCTAAAGATTTAAACTCTTTATAGTTGCACTCTCATAGTTGACTAATGTTCTGTTGCCAAAAAGTGAAAGATTTAAAGGGCACCTATTATGGAAAATTCACTTTTGCATAGTGTTTGAACATAAATGTGTGTTAGCAAAAACCAAAACCAAAGTTAATCCTCTGGTGTGGATCGTCGTCTACTATTTGCGATCCAAGGACACGTCCAGTAACAGTAAATTAATTTTATGATTTTTGAGCAAATAGTCATTTTAGTCGATGTCAGCCAATTTCAACAACAAATGCGTCTAAAGTTGTTGTCATTCGTAGGCTGTCTGTGTATATAATTTAAACCTTGTTGTATAGTGAGTAACACATTTATAAATATATAATATATATATAATATATATATATATATATATATATATATATATATATATATATATATATATATATATATATATATATATATATATATATAAAGATATTGGTTTAAAAAAGGCATATATTTTCTTGTTCTGTAAGTTAGCCATCTTCTCATATTTCCCACAGAAGCACCTGTATGACAACTGAACATGACACAACAGGTCCCTCAAAAAATTTAATTTCACTTGTACGTAGCAAACTTGTATGTAGTTTCAAAAATTTGCGCCAACATTCAGTGTTTGTGTGTGTCTGTGTGTGTGTGTTGCACATCCATAATTTCAAAGGGGATGCGATTACAACTCTATTAGTACATAAATGTATCAAATAACCATACCCAGACATCCTGGTTCATTCTCATTTGTGTTTATTCTTCCGAAGTCTCTTCATCATCTGGGTCTGATCAGAGACTATTTATATATTCCTATTCAAACATGTACAGCTGAATGACAGTGAGTCTCTCACTCTCTCAGCCCTTCTGCTTAGACCGACTGCCATAGGTATGCAAGTGACGCCCTCATCCAAAGGCAGGGTGGGGATATGCAGCTCATTTGCATTTAAGGTTGTATAGACCCAAACAGCTCATTTTTAAATGGTTATAATAAATTAACTGAGGGGTATTTTGAGCTGAAACATCACAAATACATTCTGGAGATACCCAGAGACCAATATTACATCTTGTAAAAAGGGGCATAAAAGGTGCCCTTTAATGAGTGAATCTTTAATGGGTTTGTAAAATAACCTGTGTTGTGTATAATTATCACTTCTAAATGCTTGTTTAATCATCCTGTTATATTCTTATTTGCCAATACATTGTGCATTATTTGTATACATTTTCTACATTATCATTGGTTCCAGTATTACTAGAGTCGTTACTGTTGAGAACAGTGATGACTCTTGTCATAAAGTTTCATTAATGTCTCATGGTACAGAGATACTTTCTTTGCTGCAGTGTCTATACCCTCAAGGTTAGTTGATAAGTAGTTGGACCCTGAATTCTTTGTTTTGTGTTTGCTGTAAAGTGGGTGTTTTAAAATGATGTTGAGTATTATGTGCTCTGGAGCATCTCTGAAAGCACTTAAGGATGGCTTTTAGATTTCTCACAATGAAGAAGCTTTGCATCATCACACTCTGTTTGAAAATTAGACATAAATACAGAGGAAATACAAGTTTTTTTTCTTCTGAAAGTTAAAACAAAAGCCGTAATGAGGAAAGGATTTTTATGCCCAGTGTTGTGTAAATTCATAGGAAACTCAGGCCTGAATCCCCAGAGTGAGGTTAGACAACCTGAAACTCATTTATTCTCTTCGGCATTCATTTATTTGCTCTTTTCTTCTGATTCTACAGTCTCTCTTCCATCTCTGTCTCTCTCACTCCTGGCAGTGTTTTTTTTTGTTTGTTTTACTCTGACTCAGGCATGAATAATTCAAAATGACTGGGCAAATTCACCTGGCGTCTCAATTATCACTAATGTTTTTCCTCTGGTCTTTTCTCCCTAACCACTGCTCTTGCTTTTTCTACCACTGCTTCTTTCAGGTCATTCTTTCATCATTGTTCCCTGACCCCCTCATATCGTCCAAAGCTACCTCCGTCATCTGTGAGTCAGTACAAGATGAGAAGTACTTTACTTTCTCATCCATTTCAACTCTGACAGCTTCAGCGTCTGGTCCCATCTACCCAGTCGTCCCACTCATCTTTGGACGCCCACACCAGCACTCTGCAAACACTCTGAAACTCAAAGGTAAGAAAATAAACAGGCACAACACTTGTATAAACTACATACTGTGCATACAGTATCTGTTCAGAACAACAAAACAGAGTACTGCTTGATGTCTGAAAACAAGAGTTTGACAAAGTAGAACTTTAATGCTTTTAAATCATTTAAAAGTGCTTTTTTTATTATTTACTTGAGCTTAAACACCAGGGAAAAAATCAATTACTGGTAATTAGCCTTTGTGCTGAGTAAGAGATTTTCAAAACACTTGCTACAGTGCCTGCGAAAATGTCACATTCAGTATTTGTATAGTGCTAGGGAAGCTTCTTTAAAAATGCAGCTTTCCAATCTGATACTTATAGTTTAAAAACAATTATGCTTTCAAGCACCTATTTCTAATACAGTACAGCTACCTGCAGTGCTGCTATTTGAGGGAGGAAAATAATTCAGAAAATATAACGTTCAGATTATGTAATTTACCTTCAGAAGAGTTTTACCTGGCACAATTGAATGAGGATCTCATTTAGTCAAAATGATGACACAGTTGCAAAAGCTGTAGTTATTTGCAAAAACAATGCATGTTGTAAATGAAACCACTTTTTTGTTTGTTTTCAACAGATTTCATGTTGCAATTCTTTTGCAACACTTTCCTTAAGTTTTACTTTGCGATGAGTTTTGGTTGCAATTTGTTATAAGGACATTGTGACTGTGTAATTATACAAAAAAGTACTTATATAAATGAACTACATTTACTTATATGGTTATGGTCAAGTTTATTTAATAATAATAATAATGGCGGATTGCTGGAAGTGTTGGACCGGTAGTCAATGTCCTTATTTGGCAGTTCCGCTGCAAATACAGTGACGTACTTGATCAAAAAACGTCATAGACAACAGACAAATCTGAACAGGTTGAAAAATATGACCAAAACAGAATATAAAGATATAAACGAAGCACCTGAAGAATTGTGAACTTTGTCTTTTTAACTGCAGAAGCAACATTAAACGCTGAACTGGAGCGGCAGTCTTTTTAGCTAAACACGTTCACAGCATTCAAAAATCCAATTAGAACTGGCTGAAATGTTTTGAAATCATTTGTCGAGAAACAAAATCCAGTCTTTCACTCTGTGTCCGTTTGAGTACTTTTCAAATTTTGTGCGAGGATAAAATACATTCTAAAAGGCTTAACGTGAAAAGCGTTAAACGGCTTAATGTCCTAAGACAGTTATATTTAAAGATCAAATTCTGTGCCCACCTTATTAATAAAGCATACTATAAAGCCTCGGAAAAGCAGATTAGCCCAGAATATGAACGCAACAAGTTTAATTAGCATTTTCCTCCCATAGAAAACCATTATTATAAAGAAAACGCTATGCGACTTTCTATATGGAGAAATGGGTTGCTTTCATATTCTGGATTAATCTGTTTATCTGCACATAAAATGGTTACCTAATAAGATGTACAGTATGCGTAAAAGTGTCCTTTAAAGGAGAACTCCGGCGCAAAATGAACCTTTAGTCTAATAAAACATCTGTTACCTAGTCAACCGTTCTCTGATATTTGTTTTCATGATAATCGAATGTAAAGAGTTTTATCTCTAAAAACTGTTTAACAGTATAATGCTAGTACTGGGGGCATTTACTAAGTAAAAATAAATCGCTAGTTTATACCACTAACAAGGCTCAAAATAACCCCACACTAACACAGTAGCATAATGAGGGTTCATACATGCAAAACGAAGCATTGAGAACTTTGTAAGTGTACAGACCGTTTAATGAGAAGATACTTTATAAAGACAGTTCACTTCGTGTATACAGACAGGAGCCATCTTGGAAAACAGTCACGACAAGTCAAACCACGAACGTCGTGCTGAGTGAGCTGAACTGTATGAAGTTCAGCATACTTTTGAACTGTATGAACGGCATTCAGGGATCGAGCTTATCTGAGACTATTTTCTAAGATGGCTCCTGTCTGTATACACGAAGTGAACTGTCTTTATAAAGTATCTTCTTATTTAACGGTCAGTCAAATGTTGGCTCCTCCTATCGAAGTATCGGATTTTCGACTATTCAGGGTCACCCCTATCCGTTTTTTTTTTACCAATGTTTTTTTTTTTTCATTGAGTATTTATGGTTATGTTTGTAAGGATCAGCATGGCAGAAAATGAAAACACCAGGTTAAAAAGGGTTCAAATGAAACCTAATGTCTGGCAAGCTGGGTCAAACACATGGCACCCAACATAAGATGGGTACAACATCCTATAATCCCTCGTTCAGCTTCAGTGGGATTCTGTGGGTTGTGGTGCCTGGATTATGAGGCTCTCAAGTGTTGTAATAATTCACCTTTGATCCTGCGTGCAGAGGTGAAATTAATTCCAGACAGACTAACAGTCAGTGTGCAGACTTTGTGTGAGTGTAATCTGTGTGAGAGTCTAGGCTGAAATGAGCTGTCTATTAAACTGTTTGCAGAAAAGCATGCGTTTCATAAACAATATCCCTTCCATCACCTTATTAACAGGACTATTACATTACATAACCTGCCATAAACATAATGTGAATAGAGTGTCCAAGGCAGTCACAAAACGGGAACAGCGAGTATCCTGTGAGGTCGCTATGACAGTACAGAGCCAGTGCAGAAACAGCTGCCAAGACCCTGAAATTTAATACTGTCATTTACTCTGCAAGCGTAAAGTCTATTAAATGATTTCAAGTTTGAGAAATGAATCTTAAATTGCACAACATTTGACAGCTGCCTCATCATTTTGCTTCTTTTGCCTCAGATTTCCATTTTAGAAGGCAATTTCCTTGCGACTTATGAAATGGAAATCAAGATATTTTACATGATAAGGTCCAATGCTTAAGTTCAAAGATTGGTACACAACCAATTGCTGAATTTGTGGAGAAAGAAATGTACACATTTTCTGTCAAAAGATCACTCAAGATTACAGAACAAAGGCATAATGTCCATTTTCAGCAGGAGTTTCTCTTGAAGGCTGGATGCTTTCCTTAATTGTGCTCCTTTTGCCCTTCACGTGTTGTGGCTGATATCTGATCACCTCTCAGATCCATTAGAGAACGCCCACCCCCCTCTGTCACTAAAAGAACACCCCTCATACACACCAGGAAAGCCATTGCCGAACAGACATACTAGGGCCTGTGAATGTAGATTCTAATACGAGATATTCAGATTCGAATTGAAAAAATGCAAATAAGTCTCTAGATACTTAGAGCTCCACAAGAGTGCGTGGGTGAGAGATAGCTGCGATACTGTGGTAACCGAAAGAGTGAGAGAGATTTTCTCAAGGGCTTTTACAGGATAAATCTCCATCCTCCCCCTGTCTAAGTCACTTCCTGTTACCTGTGTATGAAGCCTTTACAGGCATAATGAGGCGATTCAGGCTGTCAACCCCCGCAATCTCCTGTCTCATCTGCTCACCACCAGCCAAAGTGTGTACAAATCATTACATCACTTCACATTCAAAGCTACATGGACACGCACTAAGGACACATTTTTGTCAGTGTCCTCAGAGTACCCTTTGGTTCAGCCCATATGTGTATGAGACATGTCAGACTTTAAGGCCCTGTTTATATGAGAGAACGCTCGCAGGTGAAAACGTAAAAATATTTTACACGGATGTGCCTTTTCGTTTACAAGGCGCCTGCGTTTTTGGGGCTTAAAGGGGGGGGGGGGGTTGACTGCTTTTTTTCTTTGCATGATTGTATTTATGGGGTGCAATATAACATGTATTCATGGTTTTTCTTTTTTTTAAAGTCTTATTTTTCCCAGTTCACTTCCTGATTCTATGAAAACACTCCATCAGAAATACGTTGTGAGCTCAGATTGGTTTCGTTTGGCCCGAGTGTTGTGATTGGCTAAATATGTGTCAAACTGCAGTATCAGTTTCAGGCAGAATCAGACCGAGAAAGCCGCAATGTAGAGAGTCAAACAGAACCTCACCACACACGGCTCTTACTAAACGTTTCTGAATGATAATTTGCTACATTTTTTAACTTTATACACGTTTGTTTTACACAATAGCATCTGACTGGCAACAATAGCGACTGACTGGCTACCAAATGTTATACTCAGTGTTGGCATGTTTACGTTCTTGATCAAATCGAAAATAACGTCATAAAGCATATATACATGAAAAATAACGGTTAAAAACATTAGTACTTATAGAAAATTCCGGTCCATAATGTTTGTATGCATTTGTCGTAGGCACAAAATAGCATAGTCTAACTGAGTAGTGGCTATAAATGCGCTGGCATTTGAAAAAAAATAAAACACAAGGCTACGTCTTGAATTATACATGCAAATACATTTAAAATGATTAAGTCTTAGCCTACTTACAGATTGTGGCCCAACAACTGCTGCCTCTTGTTTTAAAGTCTGAACTTTAGTAACGGTTTTAGTAACAGTTTCTTGTTGAATCCGGTGTTGAACTCACTTGCAAAAAAATGCAAAAAAGTGAAACCATCCTCCAGAGTGGAAATCTTAAAAACGCTCCACTGCCTCGTTCTGGTGTAAACGGTAGAAACGCAAAAGTCTGCTGGTTGTACGCAGCGCGCGGACTTGGTGTTGTTGTGTGGCAGTGCTTCATGTTGCCGCCTGGAGTGCATACTACTGTACATTGAATTTCACACTCTTTTGAGTCACCATATGCTTGTGGAATTCCCACCAAAAACGCTCGTCTATATGCAGAATAAAAAGTGATAATGCAATGCCACTTTTGTGCTTTCTCTTCAGGAATCGTTTACGTGTAAACATAGCCTAAAACTGGTTATTTTTGGTTACTGATTACTTTTAACGTACCTATTCTGACAAGACTAGATTTCTCTGTTCGTTTATTATAAGCAGCCACTTCTGTAAAGTTTACTCAAGGTTTTAATTATAACTTAAAATGTCACACATTCCAACCTCTGTAATTAACATAGAGATGAAATTTCCATACGAATAGGTGATAATTGGCCTTTAAAAGAATACTTCTTCCCAAACTGAAATTTTTCCTTTTTTGACTTGTTGACTACCCTGGAACACACAATTTGATTTTCAGTATAATTTCCAAAATTCTCTTTCAAACAATGTTTACAGTTCACCCAAAAATGAAAATTCTGTCATTAATTGCTCACCGTCATGTTGTTCCAAACCCTGCAAGACCTTCATTCGATCTTCGCAACACAAATTATGATGTTTTTGCTGAAATCCGAGGGATTTCTGACCCCACATAGGCATCAACATCATTGCAGCTTTCAGGGCCTAAAGGTAACATAGATATATCTAAACTAAACAACATTAAACATTTGATTTTCACCACTGGGGGACTTTAACAAACACCAAATGAATAACAAATTCAAGTTTCATTACAATTTCTAAATTTTCAAATGCAAGTTCACTTTTTTAGACCCACTATGAATCATGGCATTTTTAAGTTGCTATGGATTATCATGTAAAAACCAAAGTGCAAGAATCTGGTAATCAATGGTATTCCCAAATTATAAAATTACCATGGTACCACTATTTTTACTATAGTGAAACTTTTAGCAAATTCTGGAAATGTTAATGCTTTAAGGGCAATTTAGGTGTAACAAGAGGTTTTCTATCATATCAAAGAAAAGAAAACATTTAGTGTTTTGGTACTACTTTTGCAGTTGTTGGCTAAATATTTTCTGCTTCCTTCCACACAATCTCACACAACATACTCTAAAGCCTATATATAAGCTCTGCTGCCCACATTTATCTGTACCCAGTGGCACAGCTGTGTGAGTTCTCACACCAGTGCGGCAAGTGTACCCTCCAAGGGGAGCACATCATGCCAAATTCAGTGTCTCAGAGCCATAGAGGATAGAAATGTCCTCTACAGAGAGTGATGGAAAATATATTTTTCTGCTTCTACCAGAATGGTGAATTCTTCAAACTCATCTGTGAAGCACTAAGGAGAAGTAGAGAAAATAGAAAGGATGGTTGAGGGACAAGTGCCATCTTACAAAGATCAAGTGGAAGAACGGGAAAAAAGAAAGAGACGGAAATATCCTGACAAATCATAATCCAGTTTCTTCCAACATTGCCCGAGCAATTTTACTTCAAAGCTTCAGAGGGCTGGCCAATTACTGCATATCCCTGTTTCCTTTGGATGTGAGAGAAATATATAATTTAAGAAATTTTAATTAACATCTCTCATCTGCTTATGAGGGCAAGTAGGAGAATAAATGCCAGTCACTTCTGCCCAGCTTTAAGACACCAGTATATCGCTCACACACACACACACAAGTGCTCCTTACATTTTTCTAGGCCAATTCAGAGGGGCTGAAGTCTCTGAATTCAGAGCCAAACCCTTTCAGAAAAACGAGTATAAGGCTGAAGGAACAGAAAAGGCGACACTGGCAGAGTCCTAAATGAAATATGAAGGTGAGACAGAGAAAACAAGAGAAGGAAAGAGAGGGTTATCACATCATTGGTTAGACTAATTATACATTTACTACAAGGGTGAAATCACCTATATGCTAAATTAAAATGTTTAGAAATGACTTGATGATGGAAGATGGAAGTTTGATCCCAAACGAATTTGAATATCCAACGCTTTGTGTGTTACAACAACTTCTAATTTTGGAGGAATACGCGTTTGTACTTGAGATTAAAAAAACTTTTAAAAAGTGTAGTGGTGAGTTGTCAAAATGACTTCATCAGTCATAGTCAAATCAGTTACAGACATTGAAACAATGTCACAACACTCCCTGGTCTCCCCTACAACCCTACACCACTCGATTATAGCGTTTATTTGCTCGGTAAATCCCTGTCACCCCTCTTCCCTTCAATATGTACAGTAGCTGCAACATCCTTCAAATGTTGCCCTAGAAACTATTAATACTTTTACTCTGTAAATGAAGATAAATGAACAAGACTAACAATGCTCCATGAGAGAGGAGAGAGACCGCATGATACTTGCAAAAGAGAGTAGAGAGAGAGGGGCAAATTAGGGAGGGTGGAAAACAAGGACAGGGTGAAAGATGGATGGATTACATTAGAAGCAGAGAGGGGGAACACTGGCTGGCTCAGTGAAAAACACCTTAATAAACAGGCTGCGAACACCCCACCCCCAGCAAGGTGTCCTCCTAATGATTCCCATCCTGCACCTGCTGAGAGAACCTGAGTCATACTTACACACCACTGCAGCTGGTGCATGGAGAGAAAACCGCACAGCACATGGTTTTGCCTTGCTGAAAAACAACCATACCTATTCAATCAAAACATTGTATTGAATTGTAAATATTTTTTAGAGGATAGAATAATTTTGAAGATGCATATTTTGGTAATGCTTCCTTATAAAGTCCTGTTAACCATGCACTTACTATGTACTTATTATAGTAATTATTATTACTGGGTAATAACTAGGTTCTAACCCTGAACCTACCCCTAAACCTACTCCTAACCCATGTACTTACCTTATATTAGCCAGTACTTTCTAGGTAAGTACACGTAAGTACTGTACCAACATGGCATCATGATTTTGCGTAAACATACAGCCACTTTCAAGTCAAGTGGCGTGTTATCTATACGCATTTTGAGCTATCTGCGTGTATCCACGCTGATACGAACCATCATCTTTTGCATGTATGTCTACGCCGTTAAAGGTCCGAATGATTCCGCGTGTATGTACACGTCGTTAAATGTCCGAGACGCAATGAAGCAAAATGTAGATCTACATCTGGGGAGCGATATTTTTTTTTCTAGGATGGTAGGGGAAGACTCATGCATGATATTTACCCAGTGATGGGTAGGTTTAGGGACTGGGTTGGGGTAGGTCATATATTTATATATACGGTAATGTAACGTTAAGTTGATAACATTGATACATTGATAAACACGCTGAAAAACGGTTATGACGTGTTGATTTCACGCCAAAAATGGAAATACGAATTGGCGTGTCATACATACGCCATTTCATGAGATCAGTCTGACTGCACTGTAAAAGGAAGCGTTACCCATACAGTATTTCATGAGAAGGTTCTTAACAATTTACACTTCAAGTTCTTTATTAATTTATAGGATCATTATCGATAACAGTTTTAGAAAGCAGTAGGTTGTGATGTTCTTGAGGGCATCAAATGTTATTTACATTTTTGGTGAAACTATCCTTTTAAGTCTGATGAGCACCTTCTCCAAGTCACATGATTTTAAGTATTCATAGGAATTGTGCACCAAACTGCTAACCCTCAAGTATGAGCAATTGTAGTACTTGCTTTGGCAAGAATCAATATATATTTTGTTTATAAAATGGTTTATATAGCGAGTGACAGAAAAACTTATCTTGCATTACATCTGTACATGAGAGAAACTCACATACATCAAGTGAGCGACTGAGAGACTATCTGTTTTGACTGTTTATTCCATCCTGTCTCTGAGGATTGATGGCCGCTCTGAATTCTCTCTGGGAATTTTGATCACTCTGCAAATATGTGGAGGCCATTTTTAACATCAGGCATGGTGCGATTGTAAAGATAGAGAGGTGAAAGCAATTCCCCACACTGGAGACAACAAGCACACAAAACGGCATAGTGAGTTATATAGTCAGAGAGTTACTTTTTTTTTGTTATGTTAATTCTAGTTGAGCTGAGTATATTTAATATTTTAAAGCAAGGAAATCTTAATGATTTAATGAAATTGAAATTATTGCAATATGTGGTAATTTGTGATTAGTATTATTGTCGTAATTACACTGCATAGCTAAAACTATGAAAGCAGACTTAAGTTGAGGAAGAATTAGAGTCACTGCTGACTCTGTAGTGGTGCTGTGGGACTGTGGTGACACTTGATGTTTTGACAGCATGGTAACTGAAACATTGGCTGGTTACATAACTAGGACAAGCTGGTGGATCCGGGATGTCAGTGGGGACCACTCCCATCACATTCCAGGAAACTCTGTGTATTTAATCTGCTTATCATCAGCAGCTTTGTGCCATGTGTTTGTGTGTAAGTGCATCATGTTTGTCCCAGCCATTCCTCCAAACTCAAAGATCCTTCCGCTATCCTGTCTGTTCTGATCTCTTGAATATTAAATCTCTATAAAATGCCACTCATCGATCATCAATTCATAAACTCTTGGACCTTCTATTTTCTTTGTTTTGCATATTTAAATATTTACAGTGTACAGATTTAGCCCTGCTGTTAAATATTTTTATAATGTTACACCCATTTGTGTTTAAACCATGGCTCCGACCTGGTTCAAGGAAACGGAATCTAACAAATTTTTTACTGGAACATTAACAAAAGAGAAGCCGAAATCAAGCTTAATCGTTCGGAATAGAAATGCTTATTTGAAATGGCCATTAACCGGTTAATAACATTATTTTATCGTTCTGTTAAATATTTTAATTTGGCAGTAAACTAATTGTGAATTCAAATAGTACGTCCTATGCAAATGTGACATTGATGCATCCAATGTGAGTGATATGCCCACGCTCATCTTTGAAGTCGCTGGCATTAGCTTTTGGATCTCAGGAGTTTTTCCAAGATTTTTCAGAGTGGATAAGCTGGAAGCGTTAATAAATTCATACATCAGGAAATGGTTGGAAGTTCCACGCTGCCTCAGCAGAATGGGACTTTAAAGTAAAGGAATTTTGCAGCTGCCAGTCTCTTCTTTAACCGAGGAGTTTAAGTATGCCAAGGTCAGGCTAGAAATGACCTTAGTAGAGTCATGTGACAAATGTGTAAGGGTTCCTGTGTTAAAAACTGGTAGAAGTGGTCAGCAAAGATATCTTTAGTAGAGGCAAAGGCTGCCCTTCAAATTCAAATATCGTGGGACAGTTTCAGCAGGGAATAGGGGGTTTTGGGCTCAGTTTAGCTCCTCCTAAAGGGCACAAGGCAGGCCCAGCTCAAAGGAGGAAGCTGGTAGTCAATGAGGTGTGAAAGCAGGAGGAGAGGATGAGGTGTATAAAGATAATTTTCCAGGCCAAGCAGGGAGAGTGTGGAACAACGCAAGATGGGTTGGCAAGACTTTTGGTCAATGGAAGAGAGTAGGATCAGTTTCCTTATTAGGTCAACATATGATGTTCTCCCATCACCGCAGAACCTAAACCTCTGGGTAGGAGAGGATCCCTCTTGATCTTGTTCATCACCTGCCACATTAAGGCACATTTTGACAGGATGTAAGGTGGCTCTTAGCCAAGGTCGGTTTACTGGGCGCCATGACCAAGTACTGCGATGTTTGGCTTTAGCATTGGAAGGCAAGCATAGTATGACCAATAAGTTGGTGCCTGTTCTAGCAAAACATTACACACAGAAGACAATATTCCTTCGCCCAGGCGAGCAACCACCAAGAAAAGGTGTTAAAACCAATTCTCGCCCAGGACAACTGCAAGCTTCTAGGGACTGGAAGATGCTGGCTGATCTTAATCAATGGCTTATTTTTCCACCTGAGATTGCCACCACTAACCTACGACCAGATAGACATTACAAACTACAAGACCCCATCCCCCAACTCTGCAGGAAATCAACAACTGGCTGATGACCTGAATGATTTTACCTCAGAGATGAAGATCTTACACCTTGCTTACACCCACTCTGATGTTCTCTCTACACAACCATCAACCCCTCCAGCAAACCCACTTTTCCCCTCCGGCACTTTAGGTCTGTGAAGAGAGCGTGTCAGAAGACAAGGAAAGCACCAGGTCTAGACGGTGTTTCACCAGCCTGTCTAAAAACCTAACCCGTCCAGATGGCTTTCATTTTATCACAGATCTTTAGCAAATCATTCTAGCTGTGTGGAACTTCTTGCTTGAAACGCCATCAACCCCATCCCCACAAAGAAAAACTAAATCACAAGAGCCTAATGACTACAGACCTACTGCAAAACTGTAGAGACGGAGATATAGAACTCTATATCGTCTCCCAGGACCTGAAGTTGAACAATTACATAGACTCCATTGTGGAAAAAGTCCAGCAGGGGTTGTACTTTCCTCGCCAGCTGTGGAAGTTCAACTTGTCACAGGCACTGTTGATGCAGTTCTACTTAGCTGTCATTGAGTCTGCTCTATGCACTCAAATACCTGTCTGGTTTGGCTCAGCTACTGAAATCAGACATTGGAAGACTACAGAGGACGGTTTGGACTGCTAAGAGGATTATTATGTTGCTCCTCTGCCCACCCTCCAAGAACTATTTACATCCAGAGTGGGAAAGGGGACTCAGAAAATCATTCTGCACATCTCACATCCAGGCCACTATCTCTTTAAACTTTGCTTTCTGTCCAACCCTACAGAGCACCAAGCACCAGAACAGCCAAGCACAAGAAAAGTTTCTTCCCCAGCAGGCAATCTACCTCATGAACAGGGGTTCACAAACCCCACATAAACATCGTTATCTAAATACTACAAAATCTTACATACATGCTGCTGACATTTTATTGTAGCAGAGTTTGTGCTGAATACAGTGTAATAATACTTTAGCTATGAAAATGTCAAAAGTAACAGAAAAAAACACACATGTCAGAGCATGTCAGAACTCATCCAGGACCCAGAAAACAGCTTAGACCCCTAAGGTACAAATATGTTTCTTTGAGGATACTGCCCCATGACAAGATGTACCCCTACAGGTCAATATTTGTACATAATGGGGGTATTGAAAACAAGAGATGAGTGAAAGCCCCTTAAATCATACATTTTATTTCACTTTTTTTCATGTGCTGTTGTCAAGGACAATTAGTTGACTAATGCATATAACTACTAAAAGTTATTTAATAAATGGCAAGAGTATGCTTCTCCAGTATTCCCATAGCAGTAGAAAAGTTGATTTTGGATATTCTGAAAACATGTATACAAGGATGCTTCAATGGCTGTGGAACATGTAAATCTCTTTTTTGGGATTGAGGCTTTACCAAAATATGGATAATCACAAAACTGATGTGCATGTAAGCATGGTCAATAAGAGAAGCAAGAGAGGGAGCGTTAGGGGAGATGGAAGAATGAAATACAGGAGGTGCCGAATGGTATGCATCTGGCCCCGAGGTGGAGTGAGCAGGGCCTGGTTTGTGCTGATTGTGTGAAATAACATCCCACATCCACACGTATTAGAAAAGAGAGGGAGAGAGAGAGGGTAGGGATGGAAAAGCCAGTCCAGACTAGATCAAAGCTTCCAGAGCCAGCAGGACCAGAGCGCAGACACACAGTCTCAACCATGTCCTTAAGGAGAGCAACTCCATCCCCAATCTTTCTCACTCGCTTACTCTCCCTTCTCTCAGCCTCACTCCTGATAGTTTTACTCAAAGCGTGACTATCTCCAGCAAACAGAGCTTCCAATGGATTAGGACAGAGTGAGAGAGAGAGAGAGAGGGACAGAATAAGAGAAAGTAAACGAGAGGTATAGTTGTACAGGGCGCTGTGAAATGCAGCATGCTGCTGCTGCCCTCTGGTGACTCTTGTTACAGCATCACAGCTGAGTGGCACCTGCATAAATCAATGAGATAGATGACTCAACTTGTTCATTTGATTTAGATTATCTTTTTTTAATGATTCATCAGTGACTCTGATCATCAGGACTCCTGGGGCCGACAGATTCTCTGATGGGTTCCGAATTGGTTGATTTGGCAGGTGTGACGGGCATCTGGTGCACTAAGGAAATGGCACTGATGTGCAGTAATTAGAAAGCCTGTGATTTCTCCTGCGAGTTCCATCAGCGTTTGTATTCCCTCACTTTGTGCTACTGCCACTAAGGAGGGAAAGAATGACAAGCCTTGGGGAAACTAATCAAGAAGCTAGGGAAGAGTCTTACTGGAATATGAGAAAATACCCTATGTGTGTGTGTGCGTGTTACCAACTGTCATAACAAAGTTGCACCTGTATGTAAAGGAGATTTGCTGAAAGGAGTTTTCTCTTATCAAACTGAATGTGATAATTAATTGCCGAATGAAAATGTTGTGAAACTGCAGTTCATTCCACACTCACTCCTTCCTTACAAGAGCCTGAGGCTCCTAATTAAAACCTTGTTAAAAAAGACATTCTGTCTCCTGCCAGCCCATTAGAAAGACCCTGCTGTCTGTACAAACTCGGATTAAGGTCGCATGTACTCCCTTAGTTCACAACAAACTAATTCTGTTTTCAAAAATCTTGATTAGAGTTCCCAGCAGAGCCTCATAAATTAAGATACAGCTGTTGCAGGTGTGCTTGTCTGTAACAAAATGATTGACTCAAGGAAAGGACACGCCACAGTATCATCATTTTCCTTTAATATTTCCAGCGTGGTCTGCATTTGGATTGTTTAGCTCTGCAGTTAATCATTTTAAAGCTTGACCCTATTTGTGCCTACTATTAAATCTATATCACATACTAAGACATATAGTTAGTGCCCTCCGCTGCAGTCATCATTTCCCCTTCAGAGTTGCTAGAGATTCTCACTGATTGTATTTACATGCTCAAAAATGTACCATTTATTATCAGACTGTTGTCATATGCTGCTTATAAATTTTAATGGGTTAACATGACATAATTGTTTTACAGTATGTCATGTGAAACCCATTAAACCAATTGGCATAACCTGGACTATGCCCAAATTTTGGCTTCTATTATTGTGAGTAAGACTGTATTAATTAACTTTAGTCATGCATACCCTTTTTTATTTTCTTCTGTAACTGAATGTTCAGTCTGTTGATGTTACAGTTGTTGTAGATAACTGAGTTGTCATAAATTTTAAACAAAGAGGAGGTTTTCTTTTTACAGAAGTAAAATACAGTGTTAGCATAAAATTGACAGTTCCATTTTCACCCCAAATTGTAGCAGACCAAGAGCAACTCAACCGCTGTTGAAGAGTTTTTGTGGCATTGCATTGTGTTTTTGTCATTACATGGTTTCTGGCATTGACTGAATTTTCATGTCTAGTGGGACATGAATATTTCAAACTAAAGATATGGAATCAGAGTTTCAGTACAGTTAACAAGACCAGTGAAAGAAGAAAGAGAAAAGAAAATGTAAGCTCTATGGGTTTCTCAGCTTAGATTTAAATCCTTTAACAAGATTTCTCTTATCTGGTTACTGTTTTTGTTATGGAAAGATTGTAAATGAATGTGTATCTACAAGCCCTATTTTAACGATCTGAAACGCAAGTATCAAACGCGAAATGCAAGTAACTTTGTGGGTGGATCTCTCAAATCTAAAATGGTTGGTCTGAAGTAGAGTAGCTACATTACTCATAGGTGTGGTTTGGGCGTAACGTTCAGTAAACCAATCAGAGCGCAATCTCACATTCCCTTTAAGAGCAGACTTGTTCCATGGCAGATTGCTATTATAATGGCAGATTTGCCAGGAGCTGTACACATTCCAGGAGACCGACGTTCTCGTCAGGGCCGTAAAAGACAGAGAAGTGGCATTGTATGGAGATGGGAGAAACCCAAATTAGCTTCGGTTAAACAGGCGTATAATAATTTCGGTAAATGTGTAAGCTAGATTTATGCCTATTTTTTGAACATCTTCATTGACACCACAATGATTTCCTTTGGTGGCAATATTTTTCTTTGTAATTATGTATGGTTTGCAAAAATGGGAACTGCTGTGTCTGTGTAGATGAGAGAAGCGTTGTGCACATGCACGCTACATTATGGCCAAGCATGCACCCTTAACATAGCATCTGAATGCGCCACTGACTTTAGACTAGGTTTTTCCTGGTTTGTGGCAGAATTGTTTTCTGAAACTGCAAAATAGCACCAGGGAAGTGCAATATCATTCCAAATTTTACCTATGTGTGTCTGTGAAGGGAAAAGTCTGCTGTGCTTCGAGTGCAAAATAAGGACCACATGCGTCGGTGTGCAAAGTCAATTGCATTGGGTGCAAGATAGGGCCCTATAAATATTCGTGCTTGTGCATTAGGATTCATAATTTGGATTGTGAGTATGCGTGCTTGTGCATTAGGTTGTGGTTGTGGTCCTTAGCCCCCTTTATTTGAGATGGTCCTCACTGCAAAACATGAAATCCACGGGAGGAGATTGCGATCCAGATCCAACTCCTCCCACCGTACACATACCTATACCTACCCAACTCCACCCCCTGATCCCTAAACCCACCCCTAAACCTACCCAGCTCCACCCCCAATCCCAAAACCCACCCCTAAACCCACCCCTAAACCTACCCAACTCCACCCCTCAGATCTGGATCCGACTCCGCCCCCTGGATCTCGTGTACTGCAATGAGGTGCTACTGCTTTATTTGTTAATGCATGCTCTGCTACAATTCAATCCAGATTCTGAAACTCTAGAGAATCCACTGACCTGGGTTTTCAGGACTCTGATGAATCCTCTGATATTTGTTATGGCAATTAAATTGCAAAGTGATAGGACAGAGGGAGGGTGAGAGGGAGAAAATGAAAGGAGAGATAGAATGGGAAATGAGGTGAATGTCCCCACTGAGTGAATCTCCTTTTCTTTCCTTTGAGAAAAAAGCCCCAACATTCATTGGAAAAGATCCTAAGAGGCTTACAGCTGTCATTCAAGTAATATTGCGAGAAAAATGGAATTAGACACGGAGAGGGAGATGACGAGTTTGAAGACAGTGGGAAAAGGGGGTGGGGGTGGGGTGCGTGGGAGGGAAAGATCTTAGAAGTGGAGCACTCGACAAGATCTGCAAAACGGCCGCCACCCTCAGGGGAAATGCTCCAGGTATAGTTCAGCTAAAATTAAATTGTTTACTCTCATATTGTTTCAATCAAATATGGTTTGCCTCTAATCTGTAACACAAAAGAAGGTATTTATCAAAATGTTCACACTGCACTTTTTCATAGCTTGGCCTTCTAGAGAGCTCAAATATAGTTCTTGGATTATATGGACTTTTTTGTGATGATTTAATAATGTTGTCTCTTTTCTTTTGAGCTTCACAGCCCCTGGCCGTCCACGTTCGCTATATGTAAAAGAGCCCACAGCTTTGGAATGACTTGCTGGTGTGTAACAATATTTTGTAGTGTTCTGTTCCTTTAAATTATACTAAGGTTGTTTGTTGCTTGGCTTACTCACTCTCCTCTAATAACCCAGAGACTCTGGAGAACACAGACATACTGAGACCCCTATGGTGTGTTGTGGAGCAAGACCTTCAATTGACTAAAAAAAATCAATCTAGCACATATATTAAATCTAATGAGTGAGGGAGGGCAGATAAACAACTTGCTCATTCATTATAAATGATTATCTTTTTCATTTGCTGGGCCGTTGTTAAGCTAGTATGCTTTGCCATCGCTATCATTATACCCCTCTTAAGTCTGTTTGAACTTTTTTTTTTCTTAGGGTATGAGGTCATAAACTCTTTGAACAAGATAGCAGTGCTTTTCTTTAATCTGTCACTCATATGTATATCTCACATCCTGTCTGGTGTCACTTTCAAATGGATTCATTATTGAAATTCTAGTGATCTTGAGACATTGTGCGTGTGTAGGTAAGGTGTGGAAATATGGAATCTATGACTGGGAAAAAAGGGATCGTGTCTTTGCTGTAGCTGTAGGCCTGTCAATGGTTTAAGTTGCTAACAAATGCTTGTATGGGTGTAGAATTGATTTTAAACGGTAAAAGCATTTGGTATGACAATTGTATCTGTTTTGTGATAATGATGAGTAGTAATCCAAAATCCATTAAACTATGTTCTTCCCTCTGGCGATAATAGAATATTTAAAGGCAAAAGATAAACTGGCTATTTAATGATAATGACCAGCTGGCTACTTTATTTGCCTTTTTACTAATTAAATAAATACATGGACATTGCTAAGAAAGAATAGTCCATTAGTATAGCAAATGATTAGCAACAAGACAATATTTTTTACGTATTTCACTTACACAATATATGTTCTCTCTAGGCTCTTGCCAATTTGTTTTTCTTCCGATAATTTAATTTCATTGCTTTAATTTGGACTGCTAAGGTTCAAGCTTATAGGTGCCTTGTATTAAATTAATAAGGTCTGTTTTCTTGTACAGGCATTAGTCATAAAAATTGCTTTGAATCACAAGATGGCGACAATGAGTTATTCTAACATGAACTTATTAGTGAAAGAGGTGAAAATACCGGTAGTGGTAAAGTATTCTGCTCAGTTAGTCTGTATACAGAAATATTTGACTGGTCAATGACCCAATTGTTCTATTATTATAATGATCTACTGGAACAAGTTCTATTATTTTTCCCCAGGCCAAAGAAAGTAAACCAGGGTAAAATTGCTGTTCCTTCCATTTGATATTTGAGACAACGTTTTTAAATATAATTTTATTAATATATAGTTAAAGGAGCATTGCGAAGTTCAGAAATTTCTTACCGTTACTGAAACCAGTGGCCATTGGAGAAACTGCAGCCAGTCTGCGCGCTCGTCTGACGCACGCTTCGACTGCCGCATGCTGATTCGCGCACGCTTCTCGGTTCGCATGCTCGTTGGCCGCACTAGATAAGGCTTTTTATTTATTTTTATTTATTTATTTATTTTTTACTTACGAGGAGTTTCCGTGGGTACCTGGTGTTGGAGGCTGGTTGCTTCTTTCCGTCCGCATCAGTCAATTTGAAACACTACTGCTAGCGATTGCCACTGCTTTCTAATGGCTACTGTACGGATGTAGACGAGAACGCGCATTGACGTCACATTTTGTGAATTTCAGACCCGACTCCTCAAAGTGGCGTACAGAGCAGATCTACTGGAGGGGCATTGGGTCATCAGCGGGGCACTGCCGTTTGAGAAATATTTTGACGCAAAAAAAAATTAAACACCTTTTATTATTATCATTATTACTAATTATTATTTGCGAATTTCCCCAGGGTTGAGATTGTCCCGCCAATTTTAAAAATCTCGCAGCACAGATGTACTAATACAAATAAATAAAACATCTCCAGTTAACTAGCAGAGCATTCATTTGTTAAATAAGAGCGATCTAGCATGCTAAAAATGTATTGTTTTTGAAATCAAGTGATCAAAGACCAGACTAGAACCCAGAATCTCTGACATGCTTGACTATACTGTAGTTCTGCCACTAGACCATTAAAGCACATGCAAAAAAAAAGTCAGATTGGATATATAAACAGTCAATGTGTCATTCTTTCCATTACATTATGGTTGGCTCATAATGTACAAATGAAGACACTATCTTAAAGATTTTTTAAGTAAAAACCTACACATATCCCCTTTAAATTCCTGTCATTTTTATTTAACTAACAATGCATCAGTATTTTAATAGCCTGTCATATTCACTAGAGGGCGACATTTAACAGTATATGTTCTAGTTTTGTTGTCCAAATGGGTTTCAGATCACCTCTGTTTAGACTAGTTTGTAATCCAAGCTAATAAAAGTTGTTACAAGCACTAAATGTCAATCTTCATCTGCCAAAAAAAAATGCCTCATGCACACAGGTGAATTTCTTACAGGAATGTGTATGTATATGTGGGGGTGAAGAATTAAAGGAAAGTGTGTGTGTGTTTCATGTTTGTTCTCGTGAAAGATAGAATAATTTAATTATAGCCTAATTTATAAAGAATAAATCATTTCTAGGCTATGATAATGTACATTTACAGTTGTTCTGTCATTTAAAAATATAAAAAATAAGATATAACCATGTTTGTTGATTAAGTGCAGCACAGTAATTCCATAGACATGTATCGTGGTTTCTTTCAGGATATTTGCTAGTGTTTTAGAAGAGCCATGCACGTACCATGGTGCATGTATTTGTTTATAATTCATTCCCATAGTATAGCCTGATACTACAGTACATTACTATGGTATACTACAATACATTGTGGCACCACCTTTGCGAATTTCTCTCACACAGACCAAGATACAATTTGATCGAATCCTGACCAGTAATTTACATGTAGCATCAGTGCATCTGCCACGTCAAGGGGAGCTCATGATGCAAGATGAAAAGAGGACTGTTTCAATTTGATGTTTTTCCTGACGTCATGCCGATGCGGATCCTCAAAGCAGGAGAAATGTTTCCCCGTAGAGGCACATGTCCCAATCATGTTGATTAATTAATTAGAGCTGGATGAGAGTACTTAAAGCAGCAGCACTGAATGTAAATTCAGTACAGACAAAGCGTCAGTATGTGAAATCGTGAACATAAGGGATGCTACAGCCACCGGAGGTAGTGCTAAGAATTGCAATCAATCTGCAGTAGCTGTTAAATGTGAGTGTGGCAAGCTGGTTTTACATTTAATGCTTAAAACATGTGTCAAACTCTGCTCCTGGAGGGCCACTGTAGCTCTAGCCAGCTCCAAAACACCAGCCTGGAAGTTTCTAGCAATTTTGAAGACTTTGATTTTCTGGTCCAGGTGTATTTAATTACAGTTATTACTTATTGCTTAATTGCTAAATAAATATTGTATCTTTCGTTTTCATCTTTCCCCGGCGAGAGCATCAAAGTGGCTGGAAGTCATTCATTTTCAATAAGTGTCAGCGGTGAGCTCCGGCGGCAATGAGAGTGGGATAGAGAGTTCAACTTTATGGAAATGAGCTATGATGCGGTTTGGCGGCAACCAATCGGAACGTAAAAGTGCTCAGTTTGAGAGGATTCCAGAGAACACAGTCCTGTAACCTTTGGTACCGACCACATTAGCTCCCAAGCAAAATAGAGGACAGTTTAATAATTTGAATTTGGTAAAACTGCGCGCAACACTTTTTATAGGCAAGATCTACGAGCTAGAACACTTGTTTTTTAGTGGGAATGCAAATTAGAATTGCATTTAACCATGAATACGCTGATGAGGCGTGTCTGGCAAAACAAAGTTGAGATCTGTTTAACTTTATGCAAATGAAGAGCGACTTTCGGCAGCGACAACCAATAGGAGTGAAGTCAGTGGAGCACATATGATCCGTCACTCTTCAGTGCTGAGTCTGACCAAGTTGAACGAGAAGCTCATTTTAGCAGTCAGAAACTGTCCTATAATTTATGATAAATCTCAGTGTACGTACAGTGGTATTCATCGCACTGACTCCGTGACTGAATGGTTTTGGGATCCCAGATAGACCGGTATTTATTTGTTTGCTGCAGTTAAATAGCCGCGTTGGCAAAGAGCCCTCACTGTTTCTCGTTCATCTTTAATATTTTTCATTTTATGTACTGATTCCATTTATATTTAGACTTTTCCATCCAAAATGTTTGTTTGTAGCGGCAAGAAAACATATTTGTTGTCTACATCAAAATTGTTGTCAATTTGTAGTTTTCTTATGTCTCATTCGGACTACAGAAACGCGACCCAATCTGGAAATCGTGGATGTATCAGATAAAGGACTGCAAAGCGATGACATAAGTGCATTTCACCATGTCACGACTTGATGAACCACTGAATTTATTTTTTAAATTAAAAATTATTTTAGGGTAAAAATTCTTAATTAGTGTTACTTTAACTATTTTTGTTCTGTCACCCAATAAACAATAGGCGATAAGCCTATATGCACATTTTGTGTAATCTTTCTAATAGGCTATTTTGAAGAAGACAGACAAACCAGTTTACAATTCATATTATGCAATACAATTTCTTACATTTCTTCCTTGAGTTATATTGAGTGTTTCCTAGTTTAATAGCCTCTTATTATGAAGAAAATGAGGTCAACCGTAAGATGATAAATTATATTAATTCATTAAAGTTTGAAGATTGGAGAATTGATGATTATTGAAGAGATAACGCGTTGCGTAATTATAAAAAATAAAAAAAACTGATATTGTACACTTAAGGGTGTGTTTGCAGTACTAATACACCTGCCGTATTTTTACAATGGCACATGGAACATTTCACAGGTCTGGTAAGCATTACGTGCTGTGCATGCTTACGAAATTTGTTGTACATGATGCGAGTGGTTTTCAAGGAAATCTCAATGCTTCATCCGTCCCCGCATTTCAATCGTCTTGGCTCTCCCCTACTATCTATTTTTTTGTTGTTATTGTTGAGTCAAATGCTAAAATTTCTTGTCTGAGTTGGTGCTCTCTACTGTCCTGGTTCGAATTTGCATTTCCAACTTGAGGCTTGTTCATTTCACTGGTGTGAAAGGACCATAACGTGTGCAAAAAATAAATAAAAATAAAAATAAAAAAAATAAAAACCATACAAGCCCAGGAAACGTAATGCCAAAGCAATGCAAGAGTACTTATAACTTGCATTTAATTATTTTTTTTCTAGGGAGTAATGCAATATTGTAGACCAATGCATTATTTTAAAAGTAAATTTCCCCAACACTGGTTGACTAATCAAAAGAACGTGGACAATGAATGGTTACTAGAGAAAATGAAAAAGGTAGGCTATGTCAATATTGGATTACTTTGAAGACTAATTAGAAACTACCTTAGAGTATAGGCCTGGTTAGGCGATTAAATGTTAAAACGGCTTGCCATAGCTTGTGCGTGAGTAAGGGAGAGAGAGAAGAGAGAGACGGACATCGGGATTCAGGACTCTCGAATCTTGACAGCTGTGCGTGAAGTACGGAATGGATATCTGAGAGGCATATACATCGTCACTGTGCGCGAGTGGGAATAATAACAATTATCGGCATTATTAGGTCCTTGTAAGAGAAACGAAAAAAAAAGAGAATCATAATTGTTTGCCCACTTGCGCACACAGAAGAGGACTCGTTTGTGAGTGAGACAGACTGAGAGCATATGAGAAGTCGTACCACCGGATGGTTTTTATTATTTGGTGTCTTTTGATGCACGAACGGACTCTGAAATGGGTCGCCATGACGACAGAGCGCTGAGTTAGCGGCTAATGCGTTATACGCATTTGTTTCTGTTATTGTTTTATTTTATCATTTCCCTACCTCCTTTATAGTGCTAAAATATGTGGTAACCTCGCTGTCAGAAGACACGGGTGTTGTCAGATACAAAGAAAGAAAAAGGAGGAGGAGGTGTTAAGAGGTGTTTGTTCCCCTTTCTTTTTTTCGTTTTATCAGTTTTCCACTACGCTCCTTCCTTTTTATGTCTTCTTTCATTTCTTTCCGTTTTTCTTTTATTGTTTTGGGGACACGGACTGGCGCAAAGAAGGTAAATTGATGTGCGAGAGCATGCGACACATTCATGACGAATTACCTCAGAAAAAAAAATACCGATGGCATAAACACCGGCTTCAGCACTGAAGTACGAATAATCACCGGGAAAGAACCGGAGACGCATCGACAACAACCCTTCCATCGCGGTAAGCACATCTCTGTTGTCTATTGTTATATTACGTGTATGTATATTTGCATGACATTTGCGAGAAACTCGTCTGTATCGGTTTGGCGCACCGCTCACGACTGATCTAATTAGAAGTGTTGAATAGGTGCGCTTTGGCAATAACGACTGTCTTGGCCTGTTTATAACAAATAGAGATTTTATGATTGACACACTTGGCCAATATCCGCATATCCTACTATTTTATTATGGCATGTCTCCTCTGCTTCAAAGAAAACCAACGCGTTCATCAGATCTAGATCAAATGATCTCGACGCGACTCTGTCGCGTGGCCTTTACCGGCCATTTGCGCTTCTAATTGCATCCATCGCTCGTCCCTGTGGCAACGTGGGGATTGATTTATTTTTCACCTGATAGATAATGGTAATGCGCCTTGAATGATGGCAAACATCCGCAACCCACAGACTTCCCATCGCCTGTTAAATGTTTAATGGCATTTACGTAAGTGTGAGATAGAATGGAGCAAAGACCTAACCCAACAGCACACTCACGACGCCCATACACACATAGGTATGGAGGTGTATATTAGAAAGCCATGGCTCACATAGAGGGGCACATTTATATGCTGTGGTGGTTGGGCAGTGCTCTGTCAATGGCAGAATTCAGGACAGACAAGGAGTCCTCTGTTCTCCTAAAGGCTGAGGATATGCCTGTTCCTCAGCCCAAGTCCTGGTTTATCTGTCTAATGTCTAAAATGACCTGATGTAGATCGTTTAGTGGTTCTGTCTGCTGTCCTTGTATAATGTAGCAGAGGTGAGTGTTGCTCAAAGCTTTCCATTCTTTGCTGGAGTTCTGCTGCAGTCCCTCGCTGTGGATTGAGGAAAAACTAGTAGTTGATTTCAGAGCATGTGTCTATGTGGAGCATTCGGCCTTGAGCCTTCATGTGAGCTACTGTGCTCATCCATCATACTGCCTTACATGAAATAACAAGAGAAAACCCTCTGGTTGGTGACCCACTCAAAAGAGAACAAAAAACATCTATGGAATTATGACTGACGAGAAAGTATTTAAGGATGGGTCCAATCCTTTGAAAATTTGCAGAATTTTTGTAAAATTCGATAGCTGTCGATCATTTTGACAGATAAAATAAGATAACTTTCCGGAAAGAAAAGAAAGTTTTAAAGTGTCTCAGACCAGGAGAACTTTAAAAGGGATAATTTTGATAATTCAATACAATATTTGTTATCATATTGTATATAATAAGCTGACCATTGTGTTTTTTACATTGTAAGAGCAGAATACAAAGAAGCCACAACAAAGCACTTGGTAAGACTAATGGAACATACAAATGAAAATACCATTCCAGTCAGATTGGCAAATAATGATAATTTGTTGCACAACCTCTGCTTTAACTTGGATTGTTAGGGTCTTGTATTATTTGCTCTAGTATTCATCCCTCCATTTAATCATCTTTATGCTGCACTCAACTGAATGCCCACTTCAAACCTGATTCGGAATGAGTCTTACAATATGTTGATAGATGGATGAAACACAGCCAGAATGCCTTGAAGTCAGAGCAAATGGTCTTCGTTATTATGAGCTGAACAATATAGAGTGCTACACACTGTACCCAGGGCTGGAGCCTTTGTGATGCAAGAGGGATGGAGAAGTGCTTGTGTTCCAGGCTGACCCAGGCCTCAGAACAGGTAAATAATGAAGAAAAGTGCAGTGTTAGCTTGATGTAACCCCCTCCATGTGCCCTTCTGTGGTGCCTGTCGTTAGTGTGTGTATGCCGTCTTGGGAAGCACTCAAATGCACTGCAGCCTTATTAAACTTTAAAATTCTCTGAGCACTGGGCAAAGCTAAAAGAGATGGGTTTTAGACTTGGTCCCTTTAAAATGGGGTTTGTGAATAAATCAGAAACATCCTTGTTATCTTGTGTTACTGTTCGGTCCATGATGGACAGTTGTAATTTTGAGAACAAATCAATGGTTCTCGATTTCAGAGTATTTTACTTATTCACTTATGCATGATGACGGTAACAATGTTTCCCTTTTTTTCACTCCAAGGAACATCGAAGGTCAGCACGTTTTTTTTTTTTTCATTCACACATGCACAACAGTATTTGTCAGACAGTATTCTGTGTCCATGCGGAATTTATTCGAAAGCTTTCATCTCCTACAAAAGCCCGACCTCTGCCTAGTCTTGTAAACGCAATGTCAGTGAAGTTGTGCTAAAATACCGTTTTTATTCAACATTTATCTCTTCGTCCTAGGACAGCATTTGAGCATGCAATTGTCCAGATAAGCGTTTCTGAATGTTTATGCATCACAAAAAGCGAGCGTTATAAACCATCGGTCTCCTTGAAGTGTCTCACAAACCTTTTCCATCTTTAAAAGTGGCCATGACCTGTGAGTTAGCAACGGTTGATTTTCTGTCTGATCGCAGTACACGCTTTCTGAACTCGGATGTGTTGTTGTAAAGTTGCAATTGTGTTGGATTGTGTGGCCTGATGTGCTCAGACATCTGTGTGCCATTATCTCTGTCCCAGCATGTGCAGTGGGATCCACTCACTGTAGACAGCAATGCCACAAGCAATGAATCATCGGCTGAACCTGACAGCCTCCCCCGTCTAGATCTATATTTCAGCCTCCACACATGATATGTGGTGCCCGTTGCCCTGACAGAGTCCTGCCGTAGTTCTGATCTGTACATGCACTAATAAAGCTTCCGCGCTACAGGAATCTCCTCTCATAACTTTACCTGGAGCGGAAAGGTGCACCTTTCAGAAGAGTGCTGAGTCAGGTTTTCTTGCCTTTCCTACAGTACGTGACTGATGCAGAGACATTTTGTTAGAGAAGCTCTGGTCTGACTTTATAGCTATCTCAAATAATCCCTGTCCTTTAGAAGTCTGCTAAATGCCACATCTGTGTTCTATCTCGGATAGCAATGAAAAGGCCGGAGTGTCCACTCATCTTGAGTTTTGCTCAGATCTGAAAGAACCTGTAATCCGTCAGTAAGATATTTTTTTAGGATGGGTGCTGAGCTTTAAAGTTGCCTAGAACATGTGGTTTCGGGGAATAACTTTTTTTTTCTAGATGACATGTTCAATGAACATTTTGGTGGGAAAACAGATTCATGTCTTTTGGAAAAAAAAGACTGATGCAGTTTTTCCCTGCTGTTCTGAAAACTATATTTAATTATTCATTTGTTTGGAAACCCAAAACACAGCTGGGGCTACATTGCAGCTTTAGAGGAGTGATGGAGGTTCATTAGTCGTGGAAAAACTCCAAACAAACCCGCCAGTGACCGGATCAGACAGACAGACAAACAGTCGGTCCTTTTCCGCCCAGTATTCCTTGATTTAGTCAGAATCTGCTCTGTTAAGCTCTCTGGTTTAGTAAAGCTTCTGTGCACTTTAAGTGTACTGCCTTCTTTCATTATCTTACCCTAATGGCATAAATCCAGCGTTACGAATTAATTACAGAATGTAAAATGTGTCCTATTTCAGGCACAGTAAGTTGCCCTGAAGGTGAGCATCTGGCTTTGTTGCAGTGTGTTTTTAGAGTGGAAACTGCACCAAAAAATGATGTTGAATAGTAGGAGTTTGTCAAGGGTGTGTGTTTAATGACTTATCTGCCCGGGTACAAGAAGACTCAAGTGAACGGTGACACTCTCGAACTGATATTGACATTCTGCAGGTTCATTTCAAGCCAATTATGGACGAGGTGATGATTGTAAAATTGCGTATTGATCTTGGGTTTTAGTGTGGACCCTCCCGCCCTGAGTGTTAAACATAGTCGAGTGCTGCCCAGTGTAATCACATCAAGAAACCTCCCCAAAGATTCCTCTTCACGCTTCCTCTCTTCATTCTGAATGTTGATTGTCTTAGTCTCTTGCGGCATAATCTGACGTTTCAACATCCAACGTTTTAGGGTACCCTTTATCGTCGGTTAGATGACTCTATCTAATCCTAACCCTACACCAGACCTAAACCTACCCGGCCCGTGTCATCTATCTGATGCTAAAGGTAAAGTGTCAGTTGGATGACGCCCTTGAGTCGTCATGTAATTGACGTTAAAGGGTACCCTAAAACTTCGGATGTTGACGTAAGGTCAAAAGCGTCAGTTAGATGATGTCTTGGAATGAGAATGTGTTGGATCTGTTTCCCCCTCACCCCTTGTCTTCAGTGGTCGAAGATTCCCAGACTGTGCCCACCAAGCTTCAAGAGGTTTAAGAGAGTTTTGAAGTTTGGAATATGGACCTCCATGCAAGACGAACTCAGTCTGTAATGGTCTCATGCAAAAATGGAACTAAGATCCTCCATTTCTGGTAATCTTCGACAATTGAAGATGAGGGTGAGGGGAACAGATGCAACACATTCTCATCCCACAACGTCATCTGATTGACGCTTTTGACCATACGTCAACATCAAACGTCGGATGTTGATGTATAGTCAAAAGCGTCAGTAAGATGAGGTCTTGGGATGAGAATGTGTTGGATCTGTTTCCCCCTCACCCCTCGTTTTCAATGGTCGAAGTTTCCCAGACTGTGCCCACCAAGCTTAGAGAGATTTAAGAGACTTTTGAAGTTTGGAATATGGAACTGAATGCAAGACGAACTCTGTCTGTAAAGGTCTCATGCAAAACTGGAACTAAGATCCTCCATTTCTGGGAATCTTCGACCATCAAGACAAGGGATGAGGGGAAACAGATCCAACACATTCTCATCCCAAGTACGTCATCTAACTGACGCTTTTGACCATACGTCAACATCCGACTCACGCTTTTGACCATACGTCAACATCAAATGTCGCATGTTGACCTATGGTCAAAAGCGTCAGTTAGATGTGGTCTTGGGATGAGAATATGTTGGACCTGTTTCCCCCTCACCCCTCGTCTTCAATGGTCAAAGATTTCCAGACTGTGCTCACCAAGCTTCGAAAGATTTAAGAGACTATGCAAGACGAACTCTGTCTGGAATGGTCTCATGCTAAATTGGAACTAAGATCCTCCATTTCTATTTGTGTAGATCCTGTGGCACTTTTAAGATGTAATGGGCACCAAAAAAGCAAAATATATCCTGTAGCAAGTTCAGTTGTCTTCGTTTTTCTATGTCTCGCTATCAACATGAGTACTACTGTATGTGCAGCTGTCGTCTTTCTATGAGGATTAAAAGCTTGCAAAAAATTAAGGCCAGTTTTGTAGTTTTGTAATGCTGTTATTTTGTGTCACTCTCAATATGTTGGCAAACAACTCTTGAACTTTTCCATTTATGCTACAGATGGAGTGATTGCAAGCTGCTCTGGCAACGTTTTTTTTTTAGAAAACGTGCAGTAATGACAGGTGCATTGGATGGTGTGTGAAAATATAGTAGCATTTCACTTCCAGATCAGCTTGAACAACTACTATCTTGCATGCCATCACGCAGCAGGCGTTAATGTCGCCTGTGTTAATGTGAGAATGAAGAATAGTGACATTATGAACCTGTATTAATAATGAATACCAACTATTGATTATCTTCATGGTTGAGTCATTCATAATGCATCAATTGATCAGTTAACTGACTGATCTCATCATCAACTCGAGCATTGACATTCAAATCCAGCAGAGATTTTATATGTTTAGTATGTTCAACTTTGCTGTGCAATATTATTTATGCATTCCCTCAGATTATATTATATGCTAAAACGATCAGTTTAAACTGATTAGAGAAATTTAATCTACAAAGAGCTTTCGAACATGCTCTGGTGTTGATGCTGAGGAATTTGAAATTTAACTGCATTACTTTTCGTTTGACCTTTAAGTCGGGCTATAGAACTAATGGCTCCATAAATTTGTATTCAGTAAAGTGTTAATGTGTCTAGTAGAGGGTTTATTTTTAACAGGCAGCTAAAATTCCATGTGTAATTGTCTAGTACCTGAACATTGTTCAGTTGTGTGTAAGAATCATTAAAATGGCCATTGTATGCAAGAAAGGTTAAATGAAAAGAGAAAATATAATGCACACAGCAATGTTTTATGTTGTTGCATCTAAATGTTGCGGAAATTATAGTCCGCTGTATACAAGTAATGCAGGATGTTTTGACAAACAGCGTTTCAGCACCTCTTCCTCGCTGGACAGCGACAGATTTAGAGCAGGCATGTTGATGGGCCAGTTCCAGAAATTAAATGAAGCTGCCTAGTTCCTCTTGCTGCCAGAATTGCATTTGATTGCTGCACAACAAGTCAACACTTAGAGTACAGCATTCATTTTTTTTCTGGTCACATTTGAAGTTCATGAACAGCGTGACTTCAAATCTGAAATATTTCTCTGTGTTAAGTGATGTAGTTTTTGGCTTTTCACTTTGACTATAAAGAATAAGACAGACTCTTGGCTTTTCAGTCCCTACTATTTTATTTTTCCTTGGAATTATGTCTCTATTTCTTGATTACATGAACAGAAACTGCCTTTAACCAAAGGTGGGGCTTTTCCCCCTTCTTTTTCTTCACTCTCTCTCTTACAACCCATTATTTTGAAAGGGAAAGATAGAATAGTTGAAGTCCCAAAAGGCTGATAGCATATCACCATGTTAGCAGAGGGATCACCCATGTACTTCAATCACTCTCATAGCTATTGCCATTAAACCAGGTACAGCATGGCTGACTGACAGCCCTGTCTCTGAGGGAAACAAATCGGGCCGGGCCAGCCTCCCGACCCCCAATCAATATGCCAGCCCAGCTGGGACCAGTGCCACCAATCACTCTGTCTGGAGAGGGACAGAAACAGACAGGATGCCCGAGAACTCTGACTCGTGCTGTGTTTAGTGGTAACTGTGTTGAAAGACAACATGGCTGAGAAAATGTCCCAACATCCCCTGAGGACAGGAGTGTGATGTTTAAGGCAGGAAAATACACCGTTACAGTTCACTGAGTGATGCTCATGTACAGTGAGTTGCATTTCTCTTCCCTTTACAATGCATCTCAATTGTACACCCATAAACTACAAGGCTAAGCAACAAAAAAGACATGTTCTATATTGCATGTCAGTGGCTGCTGATATTTTTTTCCTCCTTAAGTTTAAAAACACAATGTTACTGTTAAAGCGCTCATCTCTCTCCCTCTGGCCTGCTACTTGTAGCGAGTGGTGATTTATAAAGCCATGGAGAGGCCGACGTCCCCCTCCAATGGGGAGCGTCAATGCGTAATTACTTTGGAAGATGGATAGGGCCCATCCAGGCTGTCCCAGACCCTGAGTTAAATCACAGCCCCCCTTTCCTCAGGGTTCACATGCTCACAGGAACGGCCAACATTCTCAGCAACGTGCGTGGCTGTTTCACCTGTTTCTATTGGTTCTCACCCATACACCTTCTCCTCATGCGCCTTACATCCATCTAACAAGACCAGATGCCAGAGATCAGGCTCATTTCGCCTCTGAGGGTAAAAGAGAGAGAGGGAGAGAGAACTGAATGAAATGTCAAGTACTGTTGGTGCAGAAGATAGAGCCCATGGAAGTAATGCCTAGACATAATTGTTGGACATATTTAGCTATCCCCAGCTAATGTGACAACCTCGGGTGTGCAAAGAGTCAATTCATGATTATAAAGTAGCAACTTCCCTTACCAAAAAAAGATATTTCAGAGAATATTATGCTATTGCCATTTGATTAACACTTTCCGATTCTCGAACTAATGATTCCTTTGAACCAATTCACTTTAATGAATGGTTAAAACAACTGATCTAACACTGAACTCAAGTTACATTAGATAACATTCTATTAATATTAGTTTCTATGCGGATTTACTTCATGACAAAACCACCCCAGTCATTCTAGAATGATTCACTTCTTTCCAAATAGAGCTATTCAAGTCATCTGGAGAAATTGTTTTTAAATCGCAATATATATCGTGGAAAAATAAAATATCGCAATGCCATTTTTGACAAATATCGTGCAGCCCTATCTTTCAAATATTTTAAAAAATACTTTCCATCTTAGTTTGCAATTTGGAAGTAAGCTATTTTCTGTGAATGTCTGAGACTTTAAACTCATTTGCAGCTATAAGTGTTACAAAGTTCAGTAAATGGTAAAATATTTTTTGCTACTGTACAAACCAGTGTCTTTATGAATATAATGCATTGAAATAATAAGATAAGACAATACCAGTTTGCAAAATCATGCCGCATAATGGGATGTTTTTGTACAATTAAAATAGATGGAAATGGACGCCACTGGACACTGGTATTACATTAAAAATAAGGTGGATGAGGTTGGGTTTTTTGATGCCAAGGATCCCCAAAATATGTTGATTCTTTAGCAATGGAAAATATAAAAGCAGTTATATATAATTTAAAACCCCAAGATTGTATGTCAAATATAACTAAAACTGTGAAAAAAGTGTTTATATTTATCCTTTGTACGCATGTATTTTATATTTTATATTATCTGGAAAATGTATTATATCTTCTATAAATTGAGTTAATAATTTTATTTATTTAAATAATATTTTACTATTAATGTTTTTTTTACAGAACTATAAGTTTTTTTGGTTTTCCATAGAATAATAAATATGATGATTTTCCTTTGTATTTTGTATCAAATTGGGTGAACTGAAGTGTAAAAAATAATTTCCTTTCCTTGCAACCCTGGATCTAGTTAGAAAACCCCAGCTGTAACTAAGGTACCTCAAATCATTGTAGCATCCAAAACAAGTAGTGTTACTTTTTCATGGTTTGGCAGACGTGCACATTTTATCAGTATGTACTCAGGACCTTTAGCATAACAGCGCCATATTCTACCAGTTTAGCTTCAGGAACATCGTATGTTTTGTAATCATCACCTCTCTAACTGCACAAACTCTTCGACTTTTAAATCTGCATAATAAGCACTGAATTCGTTCATACGGAAGTGCACACAGATGCAAGCATGTGCCACTGGGGAATTTGGTCTTTTTAGCCAAAGCTCTGTCTTCTGAACTCCTCGGTTAGGGCCAGTTAGCTTGGCTAGCAGTGAAGGTTTAATCCCCGCTCAGAAGGCTGTGGGTGCCTCTAAACAGAAGAGAGTGGCCTCGGGAGACTGCAGCCTGGCTCTCCTCTCCCGTCTCACTTGCTTTCATGTGTCGGTTAACTCGCTGAGGTGGGAGGATCGGCGAGGGGTGCTGGCGAGAGCTGGAGCTGCTTTTTAAGTCGTGGATGTGTGTGGGGTCTGCTGGGGAATTTGGCATGACTGTCTGCATGTAGTTTGGCAGGCCTATACTGTACAGGCGCTGGATTTAATGATGCCAGAGAGAGAATTTGATACAAAAGACAGAAAAGAGAAAAATCTGTGTTTGTTGTTGCATTGACAGTCGACTTTGATGCAACCAGCATTCACCAAGAAAACTCTTTACTTGAAGCCTGAATGTATAACGTAGTGTAATGCTATGTACATTATGTTGTCTGTGCCTCCAAAGCCTGGATTTCATTTTTATTCGACTAAAGGAATTTATGGACTTTGATTGAATGAAAATTAAATCCAGGTTTTGGAGGGACAGACATACTGTGAGTTTATTATATACATATTTTTTTATAGTGATCATGATTCTCCCATGATAGGTAAATAAACAAAATACCATGTCATTTAATTGAGGTTCTGACAAAATGTTAATTGCTGTAGTCTATTTAAAAATATTTAACTAATTTAAACAAAAAAATCGGTTTGAATTAATGATTCAATGACTCAAAGACTTCACTTGTTTACTGTTCAATGACAAATCAATTTTTAACTGAACTGCCGCCACTGGTGTAGCAATGTAATTATTCAATCTTGAAGCGTCTTGTTAAAATTTTAAGCATTACTGTAAATTACTTTCAGAATGAGAATTTTGATTGTTGCCTCTTCAATTGTATACCTAATAATAGTACATGATGTCCAGTTAGAATTTGATAATCTGTTTTATGCATGTTAGCCTATAGTTAATAGCTAAAAGTTATATCTTTACAGTTATAATAACAGCACATACACTGTATGTACTGTAGTCACATACAAAACAATCAACACACACAATAATCAACATACAAAAAGTATCAATGAAGCGACTCAACGTTCCTTCATTACTAGTTCTAAAGTGACGTTTTAGAATTAGTAACGGAGGCTTGGACTCAACTGTCAGGAAGTAGTTTTTAAAGACACTCCATTGTTGTTTCTTATTTATTTACTCACGTGCATCAAACTGTTGTATAAACGCAATATGGCTGTATATCAGCACGCTGTGATTACCTACAGCGGAATCACAGCCGTGCTGATATGACCGTGATATTGCACAGCTACTTGTGTGATATTGCTCATATAAGGGATAATCCATGACTAGCTGTGCATTAAAAGCTATTTTATTGCACAAACGTGGAGGCAAAGAATGACCTGACATCGAAGCCTCCATGAGTGCATTTGAGTTTAATGAACCTGCTTATCCCATGGTTATTTGCCAGCATTGACAAGTTAAAGCAGTCATTGATGTTTGCGGTGCTAAATTTGACTTGAGATAAAATGGCGATTTATTTTAATCAGCTAGCCTACGTCTTGTTAGATCTATCACAGAGATATAGTGTGGTATGGTTAACCTTATTTGATTGAATTATAAAATGTACTTGAATGAATTAGCCTATCGAGAGAAAGAGAGAGATGTGCGTGTGAATTACCTGCATCTGTTCAGCAATGATGTTGTGAGTTGAATTACTTCAAAAACAGTGATGTCACCACCACCTCCTTATTGAATAAAATAATGCAAGTGACTCAGTTGCAGCATTCATGGGGTCAGCATTCGGTGCTCCTGAATGTTTCTGTGTGTGTGCCGCATCATGATCTCTGGGTCAGAGTCAGTGATGTGTGTGTGTGTGTGTTTCAATAAAGGCAGCGTATTAATATAGAGCGGTGATTAAACTGACTTGGAACTACCTGTGCATTAAACGGTTTTATTGCACACCTTCCAGCCAATCAGAATTGTGTGTGTGTGTGTGTGTGTGTGTGTGTGTGTGTGTGTGTGTGTGTGTGTGTGTGTGTGTACAGAATATGTATACATTCTTAGGCGCAATTTCCTATGGTTAAAAAAATGGTTAAAGTATTATCCTGATTTTTTTTTTTTTTTTACAAACTCTGACACATAAATGCACAGTACTATGAAAGCAGAGGTTGTTTCAGAGAATGAAAGAGACATCTATTTCTCTCTCTCACACACACACACACACGCTCACATACAACCCACACAACGAAACAGGACAGTTTGTCCTCATGTGGTGTAAAAAGGTGGGATTGAAACAAATTGGTGTAAAAGGACTTAATAAACTAAAAGGCAGTGCTGTGAATAAGCCATGAGTCACAGCAGTCAGCTGTAGGGTAGGCGTTACAGACCAGACTGACTAATGGAAAACATACAGTTTTATTAACTTAACGTCCTCACTGAACTCTTTAGCACATTAGGTAAAATTCTAAGGTGAAATTAAATTAGTAAATTGCCAAATGTATTATTAGAAACTATAAACGTAATCTGCTTTGTATTTATCCAACGCATTCTCATCCTAGAACGCTATATGACAAAACAGCGCTATACTACGCACATGGCATCCGTTATCGTTAATATAACACGCGCTGTGATGGTTAGGTTTAGGTGTGGGTAGGGTAGTCTCATATTACGCTAAAGGATTTATTGGATTTATTACGCCTTGGGTTTGCGTGTTATATTAACGATAAAGGGTGCCATGTGCGTAGTATACGCCGTTTTGTCATATAGCTTTCTATATGACGATAAAGGATGAGAAGTGGGCTCATTTATCTGTATGTTGTTCTCCAAATAAAAGGAAACTGGTATCCATGGTGATATATTGATTGTCTGACCAAACAGGTTGAGATGTGTGGTGTTGTTTCTCTCTCTCTCTCTCTCTCTCTCTCTCTCTCTCTCTCTCTCTCTCTTCACACCTATCTGTCTTCCCGCTGGGTCGTATCCTTAGTCTCCTTCATTCATTCATCAATAGGTTCTCCTCCTGCTTCATTAAAGCCTTCTTTAATGACTTTTATTTGATTATGTATGAGATTGTTTAGTTGATTGTTTTTTATCTTGCTGTGATCAGGGGGGTGCATTTTGGAGAATAAACCCAAAGTGTTCAAACAAGCTTTGTTTAGAAAGGAATACTAGCACAATGTTCTAAATATTGTATTGAAAGTATTTATATGTAGGTTAAATATGTATCCTGCTCACATACACTATAATAAACTACTGTCAAACTGCCTTTTACATGAAAAATTTTAAGCTACACTGTGTGATTTTTACCCCATCTAGCGGTGAAAAGGTATATGATCATCCAGTGAATAGTAGTTTCTGTTCCTCTCAATTCCGAACTCCTACGGTGGTCAATGTAGTCCAAGATTAACATGGCTTCCAGTTCGACCTTGTCCATAAGTGTTAACTCAAACGTAAACGCGAAAGGCGAAGCTTGAATTAACAGGTATGTCCCTCTTTGGCTAATGTACTTTCAAGATGGAGGGGCAACATGGTGACCGACATTAGAACCCTTACCCATATGTATTTTCAATGGCATATTATACACTCACGAGAATACTTTATTACTTGAACGAAGTAAATATACATTAATGAGCACATATATTTTTGAAGTGTTTTTAGCTAAGAATAACCTAAAATAGTTACACAGTGTAGCTTTAAAATGTTTTGTGTACACTCTGTATGCATACAGTATGCTGATGTAACGGAGTGCATCTTGATATGCCACACCTGTGAGGTGGATGGATTATCTCGGCAAAGGAGAAGTGCTCACTAACAGAGATTAAGACCGAATTGTGAACAATATTTGAGAGAAATCTGCCTTTTGTGTACATAGAAAAAGCCTTGGATCTTTGAGTTAAGCTTATGAAAAATGGGGGCAAAAACAAAAGTGTTGCGTTTATAATTTTGTTCAGTGTAGTATACTGCATTGGTAGTATGGGCAGTATGCAGTTTCGAACACAGCCATATCCATCTTCGTTTATCTTCTTTCTGGCCGGACACTTGCTCTCTTGTTATTTAGGGTGTATGGAAACAGTTTAGTGTTATCACAGTTAAGCCGAACTCTTCCAGACCCGTATGGAATAGCTCTGTCTCGCACATACAAAATACTCACACACATGCTTTTTCAAAACTGTTTTAGCAGGCTGAACAGAGGGAATTGTGGGATAAGGCTCTGAACTCACAAATGATGACAGTGCAATGTCTTAGAGTAATTATGGGGTCACCCTGAAATTAACACAGAAACATGAACTCCCATTCTAAAATGATTGTTCTCACGGACAGCTTAACCTCCAGCTCCAATGGCGCTGTCAAGAACAGATCAGCTAAGAATAGATTTAGCCACAAATCATTCCAGACTTCCCTCAGTCAGGGCATTAAAGTTTGGAGTGGATTAACTAGGAATAGATTAATAAAGAATATCATTTAAAAAAAAAGTTGAATTACCCCATACTAGATATTACTATAAGCCAGCATCAGGGAAGCTACTTTGAATCTAGCTTGCTAAGCTACATGCTGCTCATAATTTAAAGGAGCTAAACTAGAGTCAAGCTACCTTTTTGAAAAAGGATGATGATTAGGTGATGATTATTTCTTAATCAGAGCCACATTTTGGCTCACAAACAAAGAAGGAGATTTGTATGAATAAAAATTATAATTGAGTTGAAAACATGATGAACTGCAGCATTTAGCTAAGTATTCTGCTATAATCAATTCACTCAAATCAATGACTTTTAATCAGTTTTATGGAGTTTTTTTTTAAATCTGTTCTATGTATTGTCTAATATGGGAGAGCACATTTATGAGAGCACGTTTGTTTAGCCCACTCTGCAGTCAAAGCCACATGTGCACTACCTTGTAATGTTAAAAACAGTAGAAAAGGTAGCATGCAGTCCCGCCACACCATGAGTAACTTGTTAAAGTACGCACAAAATCAAAATATGACCTAAATGACCTTATTTAATTTGTTAGTGTACATTACTACTCTGTGTTGACTAGCAGTTACTAGCAGTGATACTTTTTAGGCTAATTCACACTGTACTGACATTGGCATTGAATCGTAAGTGCTTGTTTTTGCAGAATGAAAATGTTCAGTAGTCGTTTGTTGGGTCATTGAATGTTTGAGAAGTGGCATTCTGTAATTTAGCTACTCCCTAGCACTGTTAGCAGTGTCATTTTTATGCGTGTTCGTTTTACTTGAGAATTGTGCTGGAAGTTTACTTACTGCACATTATGTTTGGACATATGTTTGTGTGCTTTTTCTGAACACTGAGTTATTTTTTCTTGTGTTGACATGACAGCTAACATTTCACAAATAATCCCATGTGTCGTCTTGTAGGGTGTTCTGAGCTTAGTTAACTGCCGACATACCCTGGTGGACTGGCTGATTCTGACAGCCTGGCCAGAAGTCATGTCTACAATGCCAGTGGCGGGACGTCAGGGTCTCGTGGTGGCCCATTTGTTCAAATGCCACCGCACCGATGTGCATTTTCACACTTGGCTCTGACCATTCGTCCGGCTGAACACACCCCCGCGTCTGTCCAAAGGGCTGTTACTCCATCAAACAACCCTCCTCTCTGCTGTGACAGCAGGACAGAAGGTGCTGTGGGCACTCATCGTTGACACAAAGTTAGACAAGGCTGTGGGCACCGTGTGCACAGATGGACCTGGCCCAGCTCAGTGCCGTTCACGCAGAGATTCCCAGCACAGATGAATTAATGCCACATATCACATTCATGCGAGAGAAATGGCTCATTATTAAAAAGTGCTCCAGAACAATCCATATGTGATTGAGATCACATGTGTGGTCATTGCTGCGCTTAAGGGCATTTAGACCCCCACCTCGCCAGACAGGAGCCAGGCTGCGTTATTGGCTGCTAATGTACAGGCCATGAGAGCTTCTTGTCTTTATAAGAGACTTCATCTCAGCCCTTTAGTACTCCGAGTCAAGGCCTCTCACTTTTCATTTTGAATGACTGTGACATTTAGCTTGTTGTCCGAGTTGGGTGACAAGTTAGGGGCCCAACATAGCACATAACTGGTAGTTACCATAACTATGAAAAATGAAAAAATGCAATATTCATCATCAAGTTTCATGTTATTAAAGGTGCCATCTGGAACTAAAAATCAAAACATATTCCATCTTCCATAACAGATGGGGGCAGTATACCTCTAGAAATTGAGTTGTGCCGCGCGCACTCACACGTCTTCAAACAACACAAGCGAGCGCTGTTTGGCTCTTTTTCTCACGCATATTATTCAAATCATTTGACACGATAATAAAAGGTTGGAAGGCCGCAGTTTCACGTGGAGCATCTGGAGATTTTTAGAGATCAGAGACTCAATGAACAACATCTCAACACTAAATGATGAAGACCGTCTCATAGACGCCTGCCTCAAAAACAAGCTGGTGCATTTCGACGATATGGGAAAATAAAACCATGGGCAATTGTTTTTAGTTTACGGTATTCGTTTTTGTTCATATTACACTTTTATTGTTAGTTTGAATTAATTTCACAGAGAGCATTCACTGATGTTGATCAAGCTAGCGCCATTCAGAACTGCCAACTCACACGAATTCACCGTCAGACACACGCAAATGACACTTAGCAAGCAGGTTAGTTAAGCTCTCGGATTCTGGCAATTTTACTACACAATTCAAACAATAACAAATCATTACGCAATTCAAACAAAAAACGTTTTGGCGCTTGTACATGTTACACCACAGATCCCTAGCGCACGTGAACCGATCATCTCTACTAGCTAATGGAAAAAAAACATGAACAATGTTGAAAGATATAGTATGTTACAACTAACCAAAACGTATTCCTGATGCATAATGTCGACCAATCATGTTTTGAACTCTTCCCTGACTGTAGTAGTGGGCTGTACTTTCAACACGTCTGACATCAGGTTCAAGTACACACACAAGCCGCGCGGTAACTAGTCTATTGCAGTTTGGCTGGTGTTTATGTTGCGCGCCCGCATACCGCCTCCCATGGCCGAAACTTGTATTACGACACCTGACGGGCCGGGGCTAGTAATTTAGCATGCTAATTTAGGTTTATATCTCGGCAGCAATATACTGTAACTTGTCAGTTTTTTAATGACATCATTGCACTTATTTCTTCTCATTCTTTTGATGCGTGTAGCTCATTTTCTGTATATTTTTACCTCAATTATTACATATGCCACCTTTAATACACACAAATTCATGTAGGAGAATATCACAGACATGGCTAAAAAACGAAGTTATAGATGTATTTGACTGTTAGAACCCACCCATGATCTTGTTATCATGACTTGTTTTTGGCTACAATAACTGTATTAAAAATCTGATATTAACATAATTCAACATTTGATAAAATCTGTGTAATTTGCAATTACCACTTTGACGAGATTGAAAAACTAATCCATATGAATTGAGTGGTTTAGTCCAAATTTTCTGAAGAGGCACGATCACTTTATATGATGAACAGATTGAATTTAGGCTTTACTCACGTACTGTATAAACATTGATCAGCAAACATTAACAGAAGCTTAACCGTACATGCTTGCCACATGAGAACAAATGTATTATGGAAGATCAAAAGTGCTACGTAACACAAGAATGAACCTCATTGGTTCTTGCAGAAGCTCAATTGTGCTGTGTAACACATACAGTAAGAATGAACCTCATTGGTTCTCAAGAATGAACCTCACTGTCAAGCCACATTCTTGAGGTTCTGTTTACCATAACTGATGTGTGAGTTGATGAATGCTTATATGTGGATAAAAGCCTAAATACAATCTCTTTATCATATAAAAAATTGTCTCTCCAGAAAAAAATCTAAATTAATAAATTCAAATGGATTCGTTTTCGAATCACCTCTATGAACTTTTTGAAGCGTCAAAGTGGTAGTTGCGTTGGCTGTCAATGGAGGGAAAGAAAGCTCTCAGATTTCATCAGAAAGATCTTCATTTGTGTTTTGAAGATGAATGAAAGTCTTACGGGTTCGGAACGACATGAGGTTGAGTAAATTTGTGTGAGCTGTCCCTTTAACGTTTCTGCTGGAGGATTTAAAAGAAACTAGTGAATTTCAAACAGAACTATTATTCATATATACACTGCTCAAAAAAATAAAGGGAACACTAAAATAACACATCATAGATCTGAATGAATGAAATAATCTTATTAAATACTTTTTTCTTGTTTTTACTTTTTAAGTGTTGTTTAAGTGTTCCCTTTATTTTTTGAGCAGTATATATATATATATATATATATATATATATATATATATATATATATATATATATATATATATATATATATATATATATATCCAAAATAAAAGTCTGTGCTTACATAATATATTTGTGTGTGCTGTATATAATTATTTTGTATATGTAAATACACACACGTGCATGTATATATTTAAGAAAATGTGTTATTCATATATAAAACATTTATATTTCTATAATATAGATTAACAGCACAAACAGCACAAACAAATATATTATGTAAGCACAGACTTTTATTTTGGATGTGATTAATCGCAATTAAATTTTGCACAGCCCTAATATATAATTTATTTTGTATTTTTTTATTTTATTTATTTTATTTATTTATTTATTTTTGCTGAATGTAATATGCAGCATGGGCAGTTCTGGAAAAGCCCAAACTAAAAGAAATAAAATGAAAAGACCTATTTCTTTCAACCAATCCATGGAAATGCACCAGACATCACACTGATATTGAACTCCTTGAACACATTGAAATACTGCACTTCTGTTAATATCAGCAACCCTGAACCGAGCAACCTTTGGTAATACCCATTAGCTTGTTTAGTTTATGATGAATGTATGTTATGTGGTTTGCTGACTGATTGATTTGTGCCATAATAGCTAATGGAGTCTTTCACTATTAAGAATTTTACATGTAGCTAAAAAAGCATTTTCCATATACCCCATGTCACTAATTGGCACTTGACTGTCCCCCTGCAGTTGTCAGAATCGTGCTGTTCCCTCCAGGGTATTGTTTGGTTTAGGCGGTGCCAGATCCTCGGCAGGAGATTGTAGATGATGTACAGCAGTGGCTGATGGCTCTGGGCAGACGGTCACACCTGGAGGTGATAGTAACCACTTTAGACTGATGGAGAAGGTTGGAGCCGTTACAGGATCACGTAGTGAAGTGGTGCTAAATTGCGAAGACTGAGACAGCAGTTGTTATCTGATCCTGTTTGTAGATGACAGAGGTCGGACCTAGTTTGGATTTTACTGCTGGTAAATAGATAATGTTTAGATAACAGATTGAAAAGATAAATGGTAATTAAAATTGGAATGTTTATTATGTTATAAGAAAGAACATCATATAGATTTTCAAATTTTATGAAGAAACCATGAGTAGTGCCTGCCTGAGGTAAAGTGATTTAATTTATTTTCAGTAGAGAATAACGATCTGTGTATGTATTTTATGTTTAATTTTAATGTTAGGTCTGTTTGTTTTGGAGGATGTGTAATGATTAACTTAGATATGATTAAAATGAAAATCCTAGTTTTTCTAGACTTTCAGAATTTGGACAAAAACCCCAGTGGCATGTGATTGCTGTTGATTTTATTATTGAATTCATTATATTTACTTTATTATTTAATTGAAATTGAATAAATAATCACTATTTCAAATATCATTATTCATCATAACCTACATACCAATTGAGTGCCATCATTTAAAGGTGCAATATGTAATATTTCTGAGCATCAATTGACAGAAATGCAATATAAGATCCATAACTATGGCATTCAGTGGTGTATAAAGACCTTACTCAATGAACAGTTATGTTTTTAGTACCTTAGAATGCGACATTTATATCTACATAACCGCGGCCACTCCCTTTTTTGAAGGTCGACATATTGTGACTTCATGTTTCTACTGTAGCCGACAGCGAACAGTAACGTTACGGGAGTCACCAACCCGTCGATCACGGTCGACAAGTCGATCTTGGAAGCATTTTAAGTCGATCGCGAAGAGTTTTCAAAACCAGAGAAAAAAAAACAGTACTTATTTGTGTGTAGTAAATGGTGTGTAGAGGATCTGGAGGTGTGCGCGCTGTTACAATCATGTCATTGTTGCTGCGTGCACCTTTGCGCTCATGTGGACGCGTTGAGTTTAAACAAGGCTTTACACTTTAACCAGCTCAGCCACAGCCCTACAGGATAAAAGCTCATATTAGCCAGCTAAACTTTTACTAACCTGTTAGAAAAAAATATCTAGTTGGATAGTTTCATGTGGTTCTTGAACAAAAGAAACCATTTGTTTATTATATCGCAATCGCAGATCACAACCGCAATATTGACCGCAATAATCGCAATATGACATTTTCCCCAAATCGTGCAGCCCTAGATAAAATTATAAATCTTTACCCCGGACAAGTGACTTTTGTGCATGGACAAGTGAAACATAAATGTACTTGTCCGAAGGACATGTGCCTCAAAAAGTTAATGTCAAGCCCTGCCTGGCTATTCTCTGCTGTCTCGGATGACAATATGTTTGTCCTGTTTTAGCAACCGTAGTTTCTTTGGGGTGAGCAGTGGGCTGAGTCATTAGTGCAACCACTAGATGCTGGTAAAATCTACACACTGCACCTTTAATCGTGTTTCATAGTTTGCAGTTATTGAACAACCTTCAGCTGAAAAAAGCCAGGATCTGTATAATTCATAAAATAAAAATATGGTGTACGGTAATTCAGTTGAATCCCTTTGGCTGATTCTGTCATTATGCTATTTTCAACGAGCCTAAATTGTAAAAATGTATTCTATTACATTTACAAAGAATATTTGATTCTGTATTTTACATGATTGACATCTTCTCAAAAATCAGTCGGAATAAGTTTACTAAAGGATGATTCTTGCTTCACAAAAGATGTTACTTTACCCCATTATCCTGATTTTCAATTTTGTAACTGATCAAATTTATTTCCCTTAACAATACGTTGCATAATGTATCATTATCGTGTACACACGAAACACACACTGTTTTTAAGGAGGTATCATCTTACATCTTACCCTAATAGTAATGTTAGTCAATACTTGGCAAACAGCACTAAAAGAGCATTATAATGTCATGAAAGAAAAATTATTTTGGATAGAGATGAATGAATCTCTGTATCTCATTGCCTTGGATTAGAGACTTCGCCCTTTGAGCCAGTTCAGGGTCACTTTCATATAGACTGAGCAAATGCTAAAAATTCTGCTTGCAATTCAAATCATGCGTACGTGCCCTCGCAGGTTTTTTTTTTATTGAACTCAACTCAAGAGTTGCATTAATCTCTTGAATCTGCTGAACTAATATGGATCTGAGCCCAAGCTCGCTGCTGAACGCATCAAGCATAAGGACCCGAGCTGAACGGGAATTGTGCATCATAGTCACTTACTGTTGTGGACGGAGAATGAGTAGTGTGTTATATTAGCGCACAAACACACAGTCCTCTTAATTAGGCTCCTTTTGCATGTCCTTAGCAGTGAGTGCTTTATTTGCAGGTCCAGTAATACTGCATTTGCTTCAGGAAAAAAAAATCTGCTTCAAACTACTGAGGCATCCGTCAACAAGCAGAAAGTGGGGCGTAAGTTTTTTTTTTATTTACTCACAGACTTACTGCTGCCCCTGAGGGCCTAACCTAGCCCACACGCTGCTAATCAACAAGGGCTTTGCGTGGGCTTCTTACACTCAGTTAGGCCATTTCACATACACAAACACACAAGAAATTGTCTGTGAGTGATTTATGAACTGACCATATCTAGTTTTATCAATAAGGCTCTCCCTCAGAGAAACTGTGTGTGCAACTGTGTGCATTGCATTCGGCCCCCATAGCATTAGGAAGTCCCCTGGTGTCCTTACAGGAAATGAAATATGTGCGTGTCCTAACCAATCGATCAAGACCATTTTAGTCTTTTGCAGGGATAGGCGACTGAGTGAAATATCAAAACATTTAGTTGCTACTGTAAGGACGGCTCAATTGCCATCAATGCGTCTCATTTGAAGAGTTTGTCCAATAATATATACTTGTATAATATAGATACACAGTTTGTGCTTGAAATATTATTTTATTAAATTAAATGTGAAAAATCAATTACAAACTATTTGCAAAGTTCCACATATTGTCTCAATTTATAGTTCGTAAAAGTTTCTTTTTTTAACACTGAGTTTAACACATGTCTCATTGCTGTCACTTTCTGACATGTCATGTCAATTGCCCGTTAGGACACAATTTGACATACCATTTAGTATCTGAAGGGTGCATTTTGTCATGTCAGAGATCTTGATCACGACTGGGAGACGTGTTCACTAGCTTACTGAGCGTATATCATAACAAGGGCCTGATCTTGATGAGCTCGGAAACCTTTTACCTGGGGAGCTGAGGGAGCATGCTGTCTTTTTCTTGCTGTCTTCATACACTCTTGATTTATTACCACACACTGCTGGTGATGTAACAGCGCCTCAGCAGGTTAAACACGTATTTGTGTGGCTGTGTATTTGAAGGTGGGGGGTCAGCTAAAAACTGCATATTTATGAAGTTCAATTGCAGCCCCACCGGGTGAGGGTGAATCTTTGGCCTTAATTGTGTCTCATTAATATTGATAAGATTAGGATATTTTGGTGTTCCAACACACCCATCTACACGCAAGCATAAATAGGATATTCTTAATATTACAAGTTCCTTTAAACGTAGCTTACAGATATCATCTCTTCTGATGCTCGTTTAGGTTATTTTTGCTATACATTTTCAATGTGTGTGTGTCATACAGGTTTGAAATTACATTTGAGTGAGTAGCCTAAATGATGACACAATTTTTATTTATGGTTGACAAACTCTTTAAGCCAATGCCGCTCTAGGGGAATTTGATTGGAAGTCTCTCATTTTCTTTGTGATCTTTGTGGTGATGTTAGTGACAGCAGCTGTTGATAGCAACAAAGATTAACAGATTGTAATTATATCCAAATGAGCGACGACCAATAGGAGTGGAGACAATGAATGGGCTTCTGAAACAGTTGGATGATGCACTCAAGTAGGAACAACTGCTAGAAATCAACTGTACTGGAACTTGGCGGCATCTTAATGGCCTAATTGTAAGTTTCTTGGATGAAAGCATCCTTTAAGTGGCTACTTACAGTACATACTAAATGCTTTTATTTCTTGCTGATGGTTTCAAGTGCCATCAGTGACTTTGTGGTTGTTGATATCAGGTGTCTAGATTTGTCTACGCACAAATTTCTTGAAATATTTTGAGCTGAAATCATAAGCCCCTTTCACACAGAGATTCTGGAAAAGACCCGGATAATTTGTCCAGGGATTGTTTGATTTTGATTCACACTGCCAGTGATTTTCCAGAATCTGTGAGTGTGTTGCATTCACACGCATCCCGAAAAGTTTAAGTAAAAACACATGACGTCAGGATGTGACATGTAACGTACGCGTCAAAAACATGTTGTGGTACAAATTAGGCTGGTGGTATGACGGTGTATATAAGCCAACACATTCTCATCCCAAGGCGTCATATACGACACTTTTGCCAAAGTGTAGACATCCAATGCACATGGCACCCTTTTGCGTCAAATGAGACGCTTCAGTTATGGTAGGTTTACGTATGGGGTAGGGTTAGGGTTAGACCACTAAGAGGCGCCTTCTGCCCCATAGATATCTGCGGGAACACATTTAAACAGCTAGTATTAGCCTACTTATATCCTACAAAATTAAAAGGAAGTAACTATTTTTTATTAATAGAATAGTTTACTATAAAATATTTAGATATTATAAACTGATTGATTGAATTAAAGCATAATATGAGATTGACTGAACACTTTATTTAAAGTTTAATTGCACCTTTGTGTTGTATTTAATATTAATTAGTTGTGGGCAGTTCATCTTAAAGTCGATGAGTGTGTTTTGTTTATTATATTTAGCTATCAATATAGTTTACCAAAGAAATAATTTACCCAATAAAAGAAAAAGAAAAATCAAGTACTTTCATTTCTGAAGTATTTGGGTTTATTTAATATACCAAGCCCTTTTTGTCGATTTTTATATAAATAACTATATCGTGAAATATATTCGTTACTGTGAAATAAAAATAGTCATACTGTGAAACACAATTTTGTTATACTGCCCACCCCTAGTACAAATGTTGTGGCATATTTTCCAGTTAGTCGTACACTAACGCATCGCGTACCGTTCCACAAAGTTGGCGAACGATTTCAGCTTCAATGCGGATATGAAGGCAGACATGTTTTCGTTCTTTCTTTGTTGATGACGAACACAAACTTTCTTCTAAGAGCAACAGAGTCACATGATAACTATGTCATTGGGATGGACTGATTCCGGCAATGTTACAGGGTCCCCATCCCGAGACAAGTTTGCGTTCACAATTTCCCTGGATCAACGTGCTGTGTGAAAGCGTGTCTCTTATCCTAAATATTAAGGTTTTATATGCTGTCACTGTATGTTGTAATTTGAAATAGTTTGTATCTTTTAGTGCAGTTGTGAGCTCTGGATTTTGACACATGTGTCTGGTGTGGCATGAAACCCAGAGTATCTTCCTCTTAGTCAGGTTCTCCTGCTGTTGGTGATTTTCTACTCCAGGTGTTTTGTGTCCAGATTTGGTGCCGCTAGGTTGATTAGATGTACTTTGGTTGCCATGGAGATGCCGAGTGCTTGAAGAACACCATACGCTGGATGATTCTGTCTTTGCTCTTGACTCTTGATTTCTTTGTTGAATCTCTTGCGAGGATGATGCCCAGATGTTCCACTAAGATGGTTTGTATTTTGCCTGTGCAAACGTACATATTGTTCCTCAGCTGTTCAGTTTGGCTGTGTGTTCTTTGCGGCTGTGCACACATTTACTTTAGCATACATTTGCTTCTCTATAAAGTCTCCAGGCTTTGATCAGCAGAAAGGAGCAGTTTGCTCAGGGCCTACGAGGAGACATTTACTTCATTCTTGAATTTGTCAATGTAGATCCTGGGACAACAGTTGTCATTTTTAAAGTGGTTCTACAGCCTTCATGGTGTACAAACTACACTCACAACTCCCACACAGACTGGCATTCTGCTGTTGAGAAGTCAGCCTACATCTTTACAAAGTGTTTTTATTTTTTGGACTTCAAACTTTTTATCTGGTCCTTAAACTCAATCTGACGGTTTCTCTTTTTTAAAACACTTGCAGCTATCTTGTTTTTATTCCACAGATTTTTTGCAGAATTCAGAAACTTTGAAATTGTCAGGTTTTCCTCTAATTTGGATATCAATATGTAAAAAGACATTTAATAAGCCGGTAAAGACATCTAAATGACAAGCGGCATTGGGCTTATGTGACAAATTGGACTGTGTAACCATTTATAAACTTTACCTGATAAAAGAACACAGTTTCCTCCGAGAAGGCAAGGGAGGCAGTGCCTCCTCAAAAAAAAAAAAAAAAATGGAATGAGAAAATAATCCATATTACAAAAATACACAGTGCGAAATGTGTCATTCTTTTTTTAAAAGTAACACTCAGCAGGTACAGCAGGACGTCACGTCTCTTGACTGAGCCTATTGACTTTTAACAGACCCCCTAAAGCTTGCGGTGGGTTAAGTGGGGGGTAAATGAGAATAAATGGGGGAAAGTCATATGAGAGGAGGCAATGCCTCCATCACGCTATGATTAGAAATGAATGGATGTGATTGGTTAGTGTGACTGAAATCCTGCCTCTTGTTTACATGCACATTACACGTGTCAGTCTGAATGAACAAAAATTATGCCGTTAATGGGAAGACTAATTAAAAAGTAAGCAAACAACTCAGCCGTTTAGATATCAACACTTTGTCAGTTCAAAATCAAACTTGAAAAGGCCTGAAAACATGATGACTATGGTCTTTTTTAATGAGCAATCAGTTTGGAGAAATTAAGGATACATCTTCGTGTCTGTGACAGTCTGTGTTTATCGAGCATGTTTGATGATCTGAAAATAAGCTGAACATCAGTTCGCAAATCAAATATATTGTTCAAATGGTTTCTGCCTTTAGATTTATGCGTGGTTTTAATAAATAAAACAATCATAAAAATAGATTTTTTTGTGTATTGTAAAGTAACATTTTCATGTTTATTTAACCAGGAAAACGTGGCAACATTAAGTTCAATTGGGACATGAATTTACATTCGATGTTTTAAAAAACAACTGAATACAACTATTAATCTTGTATAAAAAGAAAAAAGTGTTTTGCTTCCACATGGCTTACTCATGATTTACTGCATGTTGTGTGTGTATATACTGTAGTTATACATACTCTTCATAACAGTATTGTTACCTAAGAAAAGCAATAATTGAAATAAAGTAAATTTAGAAATGTTAACATTACTAAAAATGTTGCTTTGGCACCTATCTGAAATAAGTTTAAGTTGAAATCAAACCAAAGCACCCCTAAAAAGCTACAAAAACCTAAACTAATATTAAACTGAAAATATGAAAGCTCATTTAAAATATATAAACGGAACCTATAGTAGCATATAAATTATACTAAAATAACACTGCTTTCTAGTTTGCTGCTTTTTTTAAGCACAGATACTGTCCGCTGTACATTTTTCACTCTGTAAGCAGTTTCCAGGACCAATCGTGTATGATATCATCGTTCTTGAATCACTGATTCCTGGTGCACCGTATGACTCCAGAATTAAGTATCTCATTATAGGTCGATTTTAAATTGGTCTGTCTCAGTACACCCAGTCCCCGTTCATAACGTCTTTTTATGCCAAAATGGCGGTAAACACTTCTCCTTGGGTTCCTCGTAGATCATTATGTCATGTGGTTAATTCCCGCCTGTAGATGTATGTCTTTAGCTTAGCAAAGGGGGAAGGTGATTGTGTCATAGACTGTCAGCAGCAGACAGTCATCACGCCCAAATGCCCCCATCTACTCTAGCGAGATTGAAACTAGCACGACGAAGTCAAGTGGAACGGAGGGGAGGCAGGAACCAAGAATCTAGAGCATCAGCACGTCGGTGGGGGGGACTTAAAATGAACACACTTGTGCTGTCATCTCCTCCGAGGGAGTCAATTAAGCAACACACTCAGTATTTCACACCCCCGGTACCCGAGCGTGAATGTGTCGCTGTTGCGCACCTCTCAACGATGTGACAGCGCAATGGAGATAGAGAACGGCCCATGGTCCAGATATGCATCTGTAATTATGCGCCTTAGAGAATACTCCAGAAAAAGAAGATATTTCAACCAAGATATTAAACAAACATTAAGAGAAAGATTATATGCAGTGGAACAAATGATATTTAATTAGATTCATGTTTCACATGTTTATGGTTGATATGATTTTTAAACCTCAGGCAATACTGTAATTACCTTTTATTGTGTTTGATAGTGTTGGTATGCATGTTTTACTGTCTGCAGTTAATGATATCTGTCTTTCTGCTTTTGTCTCTCTCTCCCTGTAGGGAACTAATAAGCAAATCGCAATAGAAGCGCATGTTGCACTAACATCAGGATGAAGTTCTTTACCGCTCAGTGTCAGCAGTCTTCTTCTTTGCTCCACTGAGGATACACACACCCTCGCTTCTGAAAATTCCCTAACTTTCGAAACCACCGGAGCAGCCTGAAACTCTTCGGCCTCATCCGTTTCATTTATAGTTACCCATCGCTGGGGCACCACTCACCCCAGCCGAAGCATGTCATTGGTGGGCGTGGCACAATTGCGGCGGGAAACGGCCCGCTCCTGCCCGCGCGCATATCTGACACTTGCCTGGTGTGGCTGCTAGGCTTGGCGCTGCGCCTAGCACTGTCCTCTTGCCAGCGGGCAGACCTCACCGCCGCCAAGCACCCTATGGTCACCACAGGCTACGGGAAGCTCCGGGGCGTACGCAAGGAACTGAACAATGAGATTCTAGGCCCGGTCGAGACAGTACTTGGGCGTCCCTACGCCACCCCGCCAGTGGGCGAGAGGCGCTTCCAGCCCCCGGAGGCACCAGGCTCCTGGCAGGAGATCCGTAATGCTACCCAGTTTGCACCAGTGTGCCCGCAGAACATCCACGGAGTGCTGCCAGAGATCATGCTTCCCGTATGGTTCACCGACAACCTGGATGCAGCTGCGGCATATGTACAGAACCAGAGCGAGGACTGCCTTTACCTCAACGTCTACGTACCCACAGAGGATGGTAAGTTTCATCGAAACATACGTTTATCTGTGGAATGTTCCATTCACATTCATGCTCACTCACTAATAGCCTAAACATATTTTCACCCACAGAAAAATGAGCCCGTTCTCATCCTTTATCGTCATATAGAACACTATATGAAAAAACAGCGCTATACTACGCACATGGCATCCGTTATCGTTTAATATAACACGCGAACCCAAGGCGTAATAAATCCAATAAATCCTTTAGCGTAATATGAGACTACCCTACACTACACTACCCCACACCTAAACCTAACCATCACAGCATGTGTTATTAACGCATAACGGATGCCATGTGCGTACTATAGTGCCGTTTTGTCATATAGCGTTCTCAGGATGAGAATGCGTTGGAAAATGTACATTCTCATACTCACCCTTTTTTGGAAACTAATCACCTTTGTTCTTTCTTGTATGATTTTGACTTACTGTAGCAGTGTGTTACAGAGAGTTTGTTGAACGTAAAACAGAGGCTTCAAACTCATAATACCTCCAAATAAGACTCTCTTTCTAGGGATGCACCGATATGAACATTTTGGCTCAATACCGATAATTCTTTATATTTGATAACCGATATATCGGCCGATAAATCTAAATCCAATTTTTATATAATTTTTGAAAGCCTGATTGCAAAAACAAATGTCTCACAATTAAAATCCGTCCCTAACACAATTATAATGTTCTCATTATAATTTCACGTAGCCGATATGACAGCACATTTTACACTTAACTATATTTTCCTTTTTGATTCCAATCATATTTCAAGCAATTAAGATCAATCATGTTGAACAGTGCACATCTTAAGTGTCTCAGGTGTCAAGTGTTGAAGGAAATAATTCATTATTTATCAGCTTTAATATATCAGGCAAATTTTATTATCGGGCCGATAACGATAACATAAAAATGAGCAAATATCGGCCGATACCGATATGGTGGCCGATATATCGTGCACCCCTACTCTTTTCATATAACCCGTTTTCCTTCTCTTTTTGTTCTCCGGTAAAATAAGCGAATCTGTTGCTCATCATCACATGTCGGGTTTAAGTTAGATTAGTTGCATTTAGTGCATACAAAGCGGTAGTTGCCAGAGCTAAAAAGAGCAAGAACTCCTGCGAGCGAGACAGATATTTAACATGCTCCAGTCAGTGATTGTTACTGAAACTGCACAGGCAAGAATCTGAGCATGTGCTAAAGTCTCTGATAAATGGCCTCGCTGCAGTTTGTAAATGGGTTGTGCGGAGACTGCTGGGTAATGTCTCACTGTGCCAGCTCTCAAAATGGGTTGTCATGGTCATGGGAGTGTGGCAGGCAATGTGTGTTTGTTCGAGAGATGAAAGCTCTTCAACGATGAAACCATATACACAGGAGGTCTTCTAATGCTAATAGCACTTTTGCGTTTTAGCAACTCTGTACTCTTTGAGTGTGTTAATGTGCCTGTCCATTACAGTGAGTCAGTAAATCAGTCTTCCTTAATTTGTAGATATACATTCACTAAGTGCTGGAGATTGCAGTTGGATGACAGCATCCATTGCATGAGCGATTCTAGGATTTCAGTCTTCGAGCAGCTCAATTGATGTGGCTCAGATAGTGATTGCAAGTTTGAATCTTGCTCTAACGTTTGAAAATAAATTGAAATAGGTTGTCTTTGTTGTATCTAAATCACACATTGACTTGTTTGTTCTCTTTTAATTTTTGTGATTCCACTGGAACAGATAGCATAAGCACAAGCATAAGTCTTAATTTGCTCTCCATTTAATCTCATTCAATCTAAATTACCACATTAAAATATCTCATTTGTGCTTATTCTTTCCTACCAACTCTTGTAGGTCCACATGTGAACGCTGTAGGTCCACATGTATACGCTGTAGGTCCACATGTAAAAATCATAAATAAGAATGAATGAGATATATAATTAATGCTTCTAAATTTAGCTCTAGAGAATTAGCTCATCCGGAAGTCCATGTGTTATATGCACACATGAGTTGAAAGAAACAGCCTTTGTGTAAAGAAATATTTCTTCCCCAATAAGAGATAATAAGCAAATCTGGGGCCACATAACGAGATGATTTTTTATATAATTATGAAGATGAATTACATTTACTCACAAGGGAATGTGCAAGCATTTGTTTCATGTGTATACAGTTGTACACACTCCAATATTCTCACAGACAGCAATGCAGTGGATTTGCAGTGTGAGTGCAGACATTTAATGCTTTAGATGGGACATCTATGCCACCTTTGCAGTGTTAAGATGGGTCTACAACATTAAAATAAACACGCAAATCTCCTTTGTTCACAGTGAAACATTGCCTCCACAGTAGGTGATTAATGCATCTGACAGTGTTGTGGAGGTGTACACACGTTTATATGTGCTAAGCGCCGCTGTGTTGCTAGTGAGACTTATCAGAAAATCGTCCAGCACACACTCACTGACGGGGATTCCTACATAGTCACCACACTGAGAATCATTCACAGGTTTGGGGGGGATTTCATGGATTTGGTCTTGGCACCATCACTACATTTCAGTTCAACATTTGGTGGGTGTTTAGTGTGGGACTTTTGGACGTTAGTGGGGATGTGAGTGTAGTTTACAGCCGGAGGATTAGAAGAAACTGTAATTATCTCATCTCTCTCTCTCTCTCTCTCTCTCTCTCTCTCTCTCTCTCTCTCTCTCTCTCGCTCTAAAATCAGTAAGCATTATATTATAAAGAAAAATGGTTGCTTTTTATACAGCATTCTACTAAACATATTTTAATTTTTCCAATTTATTCAAATATTAAAATTTTTACTTTATTCACTCAGCATGATTTTTTTAATAGATAGATAGATAGATAGATAGATAGATAGGTAGATAGGTAGATAGATAGATAGATAGGTCAGATAGATAGATAGGCAGATAGATCAGATAGATAGATACAATAGATAGATAGATAGCAATCAGATAAATAGATAGGAGTAGATCAGATAGATAGATAGATAGATAGATAGATAGATAGATCAAGCATATAGATAGATAGATACAGATAAATAGATAGATAGATAAATACAATCAGATAGATAGATAGATAGATAGATAGATAAGATAGATAGATAGATAGATAAGATAGATAGATGCCATTTCAGCCATTTCAGCTCTGATCACTTAATGTATAGACAGATAATGATTAAGACAGATCCTTAATAATCGTCAAAATTAAGAGTGTGATCTGTTTTTTTATTATTAATATTGATTTTAAGGTTGAAAATCTGTCATCTCTACATTGTTGAAATCTCAACTCAACATCTAGCCAAAAGCAATGACATTATTGCAATGTTTGCATTCTGACATGCAATTGGTCTTCTTTCTTGCGTTTATTTGCTTACTGAATTGTGTTGGGCCTTTTCTTTTTTACACTGAAAAGACTACACAGAAGTCACATAATGTGTGTTGATTCTAGTGCGCATCTGGCAGAAAACAAGACTTGAGTTTCATGACAAAGCCAAAGTTTAAGGAGCTTTTGCATTTACGCAGCAAACAAAGCATAAACCTAAATTCTCCTAAAATGTAACTCGACTCATTATTTGCCGTTCAAGCACTGGTATTTCCTTCAGGCATGTGGCATTTGAAAAAAAAAAACGTGATGTACGACTGTGCTTCAGAGGCAGAGGTGGGGCCGTTTCTTGGTCACGTCGGGGGAAATTTGATTTCATCCAGACGTGTTTTGTCAAGCAGATTGGAGTGTAAAGCTCACTTCTCCTCATTCAAGGCTGCGCTCCAAATAAAAAATCCCTTTAATACAATCCATAAGGTGAGCAGCTAAACAAAAGGATCGTAACAGTCCAAAAGTCAATTGAAGCTTGGCAGCATTATATAAATGTAGAGTCGTTTAGTGGCACTGCAGGTTGGGAAAAAGTTGCATTTGGGCGGAGTAGTGATGTCGCGAAAGTAAATAAATAAATAACCAGTTGGTCGACGCTGCAGAAGAACTATGGAGTGAACTGCGTTTGATGCAAGAACAAACCTATAAAAAAAATGCTGCTATTTCTGCCATCCTGAGCAGCTCTTGATCAGGTGAAAATTGGATCAGGATTCTTCTGCCGGGGGAAAGAGAAATGGAGAAAAAAATGGAAAAGCAGTAAGGGAGAGTATGTGTACATAAGATGTATACACTCCTATGCCTATTGTCTTCTTATTCTCTTCTAATTGGCAGATATAATACATTTGCTCTATTGTTTCTTTGAAAGGAGAGGTTTCTGCTGCTGTTGGTGTGGCTGCGTGTGATAGAGATGCTGAATTATGGCCTGCACTGATCAATATTCAATCAATGATGCTGGTGATTGATGACCCGGCCGTGACACACATGCATACACGCACTGGACATGCTCCTCACACCCCTCATCACTCATTCTAATGCAGAGTTTTTGAATAAACGTGCCTGAGAATTTACAAAATGCCTTCAAACTGTAGCCTGTTAAAAGTCAGTAAATTGGCGGAATCTTACACTACCGGTAATTTCACAGACAGCGTTTACGATATGACAAGAACTCATATCAGTTAGAGATTTGATCAGGTTTCAATTTGAAAACAATTTAGGAAAGATGGAAAAAAAAACGTTTTTATTATTTAGAATTTGAAGTAAAATGCATTAAAATTAGCCATTTTTCCATGCACATCATTATCATTTTTTTTTAATTCATGTTCCCTCATAATCTTTAATCACATAACTTCCCCTCCCTCTTGCAGCGACATCTCTTCTCTTCTCTGCTGACGTGTTTACTGGCATGAGGGCGGGACAACCTGTCACTCACATGACATCACAGCAATAGCAAACCACTCCGTCCAATCAATTCCCATGGACAAAATCAAGTATCGCCATACTTTTTTTCTTGTTCGAGAAGCCATTTCACTTATATATCACAATAGGGAAAAGACTAACGCAACTTTCCTTTCATGTCTATTTTAATACTAATTGTGGTACAGTAAAGACATGAAGTTAAAATCAACATATTTCATTCACATCAATTTTAGTTTGATGTCATTACTGTACAATTGTCTCATTTGCTTCTATTTTCATTTCTCCCAGTTATGTTATGAAGTACAAGACTTGTATCTTGTTCAGAAACGAATGAAAGTTTTAACTTTTATCATGGTGGTTGTAAGAAATGAAGTCCTGCCTTTTATATAAATGAGATAGGCCTAATCGCTTTGTGGTCAGTTTACTTCAGAATCCAGCTGAAAAATACCGTTTTTTTTTAGCCTGATTTTAGCTAAATAGGCATTGAAGTCAGATTTTACTGTTGATAATTGAAACATAGCCTAATCTTGATAACTTTTTTGGGGGAGATTTTGATCTTTCTATATTGCACAACTACTAGAAAATAGCTGCCTGGGGCTGTTATCGAGATGGCCGCCAAGTGAACTGACTCTTCCTCCAAATGAATTTTAGTAAAAACATCTGAAAACAAAATGAATGCGTAACTGAGAGCTCCACTAAAAAGAGCAAAAATCTTTGGTGTTAAAGGAGTAGTTCACTTTTAAAAAAAATTTACTGAAAATTTACTCACCCCCATGTCATCCAAGATGTCCATATCTTTCTTTCTTCAGTCGAAAAGAAATTAAGGTTTTTGATGAAAACATTTCAGCATTTTTCTCCATATAATGCACTTCAGTGGGAATCAAACGGTTCAAGGTCCAAAAGACACTTAGTACAAACTACAAACTGTTCAAAGGGCTTTAAATGATTCCAGACGACTAATCAAGTGAAAACGATCGCTCATTTAATAAATAAATAACAAAGTTTAAGTTTTATAAGCTTAAATGCTCGCCTTGCTCTGTTCTGTGATGCACGTTTGTGACTCTCCTGTTCAAGCTCTATTTCAAACAAATCTTTTTCCAAGTCAATTCGTTCGTTTCGTTCATTGAATGAACCAAAATGACTCGGAAAAGATTTTGTTCATTTTGATGAACGAGTTCGAACAGGAGAGTCAGAAACGTGCGTCACAAAACAGAGCAAGGCAAGCATTTGAGCTTATAAAACTTAAGCTTTGTTATTTATTTATTACATTAGCGATCGTTTCACTTGGTAAGAACCTTATTCATCGTCTGGAATCGTTTAAAGCCCTTTGAACAGTTTGCAGTTTGTGCAAAAGTGACCTACTCCTTTAAATATGGATGTTTGAATTTGCATGTTATGATAGCTGTAGATCGGCCTGCTTCACATTTGCAATGAACTCTGAACTCATGCTGTTAGCCAACAAACAGTTTCACAACTATGCAGCTGGTTTAAAAAGCAGAACACACAGCCAAAAACATATCTGAATGTTACTCTGCATTCATGCAGCTTCTAAGTGCGTGTATGTGTTTGAATTCATACAATGTGACGGGATCAGATGTGTTTGTATTTGTCTAGTCAGTGGAATCTTTTGAACCCAAGCCCAGGGCAGATCAGATATCAGCTACATTGATTTGTTTGGCCGCAACCGTGTTGTGTGTGGTGGTTTAAGAACTGTGACACTGTCCACCTCCTCACAGTGCGCGACAGCTGAAATACCTGATATAAGCATCTGCATCACAGCACAAACACCCATGTAAATCCATTCACAGGCATACATGTGTGCCTAAAGCCTTTTTGCCGCAATCATATCATTTAGGGTGACATGCACACACACATAGTGTAAACAGTAATTTCTTACTGGGACAAGGGTTGTAACCAATGCTGTGGATCATGACAATCTCCTGCGGGCAAATCTCCCATTATACTGTCTCCCTCTCTCTTTCTCTCCCATATATTTCTTTTCCCCTAAGTATAGTACAGTTCAGCTGCATGAGAAAAATTGTCTTGTTGTTTTCCCTATCGAATCACTCCAAACAACTAGGGGCAATTCAGTAAGAATTAATTGTGGCCACTGATACCGGCACTTATTTCATATGCAGCACTTATGCTCTGTTTGTGTTATTTCACTGCCTAATTCACCAAGGCCCCTTTTACCACTTCACTCATAGGGAATACAGAGCGATTCGCCAGTCCATATAAGCATAAAGTAGCATTAACCCAATATAGTGCACCTCAACCAGGAGAACTAAGTCACGTGAGAGTAGACTGCGCACAATCAGATCTGGACAGAACGTACATCTCTCTTATACTGACAGAAGTTTAGCCTGCAGGGTACTTCCAGGTTATAGAAACTAACAAAGGTGGACGGGGAGGCCCAGCCTGCCGCCACACGTCATGAATTTGAAATTTCGCTGGACCATGTCCACGACGAGGCCATGCCTCTAATGGAATGAGCCCTAATGCCCAAAGCTTTTACCTTTTTGATGCATAAGCAGCTGCGGTAGCATCCACTATCCATCTGGATAGGCTTTGTTTCGAGGAGACGAGACCTTTGGTGCGCCCACCAAACGAAATCGAAATACTGCTCCGAGCACCTGAAAGGGCTGGAGCACGTAATGTAAGCCCTCAGAGCCCTGACTGGGCAGAGGATAGAGAAATGACCTGCACTCTGAATGGAGTGCGAATCACTTTAAGCCCGGAACACACCAAGCCGACGCCAACGAACTATCGCTGATGAAAGCCAACTGTGTTGTCTCCTCTCGTCCGCTCTCGTCGAGGTAAAAAGCTGCACTTGAACACACCGAGAGACCTGCAGCCGACTGTCAGCTAGAATGTGCGTTCTGCGCCTGCGTTTAATGAGCCAACTGTCTATTTCTGCGGATATATTAGTGTATATTCGTCATTCAAAAAGGAAAACCGACGCTGCTGGCTGCAGATACACATAACGTAAACAAAGCAGCGCGTGCTTACCTTTTTGAATATCAATCCTGCTAACACTTTTTTCATTCCACTCCACTCATGTTAATATTGAAATATTCGCCGAGGAACACTCAGGTAAGAAAACATAACACAAGAACAGCCTTCTATCTTTACTGTTTTGACTTCTTTGCTTGCTGTTTTGCGTTTATTCTCGTGCACTGATTCTTTCACTAAGCTGAACAGCCAATCAGAGTTCTCTCTTTCCCCAACGGCCCGACGCCAATTCAACATGTCGAATCGCGCGAAACAAACCCGATGAAGACTAATTTCAGCCAACGGCACGGAACCGTGTGTATCACACCGAGGAAACTTAGTTGGCCAACGCAAAAAATCTTCCAGACGGCCGACCGTCGGCTTGGTGTGTTCCAGGCTTTAGGGACATTGCCATGTCTAGGTTCGAGGATGACTTTAGAGTAATTCGGTCCCAACTCAAGACTGACACAGCACTGACAGACAGCTTGTGTAAGTCGCCCACACGTTTGACTGATGATAGAGCAGTCAGAAAAACGGTTTGACTGATAGGTACTTTAGATCCATGGAATTTAACGGTTCAAAAGGATAAGCTTTCATGGCCTCGAGGACCAAAGAAAGATCCCACATAGGAACGATGGGGGGCGCGGGGGATTCATCCTCCTGGTTCCTCTCAGGAAGCAGATGACAAGCTCGTTCATTTCTAGTGATCGCCACACGTCGACTCTGTGAACGCTGCAACGGCCACCACATAGACTTAAGCGTGAAGGGGGACCTCCCTTATCCAACAGCTCTTGAAGGAAATTAAGCAACCGCGAGACCCCACACGTTTGTGGTTTCAGATGTTTGTCGTGTCCCATTTGGAGAACACATACCATTTAGACGCATAAAGCTTTCTAGTAGAATGAGCTCTAGACTGTTTAATCGTATTAATCACTCCTCGAGTGAAGTCACTTCATCACTTCTGGCAGGACAACGGGTATCCATTCATCAACCATGCGTGCAGAGACCAGCGCTCTGGATAGGGATGCCAGATCGAGCCACAAACTTGAGACAGGAGATCTGTCCTTGCCGGAATCGGCCACAGGGCTGTTTGTGACAGCCACGTCAGCTCCGGGAACCAAGTTTGGTTCTCCCATTGCAGGGCTATATGGAGCACCAATTGGCGCGTTTCCCTGATCTATTGATTACCTGTGGCAACAGTGAGACTGGAGGGAAAACATACAGCGGGCTGCCGGGCCAGATTTGGGCCCCAACCTGAATTGAATGCATCTGTCGAGATAACCTTTCGATACGACACAGCTCCCATCGTCACTCCCCGCTGATACCAGTCAGCCGCTAACCGGGGCTGCAGAGCCGTAATGCAGCTCTGAGTCACTCCGATTCGTTCACAGCCGGAGGCCCAAGCTCGGTGAAACACTTGAACGTTCAGCCAGCGTCTGTAGCGAGCGCATGTGCAGTAAGCCCAGCAGAAGCACTGCAGCCACTGAGGCAGATATTCCAGTATCCTGTCTTCAGAGGAGCAATGCTGCCCTTCTGGGAAAGATGTGCAGTCCAGTTCGATTCCTAGAAAGGAAATTGACTGGCTGGACAGTAATGAGCTCTTGGTACAGTTGACCGTGAGACTCAGGCTTTTTCCAGATGACTGCGGAGCACTGTTCTGTGAGATAAACGTTCTACCTCTGACTGTGCCAGAATCAGCCAATCACCTTTGCACAGCAGCTTCGCTATTTCTGTGCGGAGATAATGTGCTACTTCCAAATTCACTGTTGTCACAGTCCAGCGATCGAACTGTAGCGAATAGCCCTTCCTTATTGTGCTGAGCACCCATTCTGATACCCCTGGATAATCTACCACACTTTTATACGTGTAGCTAGCGGCAGAATGGTCTTCGAGTTCTGATTCGTGTCACTGCGTTGGCTTGAGAAACTAAACCGGAGGTATGGGCGCGCACGCGCACCCTCAGTGCTTGAATACGCCGGCTTGCTGACAACAGTGGCAGGTTGTTTCATATGTGACGTCCCCATTTGCTTTGAATGGGGAGCGTTTTGTGACCACTTTGTGATGCTCGAGCAGCACCTTGGGCAAAGTGTTCATTAGTAAGAACAATTCCGAGATGCTGTGAGCATTTGTGACGTCCCGATCATTTTGGATGTGGAACGTTTTGTGATAACTCTGTGACACGCGAGCGGCGTATGTTAGTAAGTGGACACAGGACTTACATTAATAACCTGACTGATATGTGGTTGTTTTGGCCATGTGACAGAGCGGGCAGAGAGTAGGCGTGGGCACGGACTCGTCGCCACATATCCTACATATAACACTCGAGCGGCATTTGCCAGCTTTAAGAGAGTGGGGTCTGTGAGTGACACGGGGAGTGTTGTGCTTGTGTGTAGAGGTAAACACTGAGATGTGGGCACATTCTTTACACCTAGGACACCAACGGCATGAGCCGGATAACCAGCCGGTATACCCTTGAGATTTCGCTGAGGTCTCTGAGATTTCTCTGAGTTCCAGCAGATAGGCCAGGATAGAGCAGCTGTCACCTCAGCATCCTTCCGCCTCGCATCAGGCGATTTCCGTGAGTTCTGTTGCGCGGTCCAGCAGAGGGCGGAGTGACACCTTGAGTCAAGATCAGAATTAAAAAACTCAGACATAAATTTTGACTGAAAGGGAAACTGCTACAAATGCGTATGCAATAAGGTCAGCTGCAAAAATAGCCCTGTCCACATCTTTTCAGCGCTCATATTTCACTGCTTGTCTTTAGTAAATCCTGACAGTAGGTTTTTTTCCACCAAACGAGGGTTTGTGCAGGCGAAAACTGTTAGTAAATATGGCCCATAGTGACTTACTATTATAACTGTATTTATTGATTAAATATAAGACATTTCTACATTTCTTCCCAAAATAGAATTCATTTTAATAGCTATTGCTCACCTAAAAATGTGCTCAACCAAACCTATAGGAATTATTTTTTTTCTGCAGAACAAGACATTTGATTTACATATGATTTATATCTTTTGAATAAGATATTTTGACTAATGTTTTAATATTTTTGTCCTTACGAGGAAAGTCAGTGGTGTCAAATAATCATATTTTATGATCTACAGAAGATCTTCAACTTCCTCGCACTTTCATTATTTTGACCTGTACATGTTCTTGTCAGATTTTACCCCTATGTTATTCTTCCCCTAATCATATCTTGGTTCTCTCCTTCAACCTGTTTTATTTTGTGTTTGGTTAAAATGCCTGATAGCTTAGTATTGTAATAGCATCTCATCTCACTAAACAATACGATACGAGTTATCACTTGAACAATGCATACCTAACACCATACCCAAGTTCATCACTTACTGTTAGGGGTTTGTTTTGAATTTGGTCTGAGCGGAAAGTGGTAGTGATGTTTGCCGTAGCACGCACCACTAACAACATGGCAGACCCTCTTTTACTGTGAAAGATCTATTAGAGCCAACAGCTCTACATATACGCACACATCTTTTAACTCCAGCTGTGCTCTGTGTGGGAAGGCAGCTGCATTCTCATCTAACTGACTGTGTTAGCCTTTGCCACAGTTATTCCTCCACCAAACACCCAGAATTCTCCATTTTTATTACCGTTTGGACGAGCGATTAGCATCCATACGCTTTATTAAAAGCTATATTTCAGTGCACAGCATGATGCAGCAGACGCAGACAGCACACCAGCGAGAGAAAGAGCGAACAAGAGATAGATAGAGCACGGCAGGAGAGAGAGAGAGAAAGAGGAAAGAAGGATGACACTTGTTTGAGTGGGAGCAGCTGGGAGATTGCTAGCTGTAACTGAAGGTTTATGTCATGGAGACATGGACGGTCTTCTTCTCGCTTGCCCAAATGCGCCAACGGCAAAGAAACACAGCTCTGCACACTCTGTACGCACACGCGTGCCCGATGACCTCATTTTCACAGAGCTCTTGGAGACGATTACAACGGTGATACGTCCCTCTCCCGAAATTTCACTGAAAAACTGGCCATTACATCATGTCACTTGAGGCTGCGCTCACCTCCTTACTGGGGATTTTTAAAAACAACATGAAATGGTTTTCGCAACCCATTTAGCTTCCGTAATGTGACATTTTTTTGTGAAACAGAATATTTAGCTGGAATGTCGATGATTGTATCCATTAGAATTTGATTTGATGTTAAAAAGTGGCCTATTATATAATGGTTAATATGATTGTCCATGCTCACATGGTGTTTATGTCCATGGTCTGTATCTTAATACCTGGAAAAGCTAATAATAAGAAGAAATGTTACTTGAGCACCATATCAGGATCATGTGACACTGAAAGACTGGAGAAATGAAAGTGCCATCACGGGAATAAATTACATTTTAAAATATATTAAAATAGAAAACTGTTTTTGCTTAATTGTGATAATATTTCACAATATTAATGTATTTTTTTATCAAATGAATGCAGCCTTGGTCTGTAGAAGAGATTTCAAACATATCTTACTGAAACCCAAACGTGTGTTTCTGATTTGACATGTCATTGCTGCTCATGGATGCGCAGTTGTGCACATAACTGTTTTTGAGGCAATCCCCTAGCCCTTGACTTAAAGTCATTCATGGGTTCGGTTGCATAAACATGGCCCTTATGTTAAGACTGTGTCTTATGTACTCAGTATGACCAACTAGCCTTGAGCTAGGGGGCGATTAGTCTTACTTTCTTGTATCAAATTAGACCAATCTACCTTTTTATAACAAACTCGAAATCGCTATGAAAAGTTTTCTTAAAGAAAAAAAAAATGTGATGACCAAGACTAGTATTAACTGTTTATACAACTAGCAATGACATGAAAGGCAGCAGACAGATACATTTTCTGAAATTTTCTTAAATGTTAAATAAAGCAAATTTCTGAAAATTACTTGATTTTACTTTCAATTCCTTTTACATTCTCCAATGTATTAACATTAACATTTTTCCTAACTCCATGTAGGACGTTTCTGTACATAAATGTAAGCACTGTGGCTGCAGTAATGCAATATTTAGAAAATTTACTCTTTTACTCTCTGATACTCAAGTACTTTTCAAAACAAGTATTTCAGTACTTTTACTTTAAGCAGACATCTGACCGTAGTACTTTTACTTGTACTTGAGTAAAATTTAGCAAGGGGTATCTGTACTTTTACTCAAGTAATGAAGCTGTGTACTCTGTCCACCTCTGCTAATTTTAAATGGCTATCAATAGAGTACCTCACAGATGACGTTAGTCATAATTTAACATCAACCTGGTTCTCTTGACAAAAAGCCTTGAAAAATCTTTCCATTGGCTTTTGGATTATTGCTTGCAAATAAGCTCTGTAATGAGCAAAAGTTTATGATTCTTACACATTTTATCATCACATCAAGATGATCTTCAAAAATCGACACAACTGAATTTTTAAAATACAATAGCCAGAAGTAAAAAGCTAGTCAATAGTCGTGCTATAAATGAGCTGCACCTAATTCGCCTGACTTTAACTGTCACCTTCACTAAGCTTCCAACAGCTCTTTTAATCTTTATTGTCTTGAGTTTATAATGTGATTTAGAATAAAGTGTAACATGTCTTGAGTTTGTGTTAACCACAGACCTGTCCTTCAAATTTCCACTCCACATATTAAACATCAATTTTGTTCTGATTGGCTGAGATTAGTAGCCTGGATGCCTAGCTCAGCCTCACGCACGACATTTTTTGGACGGGAAGTTCGGATTTGGTTACTCGACCCAATTGAGGAGTAATTATGATCAGGCAAACAATGTTCGTGCCAAATCAAATTGCCAGGGCGCTTTATACGATAATGGACAGATTAATCTGCAAGTAATCATTCAGTTATCAACGTTCCGCTGTCGCGTCTGTTGTAAAATAAATCGACAGCGCATTAATTTTAATAGACAAACAGAGAACTGCAATCAAGTCATTTGTCGATCGGAAAGATATTTGCCGTCCTTCCCACATGCTATTCGGGAAAAGTGTAACTTATCAGCTGGCTCCGATGGTCACTAAGAAGATGTGTAATGAAAAGCCTATGGTCGTTGTGGTTTCTGCTTTAGTCGCACTCATTGAGAAGTAAGTAAAAGAAGCAACACTCGTTATTTAACTTCTAAAATAAGTAAGTTCTGTAGTTGAAAACTGCGCTATGCAAAGGAGTTGACTTACTGCGTTGCTCTGATCGGTTGTGGGTCTACCGACTATCCAATTGAGTGCAGAGTTGTTGTTTTTTCCTGGTTTCGTTTACGACCACGCCTCATAATCAAAGCTTAATGGAGCGGTCCCAGACTCATATTCTCAGTAAGATATCGAGTATGTGACGAAGTCAGGCTATGAGATTAATATGGCGTGATTATTTCCCAAACCAGTTAAATGCAAACCCCATCCACAATGATTTAATTGGTCAACTCAATCACCCGGCACCTGTCAGAAAAAACAAACCAACAAGATATTTCATTTGTCGTGTGGTTTCTAATTCTGTAGTGTTGTGCTGGTTAGCCCTGGCCACATCAAAATCCCATGGGTAAAATTTTACTCCATATAGCTGCACTTCAAACATCAAATATTCTCTGATTGGCTGAGTTGTCATATTTTTTTCTTTCAGAGTGGACAGGCAATATGCAGTCGGTGAGAACTGGACATGTCATGTCTGGTTAGGACACAGCGTTAGAGTTAATACAAAACAGAATGAAAGAAACTGCTGTAGCTATTGTTTAATGGCTCATCTAGAGTCTTTAATGGAGGGGAGATATATATATTGAGCACATGACATCAGCCCTTCAAGGCAGATTGCTTTCGTGTATTGTTTTTTCTAGGTCTGCTCCCCTTGCAGACAGTGAGAGGAGAGACAGAGATAAAAAAGCTAAAGGAGAGACAGAAAATATACTGAAGACATCTCTACACGTAAAGCCTGTCAGGGAGGACAAACCTGCTGGTTACACTGGGATGGCGTACTGCCGGGTTTCCTGTCACACACTACTGTCAAAAAGTCCCAAATACACACTCGCTCACACACAAACTTTCTCAGAAAGAAAGTGTTTACTGCACAAAAACTGTGCGGCGGCTCAACTTGCACACTCTGAAACACGTTGCCATCTCTCAGACTGGGAGTAACGCCATGTTCACGGAGCCTGAGTTTTCCCTTTCCGACTGTCACCGCACCAGGCGTTAACCAGCCCACGTACCACCCAGGACTCATCCCACGTAAATGATCTTTCCTCCATTTTAAGTCTTCATTATCATGCTTTTCATTTTTCTTCCATGCCGACGGCATATCCCATGTCTTCTTTTGCACTTAGAGGTGAATTCTGGGCCTTTGTTTTAAAGCTGGTGCATCGTCTTCAAAGGCCAGAAGGATTAGGTTTCTGGGAAAAGCCTTGAGCCCTAATGGAGGCTGTCAGCCATATAGACGGAAGCAGTAACCAGTAAAATAGTGAAAGCTTGATCTCCAAATGCTTTAAGCGTCGAATAAAGTGCTGACGTTGCTGAGACTTAATCACGCACACACTCTCGCTCCATACTCCCATCAACCTGTCTCCTGCTCTACAGCCTTTACTGGAAGAACTGACCTGAGATGGAGAATTGAACTGAAAATCACGTCAGCATTGATCGAGTCTCGAAGCTTAAGTGCAATTCAGCTGGAGATTCAGCTCAGATGAACATGCAAGAGGGAGCACACACTCGACAACATAAGCAAATGTGTCATTAATTTTAGTGTGGATGCTTAAAGGCCCAATATACGCATGGCCAAATTCTTTTCGTTACTCATTTTAGGGGTTAAGCGAAGTTCGAAACACGTAAGCGAATAATCACGATAGATAAATATGTAAATATGTGCTGCGCACTTTACTCTCAATAGCAAAATAAACTGAAAAAATAGCAAGCATTTTAATAAACTATAAGAAAAGCATTCCGATCATAGCATCGTGGATATGATTGCACGTGGATAAGTCACGTCACGTTATTTTATATATCATTTTACACTCACCTAAAGGATTATTAGGAACACCATACTAATACTGTGTTTGTCCCTCTTTCACGTTCTTAATTCTACGTGGCATTGATTCAACAAGGTGCTGAAAGCATTCTTTAGAAATGTTGGCCCATATTGATAGGATAGCATCTTGCATTGATGGAGATTTGTGGGATGCAGATTATGAATGGAGAATGGAGATTTGTGGGTCAGTGACTGACTGTGGGGGGCCATTTTAGTACAGTGAACTCATTGTCATGTTCAAGAAATCAATTTGAAATGATTCGAGCATGGTGCATTATCCTGCTGGAAGTAGCCATCAGAGGATGGGTACATGGTGGCCATAAAGGGATGGACATGGTCAGAAACAATGCTCAGGTCAGGCCGTGGCATTTAAACGATGCCCAATTGGCACTAAGGTAAATGGTAAATGGACTGCATTTATATAGCTCTTTCATAGACCCAATGGCCATCAAAGCGCTTTACATTTTGCCTTACAATCACCCATTCACTCACTCATTCACCGACGGCGGTGTTACGCCATGCAAGGCACCATCCAGCTTGTCGGGAGCAGCTGGGGTTGTGTGTCTTGCTCATGGACACCTCGACACTTGGTCAGGTGGAACCAGGGATTTAACCACCAACCTTCTGGTTTGTAGACAAAACCCACCCAAATCTACGTCGGTTAAACATTATGTACATATGTTTTTGCCACTATTGGGCAAAGCAGGTCTGAATCCTACAACAATAAGCCTTAAAAAAATTTGGTAATTAGGTTTTTTCATCTTCATGAAAACCACAATGAAGGAAAAAAGCCCGCTTTGCGCGGATGCAAAATGGGAATGATACGTTTGTGTATAAAGTCATTTGCGCCAGTGTTCAAGAGAGAGCACTATGACTATTTCCGTGTTATTTGATTCTATGAAGTATGTGTGCATTCAGTATGAATAATAGTGTGAAATAAATAATATGAAAAGTAGAGCTGTCGTGTTGCATTGCAATGTGATCTGCTTCATTAGCTGCATCACTGTTCCTCGCTATTTACAAATGTAATGACTCTCCTGTGGCATCACACAGAATTTCAGTGCAAAAAATGCGCCATCCAGGTATTTTTTGCCTTTGGGTTTATGAATTTTGTATTCGGCCATCGGACACATTTGAAATGCGAAAAAGTGTTACAGTACTTTCCTTGAAAACACGACACTTTCACTTTAAACTGAATTGTTAATATGTGTGTGCTAAGAAAAATCAGGTGTGTCGTGCTGTATGTTTGTTGGACAATCTGGGTGAGGATTACATGCACAACAATGACAAATGGGGTTTGTGTGTGTGTGTGTGGTCTACTGGTGTGGAGAGCCTGTGTAGCAGATAAACGGTAAATAAATGGAGACGATTTTCTATCTCGTCTCTTACAGGCCCACCGCCAGTACTGAGGGAAGGGGGTAGGGGGTCATGCTGATAATACTCATTAATGTCTGTCGCCACACAAACATTTAGCATTTAACCTGAGTTCAGCGACAGATGCTAATGTGTCTCGCTGCACTAGATCCAGTCCTGAGGAAGCCAGTGAGAATGCACTCATGAAACTAGGATTTGTTTCTTCAGGGTGAAAAAGACTGAACATTTTTCATTTTTATTAGAGTTTGCAAATTATATATATAAAGAATTACTGAAATTGATTTTGAGCAACACTGTTATACATACATTTTTGCTGGAAAAATAAGGAATGAGGAGAAACAATGACAATTTTAGTGTCTCATATTTATTTCGTCCCACTAAGTCAACATCAAATTTACTGTTGTACATTTTTTGTAAACTACCAGAGCAACTGGTAAAACTGCTCGATTCGTACGTGCACTAGTTTTACCAGTGTAAAAAAGAAAAAACACAACAGTAAATTTGATTTTGACTTCAAATTTCACTTTGTACCAGATGCTGATGTGTGCAAATTTGCTTTAAATCGAATGTCCTTGCACGGAGAAATACTTTACTTAGGAGAATTACACAGCAGGTTCAAGAGTTGGTTATTTCTTTGCAAGACAGAAAAGAAGAGAGATCAGGCAGTCTTATCCTGTTGAGGGGGAGTTACAAGTCCCATAGGGACATTAAGACGGAGGACTCCTGAGGGCCATTGCACTAAACGCAGTTTTGCTACAGTGTTTCCACACGTCTCATCACTTTCTCTCTTGGGCACAAAGAAAGATGGCTGGACATTTGTCATCGAAAGCCTGGCATGTAGCGATGATGGTCGGATGTGGAAGGGAAAACGGATTGAGGAGAGAGGAGACAAAAATGTCGCAACTGGTTAGTAGATGTCAGAAAGTGTCACACCACCATCAGTTTCTCTCTCTTCTCTTTCTATGAGTTTGTTGTCTGTTTGTCTCTTTTGCTTTGGCTGCTGTTTTTGATTCTTCTTTTAATTGGGACACATAATCTTCTTGCTACATTTGTCATTTTCTGTTGTTTTGCTGTTTTGGAATTTTTTTGCTTCTTTTGTTTAAGCGCAGTAAAATCTTTTTGAATTTTGTCTTTTCTCTCCCCCCCTCCCTTTTTTGTCTTAACCCCAGGTCCACTCACAAAAAAACATGATGAGTCTTCGATGAACAGGCCGAGGGACGAAGGTATTTTTCTTGCATGTTTTTCCCTTTTTTGTCTTGTTTTCAGACTTTTTTGGGGGGGTGGGGGAGGGGATGGGGGTATACACACATAGATATGCTTATGCGCTTATTCATGCACTACTGATGTGGTTATATATGCTGCATATGTTTTTAATCTCTTCTCGGAACCAAATGATTTTTACATCATTTCATTACAACAGGCTTTTAGGAATAATGTCCCGTCTACGGTTATTAAGATTTCATTATATGTCTTGTGTTCCTTTTCTGATGAATGGCATAGCCTGGGTTTCCCTATAGTGCCTTGGCGCAGCGCAATTTTATTCACCCTGCTAGGTAGTCTGGATATCATGAACCAAATTTTCACCTCATCTAGGGAACCAATCACAGAATGGGGAGGGAGGAGCAAGACGATGATGACGACGTCTATGCGACACACCGAAGCAGTTTGTTTATACCTATAGATCCAACATGGCAGCAGACGCGAAGTTACCTTTCAATGCTGCCTTGCGGCCATCCGTTTTCACACCGCAGGCGTGAGCGGCACTTGAGCAGCGCGTCAGCGTAACTATCAACACTGCAGCGAGAGTATTCACACTGGAAGCGTTTGTTCAGTGTCAAAGCAGCGGCTCCAAAGCTACATATATAACTGAGCAATTCTTTACAATGGCAACATTTGCTTTTAGAAGTTGGTAAGGTTACACTTTTATTTCGATAGTCACTTTAGACGTTCTACTAATTATAAGTAACTTTTCAACTACATGTCAACCTTCTCTCATTAGAGAATTAGTATATTATAGGAGACTGTCAGGTAGACTAGGTTATGGTTAGGTGTTAGGGTTTGGGTTAGTAGAATAAGTTTACTTGTAGTTGCCAAGTTACTTATAGTCAGTTGAATGTCTGTTGGGGGATGAACAAAATAAAGTGTTAGCACATATTAAGCTGACAGTCTACTAATACTCTAATGACAGTTAGTTGACATGTAGTTGAAAAGTTACTTATAGTTTGTAGAATGTCTAAAGTGGACTATCAAAGTAAGAGTGTTACCGTTGGTAATTTATAACATTGATAGTCTTGAAAGTTTGTAATGGGGAAGTGTACAGCATTCGCATATAAATGTTAAACCAAACAACCCAGAAAATGGCGCCAATCTATCGCTCTTCAGTCATTCTTTCGAAATGTTTACACCAGCAGCAGAGTGCAACTATGCGGATTAAAAAACAAAACGCACAAATAAACCACACACTTCGAGATTTGATTTGGGTTGTGCCACCCTATGTAGCTGTCTGTGTGTTACATGAACTAAAAGAAAGTTTATATATATATATCATGTTTATGGCTAGTTAACTTTAGTTTATATATATATGTGTTATTTTATCAGGATAGCGAGCCCGATCTCATGAAAGTTCGTATCTATAGCACGAATGTCATTTCTCTTGCCATTTATACGCCAAAAACAGGTTTTGCGTATGTATATGGTACGCGTTTTCGCATGCATATGATACGCACTTTATGGCGTATAATCCACGTAACTGCAAAGTGCTTATTCTGTGCATTTTGGGCACTTTTTGTGTGAAATGCATATATATTTTTGTCCATCGAAAGTGTGTTTTCACTTTAATTGAGGCTGTGAGCAGCGCACCGCTCCTGCTTCGACGCTCACGTGCTGCTCCTGCTTCCGGTGTGAATGCACTCATATGTTAACATACACCGTGAAATAAATATGTGCCTCTGCACGTATGCGGTGTGAAACTGCCGTTACGGCATCGTGTACACATAAATCTTGGACCCATCATCTTCTCCCGTCTGAATTGTGTCGCTCTACATCACGTCATCCGGTATAATTGAAACTATTGGCTATCAGCTACACACAGGCGCATTTGATTGACTTTCTTAGCACCCAATAAATGGATCTGGTATTCTGAGGTACTCAAATACGAGAAAATGAACATGTGGTTCCCAGACCCAAGTCTCAATGAGACTTGGTTCTGAAATTAGCCAGGCTATGAATGGCAAAGGATTAGCTTGAAAAAAAACTACAAATCCCATCAGCCCCCTGTTATTTCAGTGCAATTTTATTGGCTGGACATGCATCCAGCCTGAGAATGCAGTAGAGTAGCTAATGCAGTAAGTCTGTAGACAAGAAAGGCTGGATTTATTGAGTAAAACTGAGTCTAGATGCTAATAGTATTTAAAATTACTCTTATATCTTAATATGACCCTGATTATATGAATAAAAATGTCAAAATCATTGCACTCATTTTATTGCTAAATTTTGATAAGAAGGAAGTTGCAGGCAAATTCTTGTTGTATGTATGTGTTTACAGCATATACTGTGTGTCTGAACACATTTGTGTTTGTTTTGAGTGTGTGTGTGGGGGTGTGCTTTTTGCCAATATTGTGTGCATGTCGACCATTCCATGTAACACTCTTTCACAGATTCCAAAAAAGCTGTTCTATCTTGCCCGGTGTCGGGAAAAAAAGCTGGCAGCTGGCAGTTGCCAGAGATTCACTGGAGAAATGACAGTAAGCAACATTTGGTGGCTGTATGTATTTGCAATTTATGACATGCTATATATATATATTACGAATTTAATTAATCTATAGGAAGTACTTAAATCCGATTTGTATTATAAAATATATTCTCATTAATAATGCAAGTGATAAAAGTAGAGGGTCACAATATGGCAATGAGTTCATAAAAATTGGCTTTAACATGAAACCAATGTCGACTGTATACGTTAATAAAATAACTAAACAACATAAAATTTACAATATGTACATATATGGAAAAACATTAATATGTTATTATTAAATTATTTCTTGACTTTACTGTTTAAGTACATGTATTGTCTTCTTAAAGGGATAGTTCATTCTAAAAATAATTTACTCACTGTCACGATGTTCCAGAACATGTATGATATTCTTTCATCTGAGGAAAACAAAAATAAAAAATAATAAGAAGGATTTTGAAAAATATGTTGATCTTTTTTTCTAACAATGAATTAGGGACTTTCAAAGTTACGCAAAATCTATTGAACCCATGCGCTTTATTACCATGCGAGTCTTCTGAAATGTGTGTTTCTCTTTGTGTGAAACAGACCCACAGAGCCTAAGTAGATTCACTGAAATCTTAGACATTTAATAGATATATATATATATATATATAGTTTTGTTTATAAATATGGAAATAGAGTGAGAGAAGAAGAAAAACACTGAAATGGACTCTAAATAAGAAACTTAAACTGCCAGTAGGTGGCTGGCAAATGTCTCAAATGAGCAAGTGTATTGTATTCACTCATCCATTTCATTCATTTGAATCAGTCCGAAGAGCATGGTCCATGCAGGAATTTAGTTTGAGCTTGTATGGCTCTATCTCTGGCTCTTTAATGAACGGTTCGCTCGAATTGAGACTTGTTCAAAACATGGATTAAGTCAGAAACACTGCTGTGCGGTGCTCCGAAACTACACAACAGGTTCTGCTGTGGCTTGTAGGTAATATTTTGTGTGTGTGCTTTGCAAAATTCAGCGAAAACAGTAAAGTTAAAACATTAAATATTAACCTTTAATAAACTGTTGTATAAAAATCAGTGTCACACATTTCACTCATGCTATTTGGGATAAAAACAGCACTTGTGTGATATTGCATTTTTTCTTTATTGTTTATGTTCCGAAAGGCGATTGGGTTTACAGCAAGACCAGCATACAAAAAAAGACAATTTACAATACATTAAAAGTAACTTAAAAAGCTACACAAGACAATTCACCAAAGCAATATTTGCCTTCAAACTAAGACTGCCATACTATTATAACAAAACCAATGTTACTCAATATAAGATTTGAACCAAAACTCATCAAGGACCTATTAATGTTAGAATTACACTGCCCTTCAAAATCCATCTAACATTGAAATTAAAATTCGACTCATCAATCGCACATCTCAGATACTTATGGTTCCACACACAACGTCAACCTCCTGCTCTTCAGTGGTGGGCGGGGGACTCTCTTTCTTCTTCTCATCAGATTGATTTGTCACTAGCCTGAAGCTTCTCGGCGCTGTAGCTTGCTGCTACCGCCGCGCGCCGAGTGCGATGAGCAGTGTTTCGTTCTTCTGTATTTCTTTATCGTGGTCGCGCGCGCGCGTCGTGCGTAATTGATTGACATTGGTGATTGGTGGGTCTTCTGTTGTTGTATTTCTCTATTGTTGTATTACTCTATATTCTTCTTCTATTATTCTCTCTCATTTGGTATATTATTTTGTTTGTTATTTCTTTTCTTTCTATTGTATTGTCTGTTTGTTGTCGTAGTGACGTAAGTATTGTTAAACGTTTGTCTTTGTTTCTTTGTATTATTTGATATATTATATATATATTATTATTATATATTAATTATATTATTATTATATTATATATTATAATATTATATATTATATCATTATATATTATATTATTATATATATATATATTATATATATTATATATATTATATATTATTATTATTATTATTATATATATATATTATTATTATATATTATATTATTATTATTATTATATTATATATATATTATATATTATATATATATTATTGTATTATATATATTATTATTATTATTGTTGTATTATTATATTGTATATATCATTACTTGTGTGTGTGTGTGTGCTGTCTGTTATTGCTGTGTGTTGTTATTATGTATTGTATTGTATGTATATTTATATTGTATATATTATGTGTGTGTGTGTGCTGTGTGTGTGTGTGTGTGTGTGTGTGTGTGTGTGTGTGTGTGTGTGTGTGTGTGTGTGTGTGTGTGTGTGTGTGTGTCTGCTGTGTGTGTGTGTGTGTGTGTGTGTGTGTGTGTGTGTGTGTGTGATGTGTGTGTGTGTGTGTGTGTGTGTGTGTGTGTATATATTATTATTATTGTATATTATATTGTTGTCGTGTATGTTATTATATTGTCTCTGTGTGTAGTCATTACGCTTTTTTTTTTTTTTATATATTTTTGTATATTTATATTTATTTATTTTGTTTTTTTTTTTTTATTATTTTGTTTTTTTTTGTTTTTTCATATATATATATATCTCTCTATTCTCTGTTATAGTTGATTTTTGATTATATTGACATTTTGTTGTATTTTTTGTTTTTTTGTTTTGTTTTTTTTTTTTTATTTGTATTTCTCTTATCTCTTTGTTTGTCTTGTTTTGTTTCTATTTGTTTTGTTTTGTTTTGTTTTTTTATTGTATTTATTTTGTATGATATTTTTTCTTTTCTTATTTATTATTGTTATTTTATCTTTTATTTTTTGTTTTGTTTTGTTTTTTTCTGTTTTGTTCTTTTTTGTTATTTATTGTTGTTGTTTATGTTTGTTGTATTTATTGTTGTTTGTGTATTGTTTTA